>JARFIW010000260.1:119626-482126 GCA_036346225.1 Platerodrilus igneus | reverse complement strand
AAGTGCAACGGCTGTGTTCATAGACAGCAATCATATAAACAAAGAAAGAATGGTTAAAAGCATATGTGTAGAGCACGGTACTATGTGGTTATAGGAACGGACAGTAGTAGAAGCAGACAAGGAAAAAGGTAGAAGCCTCTTGGAATGTGGTGCTTCAGGTGAATGATGATGATAGCATGGACAGAAAAAGTTAATAACAAAGAGGTTTTAGAAACAGTAGGCGAGGAAAGATATCTGTGGTAAACAAAAAAAAGAAGAAATAGGACAGGACACGCTCTAAGGCAATGCGGGAATAGTGTAGGAAATATAACAAGCAGATATAAGAATAAAGAAAGGTATAGGTAGACCTAGATCAGACTATTACATGCAGATGGTGAAAGATGTGGGTGGTGGGAATTACAGTGAAACGTGTAGGTTAGCTCAGAATTGAACACAACAGAGGTACACGTCTAATCAGTCCAAGACTGAGGACGTAAGGATGACTAATGAGAAAGTAACCCAACCGAGCACCAGAATATTGTATTAAATCTTAAATACGCAATCACATATGGGTATGATTTTAGCCCTGGAGGGTGCTCCAAAGATTATATCAATAGATATACTTGAAATACCTCGTTGCAAGTACTGTCTATTGTACTTAAACTTGATAATTATTGTATGTAACTACAAGTGTGGGCTTTGCAATATTCTCAAGTAATGTTGGTTGTGGGAAAAAATTTATTGGAAAACAGTTAATTCGACAAATATCTAAGTGTTGGGGATCTTGATAGCCATCTTGCCGAACCTTCTTCACGTATCACCGAATATAGGTGAAATAGGGTATATATTTAGAAAACGATAGAAGGGCAACTGATCTGTATTTAGGCTCTAGCAATTTCAGCAAAATGTGTAGGTTAGCTCAAAATAGAAAACAATGAAGGTACGCGTCTAACCAGTTCCAGGACTAAAAACCTAATGATGATGAATGTGGTTGTTCTCGAAAGTTTGATTACTCACATTCCAGATCCCTCTGTATTTTTCTTGAACAAAAGTTTATTGTATATAAGAGCAAATCCAGTTGTGATAGAGCAGTTTAAACTTGGTCCTAATAAATGTTTTATATACATAAATTAGTGTAGAGATAAATTCACTTTTCTGATGTTCATATAAATTCACTTACGCGATATAAATCGTCTCCCTAGTGGTGAAAAGTTCTAACCCACAAATGTGTCATTTTAACATATGTTAAAAGATTCAAATTTTATATTAGTGAACAAATCCAATCCACTGATACAGGTTGAGGTTGTTTAATAGAATATTTGTTAAAAGTTCTAATCAACAATTTACTAAAGTGAGGAGTCCTAAGAAGCTTAAACCTTTTTCTTATACCACAATGTCTTCTCTTAAGGTACTATTTAAGTAATAGTAAGTATTAGTGAATAATTATAAGCCACATTATTCAAGTCTGGACAGGCATTTGTATACAAACTGGGGTTTGAAGAATAATTAATTGTGTACAGGCTGTTGTGTGTGTTGGTGGTATGCAAGACAATTATGAATTCAAATAGCAAATTATTAGTTCAACTAGCACTAAACCGAGAAAAAACAAATACAATAAGTGCTCATAATGAGCTTGTTTATACAAATTTGCCTCCAGTAGCATTATGTAAGTTTTCAGTAATTATCCACTAAATCAAATGCATGCAACTTGTACAAATCAGCTGATTCCGGAGGTTGATTTTATAATGTAAATCTGTTTCAGGAGGCTGTATCGTATTATTTTTTGAACGGCTTTCTGATTTTCTATGTGTATTGATCATCTTTATCTATTGTAGATGAAACTGAGATAAATGAAGCGTTTATAGTTTCTGTCAGTGCAAACAAATGCGATATAACAATTCCATTATTTGAAGTACATAACATTAGTACAACTGGTGAGTATACGTGAACACAATATTTTGTTTTTAAATTTCTACTTTGGGATTAAAATTTGTATTTGAAATGGTTAAAGAGGGGATCATTTAAACAAGGATTCTGAACTCTTTTTAACATTGCAAAGCAGATACAATGTATTCAGATAAAAATGTGAATAACGAACTTGCTACATATTTTTTTTTGCTAGGGCTGACACTACTACTACTAGTGGCTTCAACTCGCCTCACACATAGGCGCTAGTGAAACGATTGCCCCAAAAGGCCTCACGTTGCCGGCACCAGTGAAACGATTTTTCTTGACTTACTAAAACACCAGCCTGGCACTACTTTATTAACACCATGCTTCAAGTTAGGTGTCTGCAAAACTAAATCTTCCGACGTAACTAGGGGTCTATTCCTTGGGTAGAGCTATGAGCAATGGGGGGGTAAGTCGAAATCTGTGGGGGGTCACACTCAAACTAAAACAAACAGGCGCCACCAAGTCCAGACTGATTTATATTAATGGCATAGCAAATTTCTAAGGGCGGACTTGGAGACCCAAAGAAAAAAAGATCGCCTTCGCTGACATACAACTTGTCTTAACAGAATAAGACACTGCTCCTGTAAGAAAGAATAATAGTTAAGTTACCTAAAAAAAATGGGAACACTATTTGCGTCCTTCAAGTATACCTAAATGCATAGAGAATATTTTCTACATAATGGAATCATAAAAATTTAACTCTTACTGTCTTTTGTTTATCAGGTCTGATCAAACTAGATCAGAATAAAAAACTTTAAATGTAGATTATTAATTTACTAGAAAGAATTTTCTTTGTTTCAGTAAATAAAATTTCATTATAATTAAATAAAATAAATGTTTGATATTCTTGCAAAATTGTTGTAAGGTTTATCAACTGATCCTTACTCAAATATATTACAGTTCAGTGTAACTAACAATATTAAGTTTCTTTATAACCCAACCAGATCTGTGTAGGTCACTTACAAATGAATATACGAAATTTTCTCATTAATTTAACAAAATTAAAATTAGTCTGAAGTCAAAAGAATCACCAAGATATTCTCTAATTTTATCAAAAGTGGTAGTACTGTAATGCTAAACATCTGTTAGCCATTGTGTAATTGTTGACGGCATTGTTCAAACAAACAGGTGACGTAATAGCAGCTGTTAATTAACGTTGTAGCCACGTGTAGTCACATATTTACGGAACTAAGTGAAATCAAACCCGATACTGGGGAAAACCAGCCTAATCACAGGTAAACTGAATAACAATTTTGTACATCTAACAAACAAAATGAAATAATGTACTTTCAGAAGGAAGTACTGAGGAAATTCTTAATTCTATTACGAACCCAATACCAGCTGTCGTCTTTGGTTGCAATGGAAACAACTTCGCAGAGCGGGACCTGCAGCTAAATATGCTTGTTTTCCATGCTTTAATACAGATGTAGGAGCGAAGCAGATTTCTCACATTGGTTCACGGCAGCATTACTTCATAGCGTACTCCTCCGTTGTCGAATTTTATTTACAAATATAATCTTTCATTGCTTAGTCCATAAGTTAAGGTTTCTAATTTATCGTTGCAATTTCTGACGTATTGTTGCGGTTTCTGATTTATCCTTGCGCTAAATAAATTTTAAATTAGCTAATATGATAACGAATATGCAAAATGTGGATTAAGTACTAACCGTTACTCAGGAAGTGTTTCACAAAAATAAAGCGACTCGGAGGTCACTCGCCATTCTTTTGAATGCATCTTCACGCTGCTTTTAACTATCGACGAGTGCGCTCGCTGCGTTCTTGCATGGTGGGAGGATCATAAGTGGGGTTCTCGAACCTCTCACGCGCGCCAGTGGCTGTTGAATTGCACCGAACTCCGAAACAAATAGACTACTAATCCTAGATATAGTAATACTATAAAAATTTAATTGTTACTCGAATCTTTATTTTAGTTAATAAAGGTATTTCAATATTCATTGTACGTTTAATGAATAGGTTCTTTTACTGCTAAAATAAAATTGTTACAAACTTACGTGTTTGTTCTTCTAAATTTTATATGGAAACAAACTGCTTGAAGATACATGTGCTCAAAGACCGTTCACAAGCTATGCTACATTCTCTACTGATGGAGATGGTGAGGATTTTGATACAGATAACGATTCCAGTTATAAACCCTTCAATAGCGACACTGAAGAATCCTTAAAATCTGATAAGCAGTCTCCTGAAACCAAAATACCAAGAACAGATCTTGATTTTGACGGTGAGATGAGTAATAATGCACTGAGTAAAAATGATGTACAGTTTTGACCACAAACTGTGAATAAAGAGCGTACTCGAAAAAAACAGAGACACTCTGCATCATCGATACGAAATATTCAAAAAAACTTTAGATAAGATGGAAAAGAGTAATTTACTCAGAAAGGAAAATATAAGCCCGTCAAATCTGTAGACGATATTGAATGTCGTTGTCACTATAATTGTCAAAAATATTTACAAAACAGCTAAGAGCAGATATTTTTGCCAACTTTCTTCAGCTCAAAACACATGAGTTAGGATGGAATTATATTGCAAAACATGTAACCTGTATTCCTAAAAAACGTTGTTACAGTGCAAAATATGAAAGACAAATTAAAACATATGTCTACAATTTAACAGCAGACCAAATGTCTCGGCAAGTATGCCAAAAAATGTTCCTCGCCACCCTTAAAATTTTGAGCAGAGCAGCTAGAACCGCAATCAGTAAACAGAGTGGTACTAACTAGCACGATCAAACCAAGCATGCGTAGAAGAAAATGTTTACCTCAAAAAAATCCGATGCGGTAAAAGAAATTATTATGGATCACATCAAGTCCATCCCTGTAGTTTCGTCACATTATCACAAAAAGGAAATAGCGCTCATGTGGTTTCTCCAAAACCAGATTGTATGAAGATTCTAAGAATTATTGCCAAGAGCTTAATGTGATCCCTGAAAAATTTAGCTATTACAGGCATATTTTTATGACAGAGTTTATCCTTAGATTTCATCGCCCGAAAAAGGTCAATGTAATTTTTGTACAAAATTTAATTGTTTAGAAGCCGATTAAAATTTTGCTTTACAAGAAGAATATGACCTACAAATAATGAGAAAGCAAGAAGCTCGAGATCATAAACATTAGGATAAAGAAAATCAAAAAGCGATAATACATTTGTCTGTGTTCAATGGTCTTGGAAAAGATTCTCTTAACCCCTTCGCTTAAAGTTAGTAAACTCAAAACATATAAATTAAAAACTTTTAATTTTACTTTTTATTATTTGGCTGTTTTTAAGTCTGTAAATTCTATGTGGCATAAAGGCATAGGATCAAAAGGATCTTCAAAAATTGCAACGTGTCTATGGATGCTTCTACCAGACCTTGCACCTTGCGTTAAAGATGTAACGTTTTATTCTGACACTACTTCTGTACAAAATAGAAATTGCAAAATGCAGCAATATTTCTTAGACCAGTTTTGCGATTGCCCATTAACACCATTAATTAAACATTTATGGAGTCAGGTCATTCAGAAATGGAGTGTGACAGCGTCCACTCCAGTATTGAACGCAGAGGCTGCCAAATCGATGTTTTTACGCCTGAATGTTGGTTTACCGTTGTGCGCGCGGCAAAAACAAAAAAGCCATTATATAAAGTGGTCGAACATAATTATACAGATTTTTTAAATTTTAAGGAGTTTTTTCTATGGTGATTAAAACCGAAAAAAGAACGAAGATGGTGGAAGTGTCAATTGGTTAAAAATTATATGGTTTCAATGCAGGAAAGGAGATCTGACATTTTTTTATAAAGAAATACTTTCTGATCCTGAGTTGAAATCTATTGTTTTTAAAAGGGTTATCACAAAAACTGCTGGCGTTTTAAAAGAAGATAATATTCAACCACTTTATAAAGGCATTGTACCAATAGAAATAAACAGCTACAAAGTTTACGAAAATTATGCAAGACTGGTTGTATTCCAGAAACCTACCACCATTTTTACAAAAATTTGAAGTCCGCAGAAGAAGTAGTTCTAAATAGCTTTCATAATATATTTATAAAAAGTGTAAAAAAGAATCGTTTTCATAGTTATGTGCTACTAATGCAGAAACTTTTTGTTAAATTTAGTTATTAGTGAAGTCTTAAACCACAGAATATTAGTGTTGTAATAATGGTAGACTTAGATTTTTTTCAAACACTGTTCTGTACTACATTTTTTGTTAATATAATAGTGAAGTTGAATAACAAAGCGTTTATTTCACTAAATATACGGGAAGAAGGCAAATATGTAAAACATGGTTCTTAAAATGTGTTCGGTGGATTACAACCCTTTACCACTAGGGCGACGAAATGCGATAGATAAATGATTTACCAGTGCTATAATAGTGTTTAATTCGTTGTACCTAGAACATTAAATTATTACCTACAAATAGTGATTATGCTAGTTCTAATGTAAACAAGATTCTGTAAATCGTTGTATATAGAATATTCTGGAAATTACGCTTATACAGTTTTTACTAAAGTGGCTTCATATCCATTTAGCAATAAGAAAGAATTATCAATATGTTTCGTATTACAATCATATCTGTCTAGCAACAAGAAGCATGATGAATAGATATTGTGATGGAATAGTTTTGATGACGCACATTTTAAATGTTTCCCGATTTAACTAGAATAAAGGATTATTGTGTAAAAGTGCGAGCCCGTTGTGAAAGTTCTGTAGTAGTTTGAATTAACTTCCGTCCTGTTAAACTTTTATTGTACATATAGCAATTTAAATATAAATTTGCTTACGTGATATAAATGTATTAGATAAATAAATTAATAGTAAGATTAGTGCTACAATAGTGTTTAATTCGTCGTATGTAGAAGATTAAATTAGTGCCTACATTGTTAATGTTGACTAGATTAAATATTCGAGATTGTCAAGAATAATTATTAGACTTGTATTTATTGGAAATAAAAGCCAAAAGGCCAAGTTAAAAAATTTATTGCAATACTGTTCTTGTCCAAGACTATAAGCGATCAAGGGTCATACATTTTTAAAATTGGTTTACAAGAGATGACTTGGAATATTCAGGAATTATTTTTTGACCTACTGGATTTGAGTATGTGCATTAATAGATAGAAAATTGAAGGTAAAGCAAAGCTTAAAATTATCAAAATATTATCATGTCGTTCTGCGTTCGAATTAATTGAACTACCGCATTCAAAATATCAGCATCAAATTAAATAATTAATTGGCGTGAATTTTCCAAGAGTTTATAATAAATTTTGGAAGGGTGCAAATTTGGGTATTGGTAGATGTAAAGAATACTTACTTAAATCATCAGGCTTGCTCTCTCGCAAGCACTCATCATCTATCACATCCACAATTCTCTTAAAGTACTTGCAATTCAATATCATAGCAATAAATCTATGCGCATAGCTGAAAGGTTTGCATGACTGCTTTTAGTACAATTGGGCATAACGCCGACTGGAGCGTGCTTGGAAATAAAAATGCGTCTTTGAATACATTACATATTAATCTATTATAAAAATTTGCTTTACCTATACGATAACCACCACTTCACCTTCCCATAAAAATCCAAAATTTATATTTTATGATACGGTTTAACGAAAGTAGCTACTAAAGCGCATTAACGGGAGATCAGTCAACTTAACAAATAAATTCAAGAATGAGTAAAAGCTTTCAAACTATATTAAGCGAAACGATCAGCCGCGAAACGTTCCTCTCCCTTTATTTAAGCTGATTAATTGATGAATGGATCTCGTGTCTGGGAGGCTGGGAACTTGTCGCAACGCTTGCTTGAAAGACGACTTAAATAAGACTTGCTTTTCACACTACTCCGGTGACGTCGACGAGTAATTGCATTACTAATGCCAACAAAATAGAACGTGACACTTTTTATTATGCATTAAGAAGCCCTTTTTATTAAATTACCCTAATATCGAACTTGCACAAAGCAGTTCTGTTGAATTTTAATATTGTAGATTCCTAGTTTATTTTTAGTATGACGTTGGTCACTGCGATGTATTAGCAAACAAATAGGGTGCCCTGGAGACGTAGTGGCGACAAGGATATTGGCTTCTTGATGAACTGTCTTATCACATTGCACGGGTAATTGCTTTGTCTGTCTTCATTTCTAAAATGCTAGATTACTTTCGTGTAACTCTGAGAGATAGAACAATGCAGACATGTTTAACATGTTAGAAATTTAAAAAGCAAATTCTTGATAAAATCTCAAGCTTTCTAGATAAATAACGTGTCAAATATTCAGAGAAACGTTTCAACATACAACTGTATGATTGCAGGAAAATTCTCGTGTTTTGAACTTGTTTTGTAAGATGAGTTATACATCTTTGTATATTGTATTTGTTACCAGAAAATACATATTGTCTCGCTTTCTATCGCTTAAGTTTAGTTAATTGTAAAGGCACTGGTTGGTATTTACATTTATTGGAAGATCATACAATTAGCCTAAAACTTAAGTTGGCGAAACTTTACCCTTTGGCATGTTGAAGCTCATTAAGAAGGTGTCATACAATACCGAATGCAATAATTCAAAACACACTTACATATTTCTTATTATAATATGTTTAGATGAAATGTGGAGTGAGAACATGAAACAAGTTTATTTTCCAGCGGTATTTTGATGGATATTTGTGCTATTATTTTGATAAAAGGTTAGTTCAAGCCTTATATCTTTGTAAATTTATGTAATAATAAATTGTACGATTCTGTTTACCCCCTGTATTTATTATTTATTGTATTAATCCAACCGTATGCTTCAAAACTAGGAGCATCGTTTCAAGTTGTGCGGTGACAAAAAATAACTCTTATAAAACTCATTGTATGACTTCTCTCCTCCTATAAATAGGATGATCGTTACAAGAGTCAAACTGACAACCAGTTGTTATAGAAGGCGGTTTGAGAAATAACAACTTATTTTATGATGATGTAAGAAAGCTTCAAGTTTCATATATAATTCATGGGGATGGTTTAAGTGCATCGCAGATATCGCCGCAAGTTGTTAAACATTTGGTATGTTGTTTGTTCTGTAGGGACGTTCAAGTTTTGACAACATCTAAATCCCAATCAAGTAAGTGTCATTTAAGTTTTGTCCAAGTTGGAAAATTTCAAGTTATGTTACGTTGTTTGACCTCATAGTATCCTTGTGATTTTGAAGAGAACTTTAAATAGATTCCATTTTTATTTTTGATAAGTACCGTAAAAATTTATAGAGGGCAGTATGCAAAAATGGTTTAGCTCGTAGGAGTAATAAATTATAACCACCAATTTAGGAAAATTAATAATTATTCAGGTTCAGGAAATTAAATATATTCATTTTAGATAGTATTAGTTGGTAATCATAATAACACATTAACATCCAAATTCGTTGTTCACTGGTCAGATTATGTATGCCTAACTCTTAGATAATGAGGAAGTTAAATTGATTTAATACATATATGTAAAGTCTATCGTAATACTACTCAAGACTAATTAAAATCTTGTTAATATATCATTAGCCACTGTCCAAATGCACGTTTTAAATATCAATATGAAAAATGAGTGCAAAAATTTTTAAGATGTAGGAAGCAACGTTACTAAATCAAATTAACAATGGTGTGCACTTGTTGAGAAAGTATTTGTAAGTAGATATTTTTGCTAATTGGAATAGAAAATTATTTTTGGTCATGTCTATAATTATTATTTAGGGAATGAATGAGATTTGGTTCTTATTACCGAACACATTTAATGGTGATTATTAACAGGACGCACACACTGCGCTAGTTTTGGTTTTGTTTGATTACAGGGGTAGCAGTGCATCTTCATCAGCTTTAACGTGAAGTGGGTAAGTATTTCGTAAGGGTAGTGTTCATGCAAAATTTTTGTATAGAGGTATAGGGCTTAGGTTTCCGCATTCTCCTTATACAAATAGGCTAATGTTAGTTACTTATAGGTATTTAAAAAATTCGGTAGCGCCACATTTATTCTATTTTTGGCCATAGTTCAACCCCGACCCAAGCTCATGATCTACCCAGAGCAAATTACTCTACTAGCCGCTTTGCCCTTAGAGGTTTCCTTACTCCTAAGCAGTCCTCCATCTAAACTTATCTCGGGCTTTTTTTTTCGACAGGAAATCCTCGTTTAATTACCGTTGCGCCTGATAGTTGGCAAGATAGGTGTATAATATTACCTGAACCCAAAGGAAAGGAAAACAAATGGCGCCCAACGTAATGTCTCGATTGGTTTTGCATACCTACACTCGTTTACTCGTGAATCGTACACCTGAGATTAATTTAGCTTATTGATATTGCACAACAAAGGTAAAAGCTTTAGCGCAGATCGTTTAATTGAGTTTAGGTAATAGTTAGTTTAGCTAGTTAATTTCATGATGGCTGATACTTATCAAGTTGTTTATTTGCATAAAGATGAACTGGATTACGAATTAAGAATCCGACGAGTTAATGATAGTAGATCAATGCAAGACTAGAGAAAAATGTTAGGCCGATTATTAGCCAAAGAAATAACAGTATCTGGGCGTTTAATTGATCCTTCTGCATATGCAATAAAATTCTCAGATGAACATGATGAGATCGATGCATCGATAGAGTCTGTGAAAAATGTTTTGTTAGAATTCGAAGGTGAGCTATCAAACCCTACATTTAAGAGAATACAGTCGAGATTAGTACATCTTGATGGTCGTGTAAGGAGAATAAAAACTATTTTATATAATTCAGACAAAGCAACTATATTCAAAAATGAATTGTTAGCAACTATTCTTACCATGGAGGCAGAGCTGCACAAAAAACTTAAGAAGAACGAAGGTGTAGTGGATACGGTGAATTGTCTATGAGAGAAGCCATCCCAGCTGCCGTTAGTGCTCCTATTAACACTGTTTCATATCTAATTCACCTTATTCCGATTGGTTCGTGGTCCGTAAAATTTTCTGGAGACCCAGGACAAATTGATTAATTCTTGGACAGAGTAGCTGAGATGGCACAGTCGCGGAATGTGTCTGAAAAAGATTTGTTTAGTGCTTCCGTGGAATTATTCACACGTAACGGTCTAGAGTGGTATCGTTGTATTAGAAGTTCTTAACCAACTGGAATTCTTTGATTAACCGTTTAAAAGAAGATTTTCTACTATCGCACTAAAAAGACGAAGTTTGAGAAATAGTTAGGTCGCGTCACCAACGTAAAGGAGAATCTGTAGTCCTATATATAGAGAATTTGTTTAGTAGGTTACCACAATTACCAGCAGAGTGTACAAAAGTTAGGATGGTAAAAAAGAACCTATTGCCGGATTTTATTTCTCAATTAGCTCTATCAGAAATATATAATATGTCGATGCTAATCAAGTTGTGTAAGAAATTGGAAGAAGCCTATGCATCCAAGCCGAAGTTAATACAGAGTCCAGCGAATTATGTTTCGAAAGTTTAAGAAAACTCAAAGTCGCAGGTCGAAATCAAGTGGTCAGCTCCTGTTAGAAACTTTTCTGCGCGAAATGGTCGAAGTTTTTATAATAAATCATTTCCATCTCAGATACAATCTCTTGGAAATAATAATTGTCCTTTTAGTAGTGTTCCAGCAAGTACAGTTAAGGTGAAGAAACTCACGTGTTGGAATTGTTTAGGCGATGGTCATACCTCTCGAAGGTGTAAGATACCTCGAAAAATATTTTGTTATAGTTGTGGATATAGTGAGTTAAAAGAGTAACACATGTCCATCGTGTTCAAAAAACGAGTAAGTGGGCAGATGCAAGGTGGCCGGCATCATGATTCTATGCAAAGGGCTACGGTTATGTTGTGTAAACAAAATAATTTTTTTAATAAAGATGATTTGGTCGAAATGGCTTGGAATAGTTAAAAAATTTTGTCAAGCTGCCGTCAAACCAAAAGCCGATGCCTTATTTGTAAGCACTGTGCTACGTAACACAAAGAAAGTCAAAGAAATGACCGGGCTCAATCGGAGAGTAGGGGAGGTCGTAGAAAGCAGACTGACATATAATGTACGCGACGGTAAGGAGTTAGTGACAATACCTGCAAGAAAAATAGTTAAGCAAACCTGAAAAAAAAAGAATAAGCATAGCAGCAATGAAAAGTCTAAGTTATTCAGTACTTTGTAGAATGAAAAAAAAAGAAACTGTTTAGATAAACTATATAATATAACAACGGTAAAATCAATACAAAAAAATGTTTAGTACAAAGTGAGGTAATACTGGGGAGTAGCAGAAACGTTTCCTCACACACCAATTCAACATAAATCAGACAAAATGTTTACAAAAGATAAATAGATAAGACACAATTGGTATGAGTAATTCAGTAGTATTGATTTTTCTTTCTTTTTTTTTTCTATGTTTTAAAATAGCATGCAAGTCTATTGTAAAAGCTATCAGAACGACAAAGATATGGTAAAGCAACGAATAGATATTTAAAGTAATAACCAGTAGGAAATAGTTCAACTTACAAAAGTCCTTTAGCAACGCTTCCTTGCAACTGAAGTGTGAGATTCAACGATGTCCTGCACTAACAAAGCACTTCACCCTTGACTGTGAGGGTGTTGATGGAACTTATCACACGTTACACTAATCACACCTACGTATTTCACTGGGGTTAGCAGCAGACAATATCACGCGTCAGAACTATGTAGCCTCGATAAATTTTATTTCCTAAGACAATAATTTCGAAATATTCTGTAGCACTAGTTTAATTTCAACTGGGACCAGATGTATATTATTTTCATAAACATCCCAATAAGCAGTGAGAAATATCAAACAATACCTTTGTAAGCCGGTAATCTGTTATATTTCGCAAACACGAAACTTGCACAAGCAAAGATCTATTTTAGATTCTTTGTTGTTAGAAAATTCAGAAACTACAGTATCCACAGTATTTGGGATAATCCAAAGTATAAACTCAACCGAAAAACAAATAGTAAGCCACGCGTAAGCAATAAAACCGTCCGTCAAAAGTCCTTAAAACACTTATCTCACAAGAAAAACAACTAAAAACGTGTCATGTCGTGCAGCACTTTTAACGCAATTCACATATAGGAACGAAGAACAAACTACAACTCCTACAGTTAATATTTTCAAAGCAACAAGCACAGTATTTTTAACGTAATTAATATATAGGAACGAAGAACAAACTACCACTTTCAAAGCAAACAGGAAAGCGTATTTTTAAAGTTATTTCTGTCTAGGAACAAAGAACCAAACGACAACTGCTATCTGCTATCTGCTATCGTTCTATTACAACCGCTTATCGTATCTTATCTAGACTTGTATATCCACATAAGGAACAAAATTTATATTTACGGCAAGACAAGAACGATGCAATCTATTCATTATAACACGACGCGTTTGTCAACGAGTTAATAAATATTAAATATAGAAATAGTAATTTGTAGAAATACATTTATAAATTGAGGATAGCGTAAAATGTTCAAACTACCAAAAATGCCCGTTACAACTGGGATTGCGTCTCCGTGGCATAAACGGCAAATTTGCATGCGAGCTGCTTTTGATACACCGATAGTTTTATGCCATTGTCTAGTTTTCTATAAAGTTTATAATTTTTTAAGATATTGCTTACTTTTGTTTCTCACTTTACCATATTTAAGTATATTTCTTATTTTTTTGCAGTTGATCATCTTGAAGTTGCGCTTTGACTGTCCACTTGTTTTCAGTTATATCGATCAAGTAACATTTTCACAAATAATATCCGTTGGATATCTGCTTAACGCATTAACATGGGCCGTTTACGTCCCTGGTCTATACTCAATGCTAATCGTTAACTCCTGAGTTTCTAACCACTGCCGTATGATTCTTCCGTTGGAAGTGTCGTTTTTAATGCATTGCAGTCTCTGATTATCTTACAATCAATACCTAATAAGTACACTCTAAAATTTTGCAATGCTAGAATCGTCAACGTTTCTATTCGTATTTATGGTAATAGCGCTGATCGTTGGTCGTTTGTCTACTAAAATATGATACTACGTGTCGTTTCCCTTAATCATGAAATTAAAATAATATCGCACCCACTTCTATGGGACAAGCATCTGTGTGTAGTTCGATCTTTAATTTGGGATTAAAAATAGTGAAAAACGGTCTGCTGTAAGGACATCTTTAATTTGTTGTGCGGATATGTTTGTGAGTGTCCCTAGGAACATTGATCATTTTTTTCGTGTTAGACGCGAGATACGTTTCGTGCCTTGGGAACTGTGTTGTAAAAAATTTCTTCAAAAACTTCGTAACAATTTATTTACTTAAACAGAAATTAATATGAGATTTTGACAAATTGGTATTAAATTATTCTAAGTCGAAAATAAGGTATTAATTGAACTATTATAAGTCGCCTAAGCAAACTGCAATGCTAAAGTTAAATACTTTGACTGACTGCCTAATCTTGGGGCTCCCGGGGTATTTATATTGTCCCTGCCCCTCACAATTCTGTGGGAACTTGCAGAGCTCATGTATGCTTATTGCTTAATACTATTTATAAATACATTGTAAGAATCTTACTTTCTAGGTAATCACGGTATCTTAACCGTTTGTGACCTGCCACTTGCAGTGTCACTATGGTCTGGATTATTAATTATCCTTGGATTACATTGTTGTACTTGACTTAATAATTTCTTAATGATTTTTACTAATTTCCTATTAGATTCTATTTTATAATACATATAAAGATTGGGGGATACATAACTCGCATAAGGGGATCTACGCATGGCATAAGTTTGTATAATTTTTCTAAAATAACTTGTTTTGTTTTGTTAGGTGGTGGTAAGTTTAAAAGAGCTTCGATTTTTCTTTTACCGGGTTTTACGCCATCCTGATCAATTTCTCTTTCTAAGTAATCAATTTGAGATTGAAAAAATTTACATTTACTTATTTTTAGAGTAAGATGGATCTTTCTAAATTTTTGTAAAACTAATTTGAGTCTTTTCAAACCTTCTTCTATAGTTGCGGGTGGTGTAATGATTATTGTAAATGTAGGAATAGACCACAGAATTTCTTAGGTTTTCCAATACCGTGTTCATAAGGTGGTAAAGCACAGCGGGTTCTTTAGAGAGTCCTAACGGGAGGTCCGCAAATTCAAAATGGCCGTCCGGGGTAGCAAAAGCAGTTTTTACTATCGAATTTTATGCCATAGGGACCTGAAAAAAACGGTGGGCGAGGTCTAAAGTAATAAAAGCTTGTTATCTCTTCCCAACAGGTCAATTTGATCTTCAATTAAAGGTACCTATTTTTTATTATGATTGCATTTAATCTCCTATAATCCACACACATTTAATATTCGATACTTTTCTTTTTAATCAAAAATGTTGGATTGGAATATGGAAAAGATGATTCTCTTATAATATTGTTTTCTAATAATTCCTCAATTATTTCGCGTAAAATACTTTTTTTTTTCGAGGAGGTGATACAGATGGTACTTTATGGGCACCTCGGGAATAGTATTTATTTTCATAAATACGGTATCAGTTTTACCCAAGTGACCGAAAGATGATGAAATACAATCTAAAAACGAATTTAATATTTCGACGCATTTTAGTTTGTTGTCATCGTTAATATATCCTAGAGAAAATTCCTGTACGGTAATAACACTATTAGCTAAGCTGTCAACCATGTTAACAGAAACCTCCCTGAGGATTGGTAAACTTTTGAATACAACACTTCATATTTTTGACCATTAAAATGTGTGGTTGGTCTATAAAATTTCTATCAATTAATATGTCTTGTGCTACGAAATAATCGTCGAGAACCATTGCTTCTACTATAACTGTTGTTTCGGCAAATTTAGTGCTGCCCGTTGTATTGCTACATACAACTGTAGTTCCGCTAAAGCTACGTAGAATGTAATTTCTGGACGACGTTATATCAAAATTAAATATTTTTATTGTCGAATTTTTAATAAGGGCATTCGTACAGCCACTTTCTATAAGGGAAGGAAATTTATTACCGTTTACAATTGCTGTTTTTAAAAGCATATTGTCGGCTATCTTTGATTTATATTCTGTTACTAAGGTAACGTTTGTGGGATTTTTCTGCAAAAGGCACGTGTTTTTCGAAAGTTCCAATCGTTTGCAGCCGGTGCATTTCAAGCGAAATCAATAACACTCTCTGGCATAATGGCAAGCAATCCCACAGCTAAAACAGGAAACAGTTTGTGTAATCACGCACACGCACTCACACACACGAACACACACACGCACATGCACACGCGCACGCACACGCACGCGCACGCACACGCACACGCACACGCACACGCACACGCACACGCACATGCACGCGCACGCGCACGCGCACGCACACACGCACACGCACACGCATACGCACATGCACACACACGCACATGCACACGCACACGCACACACACGAGCGTCCTTGCATATTGCCAGAGTATTTCTTTGTCTTATACTTATTTTAACGTCAAAAGTGGAAAACTTCTATAAATTATTAGGTAGTCCGTATTTAGTTCTAGTTTTATTTGCAGCTTTCACTTACGTATATATTTTAAAATCCCCCTATCCACATTATAACGTTTAGTAACAGAATTTATATATAATTAGTTTTAACAGCAAACTGCGAGTGTTTTCAATAGTTGAAAGACTTTCTGCTACAAAGCTGCTTGCTCTAAAATTTTTCTGTAATTTTGCGCTCGTTGTTAGAACACGCCGGAATTTGTCAAAGTCAAGTGTCTGCTTATCTAAATTGAAAACTTGTTGTGTATATTTGCTGTCCTGGTTCACTTGAGAGGTTACATGAAAGTAATCTAGCGTATCAGATATCAAGACAGACTAAGCAATTATTCTTTCAACATGATAAGACTGCTCATCACAAAACCAATATCTGTGTCGCCAACGCGCATCAAGGAAATGCTTCTTGTTTACTTATATGTTGTACTGACAAAAGCGGTTTTTAACGTATTGTACTGGAACGCTAAAGGTTATCTTAATCAAGGGTTGTCATAACATAGAACAAGTTTATATTTTTAACGTTGTGACGTTAAGCTTCATTGGGTTAAGATTATAAAAACTGTCTGGAAGATTGACAACGGTTTATCATAATAATAAATGAATTACTGAATCACTTACTATGCATCAAAGTTCTAATTTTTCAAAATATACCAACGCCATGTGAACACACCCATAAAGATTACGTACTGCTCCAGAAAACTGAACAATGTACAAACGCAAACGTTGAGTGTATTTGTAAAATCCATTAAGTAGCACAGCAGTTTACAAATATGCTTTAGGTATAAAGGTTTTCTGATCAGTTGTGAAAGCCATCGATGTTAATGGTAAATAGCTTAAAAGCCTCACCAAAACACAAAATTTTGACGCCTTTATCCATGTTAGCTTTGAATATCACGAATTTTTGTTTAATGTGGTTGTTATTGGTTACGCTATTTCTCTTCAAAACCACAGGATAAATTACTTTTAAGCAAGCTTTAGGATATATTTTATATAGTTTATACAGGGTGGTATTAGTTTGATGTCATTAATATAAAGGGGACGTAAAGACCAATATGACAAACAAAAATTGTTAATCAACTTGTAGTATAAACTCAATGGCTAAGCTGAAAACGGATTCACAAAGAAGTATTCAAATTGTTATTGATACTCTGCAATGTTAGCTGGGTCACGATTGAAGTACACAATAATATCATCCTTTAGAGCCAACAAACAAAGCTGTGACGGTATGCAAACAAAAATTAATGAAATATGGTGTCTGTGAGCTGTAGAACAAAATAACCTACTACGTACCTATCGTAGCCGGAAGAAAAGTAAATACCAGGCTAACTATTAAACGCGGAAAGTGGGGTGAGAAAGAACCCATTTGGCCTCCAGCTAAAAAGAGAATCTGATTAGAATAGGCACGCGCGGGGAAGCTCACCGAATACACGCAAAACACCCCTTAGTTGTCGAACAGAAAAACGTGCATAGCTTTTGAAATACGGCAACGAATAAATGTAGAAAATATTTCGGTGTACAAACTGTAGAATCACATTCAACAATAGTTCCATTAACACTGAGTCGAACTGCAAATCCTAGCTTATCGAAGTGCGGTTAAAACTGGAAAACTCGGCTTATATTGGATAGTGCGCGACCTTATTTCAACAAGTCGTTACATTGGAACAATAAAGAAACCATTATACGGCGGTCGTAAGGTACCTAAGAACAGGATATAACTATTTAATTGTCGTTTCGAAATAAATGAGTTTAAAATGAAAATTTGTAGCAAGCGTACTTGTTGTCGAAGAATTTAAGAAATCATGGGATACCTAAAACAAGGCATAGACTATTTAATTTATCGAATAAATTTTCGTTTTAAAAGCAAAAGGAATTTGAGTTAACCATGGAAATTTTAAAGCAAAATTGGAACGTAACAAACCTAATGCACTTTAGCTGCTAGTAAAGTCAGTTTAAAAATTATTTAAAATATGCGGAACTTCTTATGATAATCATAACAAAAAATGAAATTTCATTATGCTGATGTGGTCGACAGTTTTTGACACCGTAGTCGGGAGGATCGAGCAAGTCAATAATATTTCGCTTTAAGCTGATTGTACTTTTTTACTGAACGCTGCAGTTCCATCGCCTGCTTTGGTAATACATATAAACGTGGTTGTGACTTAATTGTAATTATACAGAGTTTTAGGTAGTTGGAGATATTATGTAGTTTAGTAAATTGAGTGAAGGCAGTGATCATTTTGAACACCTTTTGTGAAATCAATTTATGTGCGTGATGCGATTCAGGATAACACTAGCATGAGTGAGTACTTCTTTATAAAAATGTATCAAAATAATAGTCCTAGAACTTTTACTTAAGTTGACCTAGGTCGAATATTTAAAAATCGCTCCAAGAGTAAAATGCCTTTTAGGTTTTTTAGCCAATCAATCTATATCACTTTAATTTAATGACATAAAACTAATACTATTCTGTATAAGAGATTCTCCGAAAGGTGGTTAATAAACTTTAGAATTAAATTTTAAAGAAAAATACGCCAAATTTTTTTCACTTTCTAACTGGTCTATAATATACTATTAAATCAACCCCAAGTTACGAACGGGGCATTATTTTCGTTATAGAAGCAGGCGGCAAGTTCAAATTTAGAATCTCCATGCCATACCTTGTACTTATTGCTCCTCTTTCTTGAGGATATTGTCACGGTAATCTGATGAAAGCTACAAAGGTGGGTTCTTTAGGGTAGATACGGTGACTTTTTGCACCTCGGCTAATAAAGACTTTTCTGCAGGGGTGGATCTTGATTCCTGCAAGTAGGTCGTTAAGAACCCGAACAGACCTACAAGTAAATACAGTATAAAAGGCGCCAGAGACTTGGTTAAAATGCCGAAAGAACTACGAAACCCCAAGTCCCAATGGTTTCGGATAATATCACACCTAAAGAGCAAAATAAGTATAACAACGGTAGCCACTACAATCATATAACTATATTTCAAAATAACTGAATTACAAGCACAAGCGATTTATCTGGAATTAAATACACACCACAGTGGCAATGCAAATATAAACGTATTTTAATAACACACATAAAGGGTAATATATAAACCGGTATCCCACTAAAAGCAATGGATTTAAGGTATCTTTTGCCTGTGGGCAGGTACAAATTGACATTAAACTAGCCGCAAAATGTTTCTCGCTAGTAAGTAAATTTCAAAAACACAGAGGAAAAAAGCCTTACAAAAATACACACAAATGGCTTTTCACCTACAGGTTAGCAATAAATAATAATTAATGTAAATGATTACTCACCAGAAAGCGGTAGAAATTGAGCATACCTGGACGATGCAATCACTAGCTAGTGAATTACTGTGCTCCAGTGCTGACCTGTAACATGAGTATACACACGAACAGCTGGTGGTAGGATACCAAGAGTTTGATATAGTTTAACAATAACAATGAAATAATATAACCAGCATACGGCTAATTACACGGATTCAATCAAGATTAAACAATACGCCAATACTTGCGTAACGCAACACACAATAAATACAACAATAGGTATTACTAACTTCTAAGTATACAACCTGGAGTCTGGATCATAAATCAATGCTTTCCGCTTCCAACGAGTCTTCAGTACATAAGCCACAGAATGAAGTAATATTTAATATTGAATTTAAACGGAAATCCAAACGGATGATTAGTACAGAATTGAAGTGAGGTCACAAGGAGCATCCAAGGGCTGATATAAGGATCCGTTTACATGAAACAAGATTAATACCAAGATTATAACCAAGATTACGGACCCACAGGAGTGGGTTTCAATGAATTAATAGCTAACAAAGAGCAACTTTGATATTCGTACAAAACAAGATTCTAATATAAGTAAAAGCAGGAAATATCCTCAAGGCGGTATTGTGAGTAGAAAAATAAACGTATAAACCAATGTAATACCAAAATCTACTCCACAAATATATCATTTAATACATCCAAAACCGCTATAAGGCGAGATGAAGATGGATGCATTAAAAGACTGCTTGTCAAAGCGGCGTTCGTTGAAAGAAGAACAATGGCTTCGTAGACAGGTTCTTATCAACCACCTCCAAGTTGAAGTTATCAATTTAGCCAACATAAAAGGTATTACAGACCATGAAGATCTGAGCACGGAAATAATATTAAATTACATGAATAATGGCAAATGTAGAAATTACAAAACCAACCGTTTCAATATTAAGAAACTGTAACATGCTGATTACGATGTTATCTACACATGGGACATTGCTGTCGTAAATAGCGGCAAAAAAATCTAGAAGTCGTACTTTTCTATTGGAACTATCTAGAAGATGACGTGATTCTATGTCATAAAAGATCATTCACTAAACTTACAATTCTTATTTTAGAACATTCTGAGAGTTAATTTGTAATAATTCCATATAGGTTGCTGTCGTCGCCGCAACATTAAACGTTGCGTTTTCAGTGAACTGTGGGTGATATCTATTTATCTCTAACAACATCTTAAGAAAGGTAATGTAAAGTGGTCCATAAGGTTTGCAATAATAATCGTTGTATTTTCAAGAAAACTTAGTACCCATAAGCTGCTTCTGCGGGGTTGGAACAACACTAGCCAGCGAAATTATGCATCAGAAAACGAATGACACTTAAACTGCAAAATCCATGTAATCCAAAAATTAAAGTTTATTGTTATAAGACAGTATGGCACATATACACTTTATAAAGTATATTTAGTACATCATCTTTATCGCCAGGTTCGAATTAGCTCTTCAAGACACCGTGTATTTTGGGTGTTGAAATTTAAGTTGAATTGAAGAGAATAATAGTGAACACAAGCAACCCACTTGCGTCGATAAAAGAGGGCCACCAAAACAACTTGTGTTTTCAGAAAGAAATACAAGCAAATGAAGAAAAGGACATTGAACTTAACTTGAAGCTTATGTATTGAAAATAGGAAAGCAAAATAAGAAACAACGCGTTTGCTAAAATATAAAATAAAGTAGCATTAAGCACTTGGTGGCGAACACGGTTATAAAACTGGCTGTCGAAAACGCCCATTAGCAATTTGGATAGGCACTACTCGTGTATGTCTGTCATCACTGGTATAAAGACAAACATTTTGGCTAAATGGCTAACTTCAAGGAAATTTTATATCGCTTTTGATAAGAACGGGGTCACTTAATTTTACCTCATTGACGAGATTAGACAGTTTGGAAGGTTCTTGCAACCTTTGTAAGTATTTTCTAGAATATTGTTTCCAGATTTGCGTTTATACTAATTATCTTCTGTATTGTAGTTACGGAATTTAAGGGTGGTAGAGCTAGGAAATATCCCGGGGTTAGCGGTTTGCCATTATTAGAATCAGAACTTTTAATGCGCAAAAGGCTCGAATTGAGTATATTATTCTATCCGACATAGCAGAGTAAATGTTTTTCGAAGGTTAATCGTTGGGTACCTACTACGCATAGTAGGTGCGACTTCTCCATTTTAATGCCTGCTTAGGTGGAACTTTTCTTTTTAATGCCTGCTTCAACCACTTCGTTAAAATCCTAACCAGAAGGGGGACTAAATGTCAAAGAAATGAAAAGATTTCTGAAGCTTGCTTTACGAATGTAAGAGAAATTGATGCTTTCCACCATGTGTGTGTCTTAATTACTATAGCACGCAATTATTGCTCCCCCTCTAGCTAGAAATCGACAGAAAGCAACGGTCAAACTATATGTTGAAAGCGTAAGTTCCAGGTAATGTGGCTTTAGCAGCCATAAGCACGATAACACATGCGTGCATCAAATTTATAAAGTTCTACACTTCGAGATCTGTATACAGTAACAAAAATGGACTATAAAAATCGATGGCGGCATGTGAAAAAGGTTTTAGTTGAGAAATTCTGGACGTAAGTAGAGCTCTCATGGTAGAAAAAAAGATAAAATTTAGAAAGAACCTTGAGACAACGCACCCAACGAGATAGCTTGTTGTGTATGGTGTAACGGGTTGACAATGTCTAGAACTATTGTAATAGTAGATTATATATTGTTTTCAACCTTGGACGCAAATATTGCTTATGGGCATGTTCGATAAAGAGCGTGGTTAATCGATGGGAGCTCGGCAATAGTAAAGGATGTTTGCGGTAAATGGCAAATTCGAATCTCTTAAGCGGCTGTATACCTAAGAGATCCATCTGAAGCCTGAAAGGGCGCAGGTGTTCGTAACGCTTTGGGTAACAATTGGTTGTGAATAATTTTTGCAATAATGTTTGTTAAAGTCGAAAACTGTGCCTGTTTTATAAAGCACGTTAAATGCTTATGTAATTCTTTAGAAATAAGTTTTCAAAATTATTTGATAGAACTATTTTTCAAATTAACCGGAACGTGAAAGCAATAGGACAGAAATTCTTAAATTCTTTATGTGATGAATAGCTCTCACCTATAGGTGAATTAAAGAGGAATGTTTTAATTTTTTTCGATCTCGCCTACATTAGTGGACGAAACAGTAAAAAAAATCAATGTACTCCCACCAAAAAATGAAATAAAGGCTCATACCACCACATTTCACAACGTAATAATTCCGAGAGAAACATGCATTCCTACGGAAGCGCAGTCTGCTACATTAAAAGAGATGAAAAGTAACGCTACATAGCAAAAGGAAGAATTTTTTGAATTCAGCTCACTCTGTTAGCCGCAAATGTTTTCCATTGGTTAGGGGACCACCTCAACCACGAAAGAAGGATTTGCGAGTCAGGTCATGTAGTAACTTCAGCGGAAATAATTCTTTGTGAATAAATGTTTTGTACGAAAGAAATAAAATCTACTAAAAGTTCGACTGCAGTAGGTTCAAGTTTGGAGATATACGAAGGTGTTAATCGTGTCATGTTTCTTTTGGAATAAACCAAAAATTGCATCGTTAGATTCAACTTGAAAATTAACCACTGAGCAATAACCAACTTTTGAGGCGTCGCAAATGCCACGTAGTTTACATCTTTGAAAATTTTCTAGCAAAACATGGCGACGAAGATAAAGATTAGAATGTTGTGGAAGTTCAGCTTTAAGGTGACACTAGGAATCTATGATGTTCAGTTCGGGAGTATCGCCTCGACCTATGTCCGAAGCTCATAGACGTTGCATAATATATTTTGCAGAAAGGTAGATACGACAGGGATAACCCAATGGATTAAAAATTCTTCCTATTTGTGAAAGAATATTATATTTGCTAAAATGTCTGTCACTAATTTGGCATTGATATAAAAATGAATCGGAACTTATTTGCCATTAAAGTCGCAGAACTTTTAAGTAGTGGTTTTTATCTTTATCAAAGGTTCAAGGCATTACGATCGGAATTTGAGACGGTAGTGAGTAATTCTGGTGAATTACTAGCACACTTTCGAAGTTTAAATCATCTCAGTTTCAGTAGATTAATTAATCAACTCCTTTTGTAACGAAAGAGCAGCTAATACAAAAGAAGTAGTACCTAGGATATACTCAACGTATGTTTGTGCTTTGACTAGTTTATCAGCTTGGGAAAACGAGTCTGCTCTATCTCTTCAAGTTTTGTTTAAAATGCACATAACAAAATATCTGCTGCAATTTAAAGGTGGCAGTATTTAAAATCCATTTGGATAAAGCTTCATCAGGTATATATCTCAACAAGAACCTCTGATAATTTTTGTGTGGATGCATAACAAAAATTTGATAAAATATTTGTTTAATATCTGCAATGAATCCGATAGTCGAACATTACAAATTATTTACATCTAAATACATCAAGCACACGAAATCTTGATTTGGACCGTACTGATCTTCCATGTATTTGTTACTAGCCTTAAAATATCTATTTGAACACTGAGCTATCTCATTTCGGATACCTTTTCCAATAAACATAATTTGGTCTATGTCAGTGAAAAGTTCTAATTGAACTTTTGTAATTTTAAGCATGTCATCAAATTCTAAACCAGATGCTACAAAAATAATGCAGAGGATCCAATCTGTAGGATGTAATGTATGTCTGACAAAAATTTTCAAAGATATCAGATAACTGTTGAATGTGCGTTTTTAAATACTGAATATTCGCTTTGATTTTGTATGCAAAAGGTTGGCAGATATAAACCGCATGATTGTAGTTTTCATCGCAAATATCCTCATCGCGAAGACGATGTTGTACCTGTGGACGTTTTCTTTTGAAATTTTACAGAGGCTAAAAAACCTAAGCCCCTTTTGTATGGTTTAATATACATCTCTCTTTTAAATGATATTGCCTTCCTTGCTTTATGATGTCTTTGGTTTACTGGTAGTTACTCTCTAGCAGCATTGGAATCTAAGACAGTTTTTGCAATCCCAGCAAAGACAAGAAGTGCACTTTGACTGGCGAATATAGGAATTAATGGGTAGAAATTGTTCTTTTCTTGGTGTTGGTATTACACGGAAAGATTTGATTAGCTCTTTAGGTTTTATTTTTTGGCAGCTCTCATTGCAATATTAATTGCATTAGTAAGATTGCCATGCTTAGTCTTTTATAAATTTGATTGAACATTCTTGATGATACTCCTCAGACCATAAGAAACATCAGTTTTAAGTCGCTTTATTTTGTTAGTATTTGATTGTCTTCTTCTCTTTACTGACGTATCACAACACACGCCCAGCTTTATTTTAGTCTTCATTGCTGAGGTCCCTCCCAGTGCTGCTGCTTTTTTCCTTATTAACGTGTCACCACCATGCAGTATCTGTGCAGCTTTTGTAGCTTCCTTTCCTTTAGCGTACGTAATATTGTGTTATTTACAAACTTCGCCTAATTTATTAATTTCTTTACCACCTCTGACTATCCGATTATTTAATTTTGTTTCTGGGTCGTGGGAGGCGGAAGATGAAAAGTAGGAGGTGGGAGATTGAAGATTTGCGGTAGGGGTAGAAATGGCGGCTCCGTGGTGTAGTTGGTATGCGTGTGACTACTATGCCCAAGGTCCCGGGTTCGAATCCCGACACGGTCGACTTGAAAAATGTTAGGCGAGCATTTTTCACAAAAATACACCCTCGTTCGGATGAGAGGTAGTGTGAGTGTGTGAGTGTTGTCACGCACGTTAAAGATCCCTACCATGCTTGGAACAGCAAGGGTTCGGCAAAATAAAAAATTTCCAGCTAAAAAGGAACTCACTTCCTGGCCAATGTAGCACCTTCGAGTGGAGCAAAGGAAAATCAAATGTAAGGTTGTAACGTATTTTTTTTCTTGTTACACCAAGCCTAATAAATTAATAATAAAACAGATAAATTTTAAAGCATTTAATTCGTAAATATTCAGCCAATAAAAATTAAAGTATAATGTTCATAATAACACATAGATTCTAGAAGATATATATTCTGAGGCTTGTTACCAAGCGTTGTCCAGTTAATTATCAGCACTTTTGTTTCAAACGTCCGAGAGTGAAGTCGCTTTTTGTAGACTAGAGATAAAAGTCAAGATGTCCCGACTAAAACACGAGGCGTCTAATAGAGTCAGGAAGAAGAGCTTGAGTTGAGAACATGGAACGATAATATACATCATTTGAGACATGCAATATCTTATGGACATATCTACAACAACAATTTTCAATGTTAAATTATAATAAATTTTCGTCGCAATAATTTAAAGCAGGCAGTTATGGTTTCGTTCTATCTATTTAATACGCCGTATAGAAATGGTTTATTATACAAAGAATCTTGGTACTTCAAACTTACAGATGATTAATACGCTGGAAAAATACAACAGCTGACGTCATGATTTTGCACCTGCAATTTATTTGGATACACGTGAGTGTTTGAAACTTTCCGTAACTTTGAAAGTATAGTAAATTATTATGAGATTTCCTACGTTGATTATTAGAGTAACAAAAATATAAAGTAGTTTTTTAAAGTCAATAACACACCGAATAAATATCTAATTTGTCTGTTGCTTGTACACGCACTCAATGTGTTTTAAGATATTTAAAATGACAACTTATGTGAGATAAAAAAATAGTATAGATTCTGTTTCCTAATCTAGACGCCAGATGCAGTCTTGATTTAATTTTCACATTTTGCTTAAAAACATTCAGGTCAAGTAAAAGCTTTTATTGGTGCTGAAATTCGTGTATATTTTTGTGTAGACTACAGTTAAATTTGAGTAGTTGCATTTTATGATCGCTATTTTTCTGATGATCAATCTTTGTTGTAAATGGTCAAGGAAGCGCTTCAATGATTATAGTAAAAATAAATTCATGTGCTATGAACTAATAAATTATTACATGTTTGCTTAAACTAAATTTTATAGAAATGATCAATTTATACATATTTATTTTGAAGGTTAAACTTCACTAAAATTCTTTTATAAAAATTTTAAGACAAGATAGTAAATATATATATTGCAGTCACATGTATTTAATCAGATTTCTACATATAAATAGAATTCATTTTGTTTCCTTTGAAAGAAGTTTTATTATACAACATTTAAATTAGGAAAGAGAAAACTAGAGCAAATCCTCCTTAAGTAAAAAGACAGAGTAATGAAAATGAATCCTTTAGTATTTCACAGATGTTTAAATTCATTTATTCTATTTTTGGCATATGCTTTTGAAGACACAAATAGTGTCCATGTGGTGTTTTTGTTTGTTCACAGGTAAAGCTGAGACAACTGTTTGACATCTGGTGGTTGAGGTTTTGGTAAGTGTGTGATAAAGAGTGAAATTCAAATTTTATGGCTATGATAGTGGTGTTAAGATAAGGTTTCCGCATTCCCTTATACAAACACAGTTTTGTTGGCACTTGTATTAAAAATACGGTGGCGCCTATTAAAAATATTTTTGGTCGATTATCCACCCATGACCCATGCTCATGATCTACCCAGAGCTAACACTCTACTAGCCGTTTAACCCCTAAGAGTTTTCTTTGTCTAAAGCCGTTTTCCATCTGACATTACCCTGGGCTTGGAGTATAAAGAAGAAAATCTCGACCTAGTGATATCAGATTAAAATAGAGAGTTTTAGTATATAGCTGATAGTCACGAGGATAAAGGGTAATAAACTTACAAAAAGTTTTTAATTACCCCCGTTTTTTATTACACTTACACTTGCGCTCGCAACGTGGGGCTGGAAATTCATTTAGAGGCTGGAAATTCATTTAGAGGCTCGAATTTCATTTAGAGGCTGGAAATTCATTTAGAGGCTCGAATTTCAGTTAGAGGCTCGAATAATTTCACTTAGAGGCTGGAACATTTAGTAGTTATTTTCATCACACTTATATTCACCGACTGAGGTTTGCTTTGATATTAGTAACGTCTTCTTTAGTTTCATTTTGTTAAAGTTTGTTACAGTTTATAGTGAGTTCTTCTTTATATAGTTAGGACATTCGTTTGTTTGAGATTTCATCTTCAAAAATTTTATAATTGAGTTACGTTAGAGATATACAGATATTTAATTATGGCAGAAACTTATAGCATCGTACATTTACTTAAAAATGAGTAGTGAAATTCCTGTTTCTAGATAAAGTGTTAAAGTTGTTTGATATGGATATTACAAGTTTGTTTGATTTTGTATGTATTTCATCGATAATAAATTCATCTTTTAGTCTTATTAGTTATGTTTGTTGGTCGATTAATGGTACACTAGTTTTTACTGTTGAAATATAGTTTTGAAGATTGCTCTTGTGCATGAGCACGTTTTGGTTTAGTTTGATTGGTTTTGAGTAGCAATTTTATGGTCGCGTTACAACGTAGTATGTTGAGTTAAGTTAGATCTGTGCGAGACTTGTTGTGGTTCATCGTGTAGCGTTATGTTAGTCTAGACGAAACTCCGGAAGGGTTGGTCGCTCAGCGTTATGTCAGTCTATGCGAGGGTCGTGGTAAGTTTGTCGCTTTAGCAGTTTTGGCATCGTCACTTGAGATTATTTGAAGTCGGTTATGATGTGATTCGTTTTGCTTATTTAGTTTGTCAGTCTAGATGAGACTCAGAGAAGAGTTTGTCATTCTAGCAATTTTGTTTATAAGTCTAGGTGAGGCTCATAGAGGAGCTTGTCATACTAGCAAATTTATGCGTTGTGAAGCACTTTAGTTTATATCGACAGTTTGATTATGGGTAGAGTAAGCGTGTACCAGAACATTTATTAATAGTTATCATGAAGTAAAGTAGAAAATAATTTCGTATTCAAATTCCCCTTTTCATTTATCCGTATCTTCAAATTTAAGTCTAAGAAAATGTTTAGTATCGATAATTCTGCGACAGATGAAGGTGAAAATGAAGATGATAAAATGTTTCTGATCCTTAAGTACTTCTAATTATAGTTGATGTCAGTAGTAATTCTTTTGGTCCATGTTTTAAACTCTTAAGTAGGACAAGATTAAAGTTAGTGAAATTTTTTGGTTTGTTTAAAGTAATTTTGTTTTAGTAGTAATAGAGCTTAATATGTTTGTTGATTTAGATGTTGCATGTGTTAAATGACGACAAAGATGTGTTAAATGATAATTTTTGATGACGACAAGGATGTGTTAAATGACGACAAGGATGTGTTAAATGACGACAAAGATGTGTTAAATGACGACAAAGATGTGTTAAATGACGACAAAGATGTGTTAAATGATAATTTTTGATGACGACAAGGATATGTTTATGGATTTTGAATGATGATATGTTTTTTTTTGAGGTGTTTGAGAGTGCAGCATATGCTTAGAGATGTTGCAGGTATATAGAGAAGAATATGTATTCGGTGAAGAGGTGCGTATTCAGTTATGAGGTACATGATGGAGATTACAGAGAGTGTTTAGTAAAGTGTTGAGTATACAGTCATATAGTTAGAGTGTGATAGAGTATTAAGCATTAAAGGAATGCTTGAGTTTTGATTTAGTAGTTTGAGACTAGGCCTGATGTGCTTATTTTTATTGAGAGTGTACATGAGCTAAGAGAGTTCATGAAGAGTTTTTTTGTGAGTTGCTGGTGGATGTCTCCCAGTAGGCTCAAAGTATGATTTATTAGTGGTTTTGGAGTTCTTTGGTGATGAATCACTGATGTTGTAGGATTTTGAGAGATATAGTTGAGTCTGTAGCATAGTAGTCGTACAGATAATGTTGTGAGGTGCTCACTCAAAGATCAAAGGTATCTTGTTGATGAATAAGTATTGTTAATACTTTGTCTGTTTCTCGAGTATTAGAGATTTGTTTCGTGAATGGACTTCGTAAATAACAGCTTTTGGTACTTGTTAAATTCATCGATTAGTTTAAATGTAATTAGCACTTGGAAAGTTATGTACATAAATCCTTAAGACAGATATAGTAAATTAGAGAAGAGTATTCGTTGTACAGATTTTTGTTTAATAGTAATTTTGTTATACATTCGATTTTGTTTATTACAGTTCTAATTTATAGAAAATATTTTCGCTTCAGGTAAAATTTTTTTCTTTGATATGGTTGTTGCGTTTGTAACTATAGATGACATGCATCCACTGAGTGTTAGATTCCCTAAATATTCTTAACTGATTGACGTATATACTGATTATGACTTCCGAATTTGTCCCTTTATAGGCGTGTAGTACGCGCAGTTACTAATCACTCAATCCCATGCATTAATATTCCCCATATCAATTAGTGAATGATTCTGTTTTTTGTTAAACTCATCGTTAGTTATAGTTAAAGTTTGTGCTGTTTTGTTGTGAGTTGTAAGAGGTTTATACAGTTAATAAGAGTAATTTTGAAGTTTCAGTCGAAAATTTTTTTAGAAAAATTCTTCCATACCTCGAATTTTTCTCTTGGGAAGAGGCTGTGTAACGTATTTTTTCTTGTTACACCAAGCCTAATAAATTAATAATAAAACAGATAAATTTTAAAGCATTTAATTCGTAAATATTCAGCCAATAAAAATTAAAGTATAATGTTCATAATAACACATAGATTCTAGAAGATATATATTCTGAGGCTTGTTACCAAGCGTTGTCCAGTTAATTATCAGCACTTTTGTTTCAAACGTCCGAGAATGAAGTCGCTTTTGTAGACTAGAGATAAAAGTCAAGATGGCCCGACTAAAACACGAGGCGTCTAATAGAGTCAAGAAGAAGAACTTGAGTTGAGAACATGGAACGATAATATACATCATTTAAGACAGTTGGTATAAATTAATACAATAAATTAAACTAATATATTTCACTTTAGTGCAATATCTTATGGACATATCTACAACAACAATTTTCAATGTTAAATTATAATAAATTTTCATCGCAATAATTTAAAGCAGGCAGTTATGGTTTCGTTCTATCTATTTAATACGCCGTATAGAAATGGTTTATTATACAAAGAATCTTGGTACTTCAAACTTACAGATGATTAATACGCTGGAAAAATACAACAGCTGATGTCATGATTTTGCACCTGCAATTTATTTGGATACACGTGAGTGTTTGAAACTTTCCGTAACTTTGAAAGTATAGTAAATTATTATGAGATTTCCTACGTTGATTATTAGAGTAACAAAAATATAAAGTAGTTTTTTAAAGTCAATAACACACCGAATAAATATCTAATTTGTCTGTTGCTTGTACACGCACTCAATGTGTTTTAAGATATTTAAAATGACAACTTATGTCAGATAAAAAAAAAGATAGTATAGATTCTGTTTCCTAATCTAGACGCCAGATGCAGTCTTGATTTAATTTTCACATTTTGCTTAAAAACATTCAGGTCATGTAAAAGCTTTTTATTGGTGCTGAAATTCGTGTATATTTTTTGTGTAGACTACAGTTAAATTTGAGTAGTTGCATTTTATGATCGCTATTTTTCTGATGATCAATCTTTGTTGTAAATGGTCAAGGAGGCGCTTCAATGATTATAAGTAAAAATAAATTCATGTGTTATGATCTAATAAATTATTACATGTTTGCTTAAACTAAATTTTATAGAAATGATCAATTAATACATATTTATTTTGAAGGTTAAACTTCACTAAAATTCTTTTATAAAAATTTTAAGACAAGATAGTAAATATATATATTGCAGTCACATGTATTTAATCAGATTTCTACATATAAATAGAATTCATTTTGTTTCCTTTGAAAGAAGTTTTATTATACAACATTTAAATTAGGAAAGAGAAAACTAGAGCAAATCCTCCTTAAGTAAAAAGACAGAGTAATGAAAATGAATCCCTTTAGTATTTCACAGATGTTTAAATTCATTTATTCTATTTTTGGCATATGCTTTTGAAGACACAAATAGTGTCCATGTGGTGTTTTGTTTGTTCACAGGTAAAGCTGAGACAACTGTTTGACATCTGGTGGTTGAGGTTTTGGTAAGTGTGTGATAAAGAGTGAAATTCAAATTTTATGGCTATGATAGTGGTGTTAAGATAAGGTTTCCGCATTACCCTTATACAAACACAGTTAAATTTTGTTGGCACTTGTATTAAAAAATACGGTGGCGCCTATTAAAAATATTTTTGGTCGATTATCCACCCATGACCCATGCTCATGATCTACCCAGAGCTAACACTCTACTAGCCGTTTAACCCCTAAGAGTTTTCTTTGTCTAAAGCCGTTTTCCATCTGACATTACCCTGGGCTTGGAGTATAAAGAAGAAAATCTCGACCTAGTGATATCAGATTAAAAATAGAGAGTTTTAGTATATAGCTGATAGTCACGAGGATAAAGGGTAATAAACTTACAAAAAGTTTATAATTACCCCGTTTTATTATTACACTTACAAGGTAGGGGTGGAAAGTAAGAGGTGGGCGGCGTGAGGTCGAAAGATGGAAGGTGGATGGTAAAAAGATAGAGAAGAGGAATATTGTAGGCAGTGTGAGGTAGATAGTAGGAGGTTGCAGGTGGTAGGTGTAAAGAGAACGGGGTTGAAGGTGGAAAGAGGTGGATGGTGTGGGTGCAAGGTGAGAGATGGGAGATGTGTGAGGGATGGTGAAAGATGGAAAGTAACAGGTGAGTAGTGGGAGGAGGAGTACGGCATAGGAGGCAAATAGGTACTAATGCGACAAAATGCTATACTCTTCATCATCATCATTAGGTCTTTAGTCCTAGAATTGGTTGGATGCGTACCCTCATTGCTTCCTAGTCTGAACCAACGTACATATTTCCCTGAAATTTGCACAGTCATACTTCTGACATTCCACGCTCCGACTCGCAGAATGTTCACGGATCTTTTTCTATACTTTCGAATCACATCCCCCGAAGTAGTCCCCTCCAGGAGATCCGAATGGGGGACTATTTTACTTCCCGAATTTTATCCCCAGGGATTCCATCATGTTTACCAACAATTTCTGTACCCAGTGTACTTGGGAGGTAATGTAGAGGTTTCCCGTTGCCTTCCGCATCGCAGTAGTGTGTCTTAGAATGCCATACCGACCCCTATGGTCTCTGTCACTCTAAGTACCGAAACAGCTGCTGTCCTCTTTCGGGAACCTGTCTTAGTCTGGTTCTTCACTAAAGACCCCACTAATTTGGTTAAACCTATAGTTCGGCTTTTTAGCTCATAGAAACGCGCAAGCCATTCTACTCGTTCTAATATTTTAGAACTTCGTCAAGGTGCAGGTCCGTTCAGAATGGCTATACTCTTAACATTTACATTTTTTAGAATATCTTGATACACTTTGCATTGTTCTATTGGTTGTAACAATTTACTTTATTTATAATTTTGAGTAGTATAAAACTTTACTGTCTACAAGGTACGTTACAAAGTAAAGAGAACCTTACAAAGTAGGACATCCTAGCACTTACTCATGGCTGCCTGAGTTAGAGAGGTACATCCTTTTTTTACATCCTGTCAAATGCGCATAGCAATCAGACGTGTAGAAGCCGAGTTATTGTGTTTTAACTGATAGCGTTCCATGCAAATTTATACATCAAATAGTCAAATTGCAGTTCTCTTTTAAATTTGCTAAACATTTTACCGAAGTGACAAGTAACCTAACCTCACAAATTGTGTGAATGTATACAATAAGGATTTTTAAGTAATATAATAAAGCATCAAATCATTTTAATATCTACTGTAATATAAATCAGGGACTTAAGGTATGTACAAAATCCAAAATAAAAGTATTTCAAAATTAAAATTGGTTTCAGCTAGCCTCAAAAAATTACATACGATTAAACTTAATAAAAACCCATACTGGCAGCATTATCCGCAAAATCAGTCTATCACATATTTTGAATGAAATATATGAGTTTTGTAATAAGCAAGAGTTTTTATTTTAAAAAGTCATGTTTACTTTAAAACACACCTCGTATATTAATTGTTTATTTCGTTCAAAATCGCTCGGGAGTTTTAAAAATACATGGACATTGTAGACTTTCTTCTCATTAAGAAAGCTAATTAAACAAGACTTGTGCAATTTCCAGTGATTTGCAAATACGCAATGTTCTCTTTGAAACACGCTTAAAAACAATTTTAGTTTTCAGAATACCCGTGCTAGTTTCGGCAAATTCATTGTGTTCATGAACAAATAAATTGGTAATTTCACGATGTCGATAAAGATTAAAAAATGCTTTGTGTTAAAACTCTTATTGAAAAGCATCAGAATAGGATAATGCCTAATTGAAAACGTCTACATAATAAATTCAAAAGTGAGCTAAACTAATTAAAGATTTAGGTATGAATGTTTAACAAGGTAGGGTTTGACCCCGTTCAATCAGTAAATGGCTGGACCTAATTAGCTTAGGGCACTTTGTGTGATGGAAGTCAATTGTAACATCAATTATGCGTCAGCTTACAGAACTAAGTAAATTCTCCAAAATCTGGAGATTCATGTTTGCGTTAGTAATGGGATTATTGGCGTGGAGCTGCACTTAAATATGTACAATAAGACTCCAATTAACAATAAAAGAATCAAAAGGCTTTATTTTTGCCAAAAGATACAACAATAACGTACATTTTTTGTAAGCAAATATTAGCTTGGTCAATTTTACTGATTTTTATAAAGAAATTTCTATTTTAATGGATGTTGCTGTTTATTACCTCTTAAACTTGTGTTTTGTACACCGGCACAAAAAATTGGCTGAACAGATACAATATGCATTTTGTTACCAATTTTTCCGCTAAGATGAGATTTCCAGAAAAAAGTAAACTAATTCTTAAGTGATAATTAATAATCACAATTTTCTTTGTGTTCAGACTGATTTTCTTGACTATATTCGTTTATACAACATCGTGAAGTGTTAGAATTTATGCAACGCAGCGTTTCGACTATAAAATAATATAAAAAGTAGCTAAGTGGCTTTCTTCCTGCAGATGTCTATTGTGTATATATTAATTGCTGCAAGCTCTCTCGGATTAGCCTTACACAAAATATATAAAATAAATTCAAGCCCCACGAACGGGCTTCATAAATGCTTTGAACTATCAGGCTTGTCCGGGTCGATAAATCTAGCCCCACACCTTGGGTGTCATAAATCCTCTGCATCTACCTGTAAAGAAAGCCCTACCATCTAGACTTGCATTTCATATCACTTATAGTACTGAAACGTATTTTTTCAAAGAGCCCAGACGTTGCCGGCACCAGTGAAACGAATATTGTTTTTTGAGGCACCTGCCCTACGTTTATTGGAAGCCAGTGAAACTGTTCTTTTTGTTTTTATATATATTGCATGGTTACATGACTATCCTCGCGCCTGGGCAAGTGTAACGAAGTCTTCCGACATAACTAGGGGTCTATTCCTTGTGTAGAGCTATGAGAAATGGGGGTAAGTCGAATTTTGATTGTATGTTAAACTTAATCCAAAACAAATAGGCGCCACCAAGTCCTGACTTATTTATGACAATTGCGTAGTATATTTCCAGGGGCGGACGTGGAAACCCAAAGAAAAAAAATCGCCTTCGATGACAGAAACCCGTCTTAACTGAATAAGACGCTGCTCCTGTAAGAAATAGTAATAATTAGCTTAATAGAAGGGTGGAACACTATTTGTGTACCACAAACAAACCTAAAGAAATATTAAAAAAAATATCTCCTATATAAGTTGACATCAAAATTCCACTCTTAAGGATATTAGTTTGTTGTAGTTAGTTTTGACCATATTTGATCAAAATAAAAAACTTTAATTTTGAACCAATAATTTACTCAAAAGATTCTCTTTTAAAACAAAATTCAATGCTACAAAATTTCATAAATAATTAAATGAGTTCATGGGTTTTAAATTAAGGTTTATCAAAATAGTTGATAACCAAACATTTTAAAACTTAGTGTAAACTTGTTACAAAAACAAAGGCCCGACTCGTGCAGATCTGTTCGAGGGGTTACAAATTAAAGCATTGTTACTCAAGTTACCTTATCTAAATTATTTGTGTTAGTTTCAATTTCTAATAAAAAAAGATCACAAAAATATCCTTGTTTACTCAACTTAGGCAAACACTGTTCAAAGCATATGTTTATTAGAACACAGGTGTCAGCAGTATATTGCAGACAAACAAGTGACGTCAAAAACAGCTGTCGCTGTTACTAACAGAACAAAATGAACCACGTGTATGGTTTCTTAAAACTTTAAAAATTGTGCATTATAATTTTTAACACTGGAAAATTCCAATACAACAAATAATTGAAATTTTATTATTTTCGTGCTTTTATGCACTAAACAAAATAGTGTGTTTCTATTTGAAACACAGAAAATTTCTTAAAGTAATCTACGAACCAAAGCTGCGTTTTGTGGCTGTGAAGAGGTGTTGTAATATCAAACGTCATCACCATACTTCCATCAGCTGCTGCAATATGTTGAACCCTGCTGTCTCATCAAATAACATCTTTACGTTTTGTAGTAATATGGTCTTCTACAAATTATTCAAATTTTCCATCATCAAAGTTACTTCCTACAAAGTGGTTTTACATCAGTGGTTGGAATAGTTGTTTCTAAAGTTGATTTTATGGTGGTTATTTGCGCGCTAAATAAAATACCTCAATAAAACAAATTAAATAACGTTCGTAGGATACCAACCGCTATTTAAAGATGGATCTCGACTGCTTAAAATGTAACCGCAAATTAGCGGCCTGCTTCCAATCGTACATTTTGATTCAACAAGCTCGCATGGCCGACTGGTTATCACCTCGCCCGAACGACGGCGTGTTCCCGGTGGAGGCCTTCAACCAAAACGCGCCTGCGAACAGTTATCGAAGGCACAGATATTTGACTATACATAGAAAACTACATATAGATACAACTTTAGCGTATTACTAAACTTGTTAAATGTATTTTACCTATAATTTTAATAAAAGCGTTTTATAACTTTGCACTTTTATGGGTGGATTTAATAACCAAGAAATAAAATTGTTACAGTACTACCCTCTGAAGATGCTCTTCATGTAGGACGCCAAAACTCCAGATTTCTGCTCAGCTTCCTCAGGGATATTCGCCACGGCTACTCACTTGCTCTCTGAAAATACTACCCTACTATTCAAAATTAAAATTGACTACCAAAATTTTATCACCCTTTATTGTAACATCAAAATTGCTACTCAAAAATCTTTGTATTTACACTCTTAGTTCACACCTCGGATATTTAACAACCATTACCAATTTTCAATGAGGTCATTTATAAATATTATAATCGTTATAAATATTGTAATTATTGAAAAGTAACTGGGCTTATCCCTAAACGTTAATTTTGAAAACCCAGATCTAATACGAGCTTATAGTAAAAACTTTTCTGTACCTAAATGCTAACTTCTGCACTGAAAAATTAGCAAAAACGCGTTTACTTTGTACAAAAAGCCAATATTACACACTCATTTTATAATACAAAATTGTACATAAATACGTTTTTATATAATTCTTTCTCAAAAGTAAATAGTCAATTAGAAGTTCCATAAAATACAACAAAATTCACCAAAAAAACACAACAGCCAAGCAGTTTTATAAAATTCATTTACCTGGACTGCAGCACAACCAGCTCACTGCTTTGAAACCATGTCCGATGTAGTCCTCCATCATGACTGCACGTACATGAATTAGCACCTATTGACTCCAACCATCACGAACAGCAATTCTTCCACCCAGATCTCTCAGCATCCAATGTACGGTACTTCAAAACTCTCGTACATTCGCTACTGGCCCATCAACATCCACTATTCCAACCCAATGCACACCAAGCGCCTCCAACCACAACTAACAAGAAGACTACTTACGTTCAGCAAGCTTCGCTTTTCAAATTGTACTTTATAAATTCTCACAACTCTACATTAAACTTGCACTAACTTGTGCACAATCAGTTAATTGTAATTAAAATCTCGACTCACTTATTCCTATATACTTTCGTAGTTCGAAGCGTAGTTGACGATCAGAAAAGTAAAGAAGTGTTTACCGCCTCCTATTAGTTTATATAGACTCATAAATGCTTCCCGAAACCTATCACACCACTCCAAAAACACGCTTTCTTGGTAACGTTTCTCAAACCATCTACCGATTCCAGAAACTCAAGCACACCACAATACCTAACCGTCGTCCAATTCTCAAAAACCAGCCATTATCCTTGAGTTATTTCCGGTAAACTTGGCAACAGTCTTCCGACCGTCCCAAAAATCCTGGAATTTCATTCGCAAGGAAACATTTTATTTCGAAACCCTCATTAAAAATCTCTAACGGCTGTCGACTTCGTTGAAATCCCCCGGCAACCTAACTCCCATTTAAGCATCCAAAACACGCCTCTCTCACACGTGCGCATCCTATCATCTCACTCCAACTTGCATTCAAAATGTTCTGTTCTTTGTCTTGTACCCTTCCTCAATTTTCTACGTTCGTTATCGATTTCTTGTATCTTTATTTCTACCTTTTTTACCGTCAAACTATTTTTAAACTTAGAAAAATTTCTTGTTGATTTCGCTATTTTCTCCCCTAATTCCTGGCTCATTTGTTCAGCCTTTTTCCTTGACTCTTCACCCATTTCCCTAACACCACTCAACGCATCATTCATTAAATCAAACTTCCTGTTCGTATCTTAGCTCATTTGTTCTAATTTCCTGTTTGATTCTTCCTACCTAGTCGCATTTCCTCTAACATTCTCATAATTAACTCATTTCCTTGTTCTGTCAATTCTGTCCTTGACTGATCCTTACTACCTTCTGCTTCCTCCATTTCTTGTCCTGGTTTTTTGAAAAGAGCACTATCGTCACTCTTCCATTTCTACTCCTTCACTCCTTAGCCACTCCTTTCTCAACATTCATCCACAACACACTACTCATACACTAAATAATTCCCACACACTCAATAAAATTGAATAAAAAAAAATTTACAAGACACTCAAATCCTTAATCCCAGGATCGTCAGTTTCCTGAAAATAAGAAAAATTATTTTGAATTCGAGCCCCTCACACTCGGGTCCCCGTAATTTCTGCGAGCTCTCTTGGATTAGCCCTACAAAAAATATCCAAAATAAATTCAAGCCTCACGTTGGGCGCAACAAATGCTGCGAACTAGCTTCACGAATGGGCCTCCATAAATGTCGCGAACTAGCTCTACGAATGGACCGCCATAATTACTGCACATTTGAAGTCCCACAATTGGAAAGTCATATATTTTACTTAACCAAAATGCATTTCTCAAATTTAAATTATCAAAATCTAACTCACCACTTAATCTTTTCAAAGATATGCCATCCGTTAACATTTGCGTGATTTCCTGTTGCACCAGCTCCCTATATGCTGCGGATATCAGATAACATTTTCTAACCAATGATTCAGACTTTCCTACTCCCAAAATATGATCGCCCCCAAACGCTGTGCTCTCCTCTACACCTTCCAATTCAGACTGTTTATTCAAATAAGCTTGAACATCTTCTAACTTGTTCTTTGGACATTTAATTGTGTGGATTCCTCTAACCTTTTCTTTATCTAACTCCATAATATTTATATTCAAACCCGTGTCATCCTCTGTGAGATCATAATACTCTCTGTAGGGCAATATCATGTCGGTAATCTTAACTATCCTACTTTCCATATCAATTATTAATCCCCACTTCATCATAATCAACACCTAAGATACTCTTAAATTTCAGTCCAGGCACGATAACAAACTACTGCTAACAGCTTAATGTTCCTATTTCTATACTTAACACCACAACGCTATTCACCGCAGCTCTTTTTATTTGGAGCTACTAAATGACTCCTCTTGATTGGCATAATCCTATCGCAAACCTTTTCCTTATTTTCGCTGACGAATTCCTCCGATGCTAAATTCGCCTCTGCTCCTGAATCAAGCAAAGCTCTTACATTATAATTAAAATTTTTATTTCCACCACTGGCAAACAAATTTTTTCTACTGCTTCGGGTTCTACCTCTTTTTCAATTTTTGAAAATTCCCGCGGATGTTGGTATTTATACACATCAATTTCTAGTGGTTTGTCCCTATCTAAAAATCCTACCTACTTTTATTTTCTATGCTGGACCCTGGTTGTCTTTCAACTACCTCAGCATATGTTCGTCGCGTAGGGTCCGTGCTTTCTCTCCTTTCACGGTCTCTAACTCCTGTAGTTACCTATGTTCTCGCATCTCCGATGAGCTATTCTATCTTTGCACTCCCGGTCTTTGCGTTGGCCCTCTGGTGCCACTACTACTCCTATAAAACGCTCCCCTAGGTTCCCAGTTGTTTCTGAAGTTTCTATTGAAATTTGTCTTGCGTATTTGAATATCCCCCCCCATTCTTAAATCGAACTAGATTAATATTCCTTTCCCTAGCATCCCTAGGTCTACGAGTACTAACATCGTCGCACTTTTGAAGGTATTCTAAAAATGCTTCTTTCTCAATGATGTTCTGCAACGCCACATGTTGCCTAACCTCAACTTCAAAATGTCTCAACAGATATTTAATTATCTGCCGGTCCGTTAAAAGTGGACTCAACTGTTTTGCTATACTATATTTGCAAATCGCATATTGTTCCCTGGATCCAGCTAATTCGCCTTTATGTTTCCCTATATTTAAGTCATCTTGCACCTGATCTTGCTTATGGTGACTCCAGTAGTGCTTCAAAAGTTTTTCTTCAAAATAATTATATGATTCAATATCTTGACCTACTAAGTTGTACCAGGCTTTAGCACTATCCTTCAATAAAGCTTCTCCAGTGTTCAGCTTAGGCTCTTCACCAAATAAATTAAAAACTAAATTTCTAACACTATTTATAAACATCTGGGGTAAGCGTTTGAGATTTAAAAGAAGTGTTTTGGTTAACTGATCTTGAATAAAACGTTTATCTAATGTAATTCCAACTGAATGAGCTTTGCTTGATTGTAAATTTTATGTTAACTGTTTGATGGATACTCTATTTCATTAATTAATTAATGTACCATAATACCTGTAAAATAATTTATTTTAGCATGTTTACTTAGCATAAAGTAATTGTAAGATTTGTAGAATGTCAACCAATAATAATTAGTATAAGTGACACAAGTATCTGTTCCAAAATAGGAAGTATACATAATGATAATGGATCAATCAATGAGTGTAGTTCTTAAACATTTTGTAAATAGTAGGCAAGTTATGATTTTTGAGACAATCTCCTAGGTGATAAGTGTTTAGAAAATAAGTTAGTTGATTTTGAAATTTTTTTATAAAAAAACCTTTTTCTTGAGAGCCTGTAATTGTATTTTAAAAAAGAGAAAATATTATATGTTTGAAATTTATCTCTTTTATTTAATCATCGTGTTACAGGAGCAATATAAAAATTTAATGTTTGTGGAAGAATATGAGTGTATCGTATAATAATTGATAAGGTTTTATACAACCGAGTGCAGTTAAGAAAAGTGATTCCAGTTATAGCAAACAGGGGGTCGTCTTTAGTGTTGGTGCAGAATAGCAAAAGTAAGTTTCGAATATTTTGCAGTGGTTTTCTAGTCTAACAGGACTACGTTTTGTGCATATGTGGTCGTGTATTACAAGAATACATATTTATATAGCGGATTCTAAGTATACTGTTCCTGAGTTATTATTTTATTAGTCCTAAAACATAAAATAGAGTGAATCTAATAAATACATAAAATTAAAACTTACTTTCTACAGGTATTAATTGCAAGCGTCGGCAAGACGGTTTTGTTTTATCATTGAACAGATCCATGTGAGCAACTACTTTCGGTGGAATTACAGGTATTTGAAATTAATCCTTGTATAAGCACCATTTAAAGATGTTTGCTAGTAATTTGGATCTCAAACGTTTATCTAAATTATACATTTGCGATTATATTTATCAATCTTTGAAAATAATAACGCCACATCTGCACCGCGAGAGGTTAAGTGACCTTAACTAGACGATGCTTTATGTGGAAGTTGTTAATGTGCCTGTAAGACGACCTGAGCCCACGTTTTCTTACAGAGTAGAAATATCTTCATATAATAATTCCTGAGTGAGTTTCAAAAGCCGTGACATAAATAAACACAATTTTTTCCTTTATTTAATTTTAAAAATAAAGAAGTTTAGTAATGTTTGCGTAGTGGTTAAATATAATATACACGTAATTAAGGTTGCGGTACTATAAGGAAAAATTACCGCTATTTCTAAATATTTGAAACGCCGACACAATTTTTTTTATCTGTGCAATCATTTATTCTTTAACTCTTTATTTTTATCAGATTAACATTCACAATAATATATATCCCCATTCACCAATGAAATCATATAAGAACTGAAAATTTCTTTTAACTTTCAACCCCACTATTTAATTCTATCGATTATTCTCTCTCCAATCGTTACTTTTGCATATTCAATACCACCAGCTGACGGATCTTACGGCAATGCTCGATGACTAAATAACAACATTAACAAGGATACTACATCTTCAAAGGGTGCTGTGCTACGAAAAATGACCAGTACGTGGTTGCTTAGTAGATTCAAGTTAGTATAAGATAGATTTAAGTTGCATGTTTCTTTTAATCATATCTTGTCCGTTCGTATTGTATTATCAGCCAGGTGTATACTTGCTCTATTGGTTAATGTTGTTATTGGAGCTGTATAAGAAAATTTTGCAATATTCTCCCTTTGGGTCAGTAAATAATTACGTTCAGACAAGTGGATCTGCATTTGGTTGCCGATGGTTGGGATACACGTGTCGTAAGAAGCAACTCTACAGTTCTCGATTTCCAGATACCAATGGCAAAATCTTTTTTGAATAATTATCAAAGATTTTACATCCACTGTGTGGATTTTTCCTTTGTCGTGGGATATTTCTACTAAAGTCATACCGTTATTGAGAATGGTCCCCTGGCTAAAGTGGCTGGAACTAGTTTTTGCACCCTATATTTCAATTGGCCGTAAACTTGTCAAGCCAGGTTAGGTTGAGATTCTTAGCGTGCCTGACAACATTCGCACACGGAACTTACACTCAACTGCTCATCTAAACGGTGGCGTAATTTTCTGAAACATGATCGGATGACATTTTCCAAGCGGGACCTTGAAATGCGAATCATTTAAGCTCTGGAGTCGCTACTTGCAGTTGTCGTGAATGAAGGACTCGGCTTTAAATACAGTTTTTGTTGTTGAACAGCTGATTTCATTGTAACAAAATTTTTGTTACATTAAATATCTCTAAAGAAAAACAGTTCTAACTGTTATTATTTTACGAATTCGTCATTTAGCGTGAAATCGTTAAATAGTTTAATGTACTATAAGGAAGAACACCTCTTTCCTATTTACATTGTTTTCATCTATGCGAGGTATTTGGTGGTGACTCCTACGCTTCTGATATCCGCAAATACGTAACTTGAGTTGCATAAACTACAGGCGTTCTGAAGTCCACTTGTGCAATTGCTAGACACAACGTCTGCGCGAAAGGTGACGCGATAACTAGGGTGTTGGCAAGCAATGCGGCCATCTTGCAAGCAACTACGAAGAAGTACGCTTCGTTGAAAAATGAAGAGCCTTGTTTGCAGGTGGAGGCTGAGAATAGATCTACCGTCGGAGAGGGGCTAGTGGTTGCCGCGTGGAGGCGTCACGATTGAGCTCTTGTGAGGCCGCCCAGACAACCAGGAGAGCCGTAACAACATGTGAAGATAGAGGTCCATTAGTGCACATTTAAGAAACACGTTTGACAATGAGATTGGAATTTGGTCGTGTATTGTGAAATTACTCATTTTGAAGCTGTCCGAGGCATTGCATCTAGTAAAGTTGGTCTAGTACGTCTATCAGCATCACCGTTGTATAATTAAGGCAAAACCAATCAGGTACTTATAAAACTATTTACTGAAAATTAATTTTACGTACTAATTTCGGTCAAAGCTTTGATTTAACGTTTACAAAATCGTAAGAAACTTTTGTTAAAGAATGTAAATGTCAAATTTTTTTTGCAAGATATGTTTAATCCCACGTAAAAATCAGCTTGAAAATTATACCCAAGAAATTTAATAGGTCAAATACTTTTTGTTCAGAACTAAATTTTTTTTATAAGAGGAATTTTTGAACCTTTAGATAATTTAAAAGTTGTTATTCAAAGCACGTATATAATGCACATGTTAATTGATAAAAATAAGTATAAAGTTCACTTTTGATTGAAAGATGTTTACTTGCAATATGTTATGTGATTAGTAGAATACCTAAGCTGCTTCTAACATATGTTGAACTGACTTTCTTTAAATTCATATAATGCTTAAGCCATAAGAACTTTTTATGTAACAAGTTCTGTAGAGAAATTTTGTAAGCCAGAACAGATCTGTTTTATGGATGTTTAAGAACCCGACTGTATTAAATAATTTATAAATGCTAAGACCTCTCTATGTAGAGAAGCAAATTCAGAGATTTTTGAAACTTACTTTATGTTGATTATTTTGATTATAGAGAAACACATTAAGAAATTTTTGGAACTTATTATATATCGATTATTAAATTTTTTATAAATAATTTTTGCAACAAAAGAGAATTACATTTAAATTAAACTTTGAATTAATACCTTCGTCTTTTTATTTCACTAATTGAAATTAACATTGTCCAAATTAGATAAGCAAAATTTTGAAAGTGGAACTTAGAAAAAAGTTGATACAGTACCAGGTAATAGAAACGGAATAAGTAATTTGCAGTAGAGTATTTTTTCATAGGTAAGGGGTTGTTGAGATTTTGAATTCAGGCCAATCGATCTATAAAGATCGAAATATTTTGTTGTTGTAAGGCACAAACAGTGTCTTATATTTTATTTTTTTTGTGTGACATTTTCTTGCAGGTCCGACATCGCAGAAGCTGGGGCAGAGGTCCAAGAGGTTTCCGGAGGTATTGCTTATGGTAATTTGTATGTTTTTTGGTAATCATTATATCCTATAGGTTTCTGCGTCTTCCTGTAGGATACTTTAGTTTTGTTTATTGTCTATATAGTTGCAGTGGCGTCCATTTATGTTTTCTTGTTCCCGTTTGTAATCGAGCCCACCCTATATCCACGCCCAAACTCATTGCTCACCCTTGGGGTAATTCCCAGACTAAGCCGCGAATATAGTAAAGCTCGTGGGTCCACCGAGGCTTTCTTCACTAATTGACTCACTCCATAATTAAATTAAATAAAGAAAAATTATAAGTCCACTTAAAGTTACACTGGTGACCACTTAAGTTTCATCATTGAATAAGGAAGTTATTGCTGAAGGATCGCCTTCGAACGCATATACAGATATCCGTATAACCGCCTTACGGTCATGGCAGCCACTGCTTTGGAGACGACGGTTTTGCTTTTGTATGAAGCTGAATCTTTGTAAACGAACTAGAGAACTCCAAAAACCCTTCTTAGTACTTTACTCTGAATTATTTGATTTTTACGGTTACGAGTTTCCGTTGGGTTGCTTCATATGGTATCTGCGTAAGCAAACGTCGCTTTAACTATCGTCTTATGTATCCAAAACTTATTCAAGGTGTTCAGCGCACATCATTATCTTCTCACGAAGTCCAGATAAGCCATTATTCCATTTTCCAAGTAAATCTGTTATCAAGAATGACTTCTGGATACCTAATATCACAGCTTGTCAAACATTTGGACAGCATCCCATGTCATAGGCGGTTTGAGAAAAACTGGTGTACGTATTTGTAGAGTTCTCTACCCAAAATGTCTCAGCGTCTTTGTGAGAGCGTCCACTGCCATTTCTACTTTATACGTCATTAAGTTTAAAGCACTACTTCTGGCTAGTAGCATACGTTGTCCACATACAATGATATCCAAGTGGTAGCAGATTTTGATAGACCACTTACAACGATGCTAAGAAGTGCTGGCGAGAGAAGTCTTATTGTTCACCTGAATTGAGTATTCGTATCGTCGACTGCACTCTCTTCAATTTGATGGGAAACCATCTATCTTAAAGATAGGAGTCTGTATGTATGACGAGAGCTAATGGAAATCCTTTTTCTAGCATCTTTGTAGAGTACACCTAATTGCAGAACCTTGTTGATAACCTTTGACACATCTAGAAATACTGCACGGATCGACATTTTATAATTTCAGGTTCTTTGCACTGATGCCTAGTATAAGCCTTCTCTCGGACAAGTTCCAAAATGCTTTGAGAGAAAATGCCCCTCTAATTCACAAACAAATTCATTAAAGTGGCGCTGCCGATCCAAGTCTCTATATACTTTATGAGACAATCCAGTTGGGTATCCCGTGCATTAACCTTGTTAGCCGGCAGTAAACGCAGGTATCGAAACCTTAATAATTTCGAACATCTCAGGAGATTGCTGCCTTTAAAGTGCGAAAATATCGGATTAGGGTCTGAGTTAAGATCGTCGACAGCTTGACCACTTGTGCTTAGTGTCCCTGAGTGGTTACCGCCTCGATTGATACGTCGAATCTGTTTCGTTAGCTGTAGTAAGTGGAGTCTAATGCCCATTATCACCACAACCTTTGGTCTATCAACAAACTGTTGCACTATGCATCCATTGCTGTTAGCTACCCTTGTCTCAAAAAGCATGAATGAAGTTGAAGCCCTCAACTAAAACCACTGATCTCGTACATTCAACAGAGTTTCGAAGTTTTGCGATTATAGCAGATCGTGACTTCGTTAAATATAAACCAGTATCAAGCGTAGAGAGTCAGAGCTTTCTAAGTTTAAGCATACTGCAGCCGTTTTTAAACGTTTTAGGAATAAGATCACATAATTCTTCTAAATGTTCTTCTTCATTCTTCTGCTCCCCTATGTCTCCTCTAGATCTTTTTGACTTTACTTATGTTTTTCTGCCTTTGTGCTACTAGTCGTTCTCCTATTGGTAGTACAGAATCTGTAACGGAATAATACTTGCGTCGTACATGATTAGCTTATTTCATTTATTATTGATATTTATGTTATTTTTGCACCCTCGTTTATTAAGTTTCTATGCAATGCCCTTGTGTCAAGTCTGAAGTAGGGCTCACTGCTCTTAGAGCTTTTGGTTATGTATTAGACACCAGATGGACCCTTGTTGACTTGTGCTCTTATCATTTCAAATATGATACCTTGCTTTGACAACGCATAATTATAGCTGTATGGTGATAGCTTTTTCAAATCTGTCTCTACCACTTTTAATAGTATTTGAAGGTTAACCTAGAAATTGTCTGTGTCAGCCTGTGACTTTGGGGCAATATAGTCAAATTTCCTTTCTACGACTTGTTTGTTAATCAATTTTGTCTTCTAGCTAGTAGTTACTCTTACTCTATACTTACCTTTATCTTATCTCATTCAGCTACTATAAGTGTATATTAGCATCCTCTGTTAGTTTAACTTGCACTATCACTGGCGCTTTCCAATGTCTCTGCACCGAGTTATTATTATCCACTTCATTCCCAATAAGCAGCTACGTCAAACGGCTAGTCGTTTTCGTTTCCTTCACTATTTCCTTCCTTATTTTCTACTTATAGTCCTAAATCATATTTACAATTGATTTATTTTTATTATTTGGAAAATGCTTTATTATATCTAAAGGAACATTTAAACCTTAATGTTTAATTTATTTTGGAAATGTTTCTGTTTTGTGTTTATCCGAGGCATTTGCAAAGTTCACCTCGTCTAACACCATTAGCTATATAAGCAGAAATACTTTCGATATTACACTTTCACTGAACATCAAGTGTATTATATGTTTATTTATTACGAAAGCTACCATGAATTCGATGTAAACAGAACGACAAACTCGAAAACTAATTAAAATTGATTTTAGGCGTATTTCAAAGGGTACATTGTTTATCTTCAAACAAACTGGAAATTACACAAGCCAATTTTAATTAGCATACTTCCTGAATAGGAAGTCAGAAGCGTACGTACGTCTTTCAAACTCTTGAGCCACTTTGAGTGAAATGAGAACCTATTTATATAGACACTTATAAAGATTTATAACTTTGAGATGAATTTCTACCGAAAACTGATGAACTTCTGGGTGTCGAGTGAACGGTGTACAAAACGGCAGTGCGCTAATACTCAAGCTGTAATAAATTGTTATGGGCTAACGATTTATATTACTGTTCTCTGACTCTCTGACTAATAGTTAATACACGTACAATGAACAAAAATTTATTTTCTTGCATTTAAATTGTAAAAAATTTTTTTTACAAATCTGTGTTTTTTTGTTTGTGATCAATTTAAGCGTTAATACGAATGCACATATCAAGACTAGATCGTGCAGTAAATGTAACAAATTTGGTTACGGGACTTCCCATGAATGTTAAATATTAAAGACGTTGTTCTACTCATTTTATTATATGTCATCATAGTACAAGATGGAGATCATTCCTTCCGTATTGTTTGACTTAGGTTATGAGCAACTGCTGTAACCACTGTCACATTCTACACAGAGAAAACTTCATAACTCTTATTCCACTTAAAGTTTTTGCGTTTGTTAATAAGTGAAACATGATACGAATAAAATGAGCGTTACGTTAAATTTGCCCTGAAGAAGCGGGATTGCGTAACAATTTAACGACGCTTCGGATAACTACAGTGGTGCAGAAGTGGGTTCCTATGAAAGAAATAATACAAAAGATTTAACGAAATAAAAATGATGAAATAGTTAAAATACAAACAAACTACGTTACAATAATCACATTAACGAATGGTGCCAAAACTCTGTCTCGGCATTCTTTTGATATTATTCTTACACGGAATACGGTTATTCCGCATAGGTCTAATTTGTTTCGGGTTTCATAAATTTATTGCATTATACTTTCAACTACCGCAAAAATACTAATCAAAATTATGGTCAAATTAAATAAAATTGAAAATTAAAATGCCCTTCTAATACAATTCTATGACGGGGGTGACTGAATATCCTGTTACAATGATTTACTTTTTATCCTATTGCATAAATGAACGCAAATAAAGTTAGCCTATACTAAAGTGCAGTATACATACAAATATACTTCAAAAACCTAGTTTCTTAACTCACTCTGGCCAAGTATTTCCATTAAATTAAATCAATTAATAACACTCTCACTCCGTTTTTCCCGTTTTCCATATTAAAATAAATAAAATTGTAAACTTCAATTTCTGGAAATGCACTTAATAGTAAAATAAAAAACGATTAAATGCCATCTTTCTATTTTATCCTTTTATTGTTCATTCAAAATACTAATGTTTTATGTTTTAACTAATATTAAATTTTACTAATAATATTTTTATTTGAAATGTTTCTTTATATTTTAAAATGTTCCAAACTTCCTTGTACGATAACATGAAACTTTTCCCTCAAACAGGGTTCTTTTACGTGATTGAAATAAAGAAAATAATAACAGTTATGTTTCTGTATAATCCTTTAACACAATAATTCTTACTAAAAGGTATAAAACAACTAATAAAACAAACTCGTATAACTAATTTCTAAATCGATCCTATACTACTTAAGAAAACTAATTATAGTTCATAGAGAAATGTTAGATATCAATTATCATTGTCCTTAAACAAAGTAATTCCGAATGTCTAAACGTAACATGAGTGTCCTGTACTAAAATATACTGGGCCTACAATCGGTTAATTTTTTTCTTTGTTAACGTTGAACTCTCTTGAATGTTAAAAGCTTGGTTATCCATACGAACCAAAGCGCTGAATGTCTACTTCACACAAATCCCATGTATCTATGGCTCTGGTTAAGTAATCTTAATATTTCAAACGACGTCGACATACACTTACAAAAATAAAAATATTAATTGGGGTCGATCATACATTATACCGTAGACAAACTATCTTTTGGGAAAGATTTCAGTAAGTTTCAACGCTAGACTGCGTTGTTAAACAATTGCGTTTACTCTAGCAATATTCACAATGCACTTGCTTACTTTTTAGACGTGCTTCACTCACTACGCCGCAAACCGAACCACACGCTTCGTCGTTCTTTCATAACAACCTAACAATATTCGCAGAGCTATTGGGACTCGATTAAAAACATGTTACTCCTCTGTCCTACAGATCTTATGCTAATACTATCTTATACCAACAATAAACTCCGTAACGGAGCGTCATACTAAACAAGAATGGTTCAAATTAATGTTAAATGGATTATTAAATACTACAATTACTGACGCGGCACTTTGCCGCCCCAATTAAATTTAGGTACCGCCAGCATACTAATTCAATTCACTTTCGAGACGGCTGCGCCAGATCCAAGGGCGTGCGATTGGACTCCAAGTGAAAACCCGGTCGATTCCTCGCAAGTTTGCTTGGAATCGGGGTTGACTATTGTGGTAATCGCATCCGGGCCCTTGCATAACAAAAAAATTTTTTTCTTATTTTGTCTTCGGTAGAAAACTGCGGGTGAGAGCGTAACAAGATACGATCCCCGTGTAATTGGTAAGTTAGAGCGCATTACGATTATGTCTGAGCAGTATTTTCCCTACTTTCGCTCTTAGTTTTTCTTTAGCTAGAAACGCAAAATCCTTGAGTTCTCCCTCACAATTAGGACGACTGATCGATTGCACATAATCATTTGGCTTTTGGTAGCCTAGTTTCATCATCTATTTCAGAACTTTTTTCCAATTTAACAATCTCCTTCGTATGGCTTTTTCAACTCTTCCTACTTAAATATATCTGCGTCCCCAACAACGTCCGCAATATTCTCATATGAGTACCCTTTTCTGTCAACCCCGACCTGAACACCGTGTTCAAACTGAACATAAATATCGCATATGGTAACCCGGTTTATATTATTTTGGCCGACTAACAAAAATGTAAGTTATTGCTTACGTTCCCTCCAACAAACATTTTTCAAGATTAATTACAACACCAAATCGGTTCATCCAGCCACGTCATAGAGTCACATCTTTCGTCAGATGTGGTACAACAATGAAAGAACAACCAAATTGCAAACTGCCGCGAACGACTCCCAAATATACCTGTTGTTTGACCGTCTGGCCTTTAGCCCTTAAAGCTACAAAAATTGTTACGCCAGAAGCCGATAATGATGGGATAATGCTCTGCTCAGTATCTACAACTTTGTTATAAAAGTCCTGACTGATGCAACTCATAACCGATCTAGTGTCGACTAGGATATCCACGCCTATACCCTCTACCATCGCACTAATCAACGGAACCTTATTCGCCGGACTACTATCCGGTTCATTCTACCATAACAAATTATTATAATTATCACTAAACACTGTAGAGACTATACGATCCTTACTACGAGCCGTATCTGACCTATGATGGTTGTCGCACTTTGTTTAGTCCCTCTCTGCCACTTGATTAGGGGCCCTATTAAAAACATTGTTCCTTCCCCGAAAGTTCCGACCAACAAACTGATAACCCCGGCATTACTTCTACAAGCACCGTTTCTCCTATTAGAATACGGAAATAACTCACACTTATCCGTAGCATCAACACGCCGTAAATATCGCCTAAACTCATTAACAGTTTTAATCCCTGAACTAATAAATCCTATGCGTATTTTGATGTCAAAAAGATCAGCCAAAATATCAATAATTTTCTTCTCAAGGGGATCCGCCTCCAAATAACTCGCGTCTTTGCATTTCTTTAAAAATAATCCGCACGTGACCCCCGAAGGTGCCGTACTTGAATTTATTGAAATATGATCGTTGCGTCCGAGAACTCTAATAACGATCCAAGAACAATTTTTTGAAGCTATTGAAATCTGTGCGCTGTCTCCCCTTAATTTCATCCCAGTCAGCTGCCGAATCGCACAAAGCACAAATAGCTAGCGCTAATTGTTTATGGTGCGGTACTTCCGCTGCGTTAAATAATGCCTCTAATTTATTTATAAATATAATCGGGTTTAAACGACCATCTGGTCTAAAAGTTATCGAGTTACCCCAAATTCTTTCCAAATACTTAAATATTGGGAGCCACTTATCTCCGAAGCGTTAATTAATTGACCCTTGTTTACTTTCCTATCGAGCTGTTTGCTAACGGCCTCCAAATTATTCTGAATATTATCAGTATCTTCGAAATTAATTTTTAAAAGTTTCAGATGCCAAATGCCTCCATTTATCTTTCTACTTTCTACTCTTGTCGGCAGATACGGCAAAATATGCATTCAATATTTGGTTGTTAGCTTTCAGATTTGCATTAATCTCTTTTGTAAGCGTAATTAAGTTTAAAAATACCTCATCGCCTTCAGCACTCGAATTTCGCTCTTCTGCCTTTGTCTTTTTTCTTTTGCGCCCCGAGTTACATATCTCCTATATTAATATGTATTTAAAATTAAATGTAATATTTATGCCTTAGACATAGCATAATACATTGTATAAAGGAATGTAATGTAATAAATGTCAACAGAGTTCATATTAGAAGTAAGAATAAGAAACGACTGCTTTGCAACCAAGGCGCAACTTGATACTACAGGTTAAAAAACAATGAACTGCGATCAAGCTGACTTATTTGTAACTAATTAGAATAAAGACAATGTATGATTTATCAAGAAACCGCGTAAACGCAATATCTACAGTTTCCCACAGAACGATGTTGGGCCAGAGGCTTTACGTTAAATGTAAGAAGCCCTGTTCGTCAGTCGGCCTTCGAACTTCATAACTTTAACCCTGTGTGTTCAAGCTACTCATTCTTAATTACTAGTTATTGATTAATTTAAATATTAACTTGTAGTATTTATTTTTCAGTACAATTCACTTTGCGTTTAATGAGAATACGCGTTCAAACCGATTGTAAATCGAACAAGTCATTATAGTATTTATTGAATTAAAATAAATTTGATAGTTGTGTTTTTTGGAAATAAACTTTTTAAATAGAAGCTTCCATGGACTCAAAATTTATCTCCCGCCATTGTTTACAGTATATGCAGTTATATCCTAGTCTAGAGCGTATCATAAACTTTAACAATAATTATACCTTTAAATTTCACGGCCCACGGTTGCGCGTCAAATGAGGCTTTTCTCTCAAACAGGGTTCTTTTACGTGATTGAAATAGGATGAATAATGACAGTTATGTTTCTGTATAATCCTTTAATGCAACAAAATTTAGTAAAATCATAAAAGAAATAATGAAGCACAGTCGTATAACTAATTACTAAATCGACTCTACCTTACTTAAGAAAACTAATTATAGTTTATGGCGAAATAGTAGATATTAATTATCATTGTCCTTAAACAAAGTAAGTCCGAATATCTAAACATAACATGAGCGACTTGTACTAAAATATACATGGCCTACAACCGGTTCATTTCTTTCCTTGCTAACGTTGAACTCTCTGGAATGTTCAAAGCTCGACTATGTATACGGCCCAGCGCTCTGAATGACTACTTCACACAAACCCCAGGTATATCTATAAGTTCGGTTAAGTAACCTTAATATTTTGAACGACGTCGACATGCACTTACAAAAATGAAAATATTAATTAGAATCGATCCTACCTTATATCATAGACAAACTCTCCTTCGGGAAAGATTTCTGCAAGTTTCGCCACTAGACTGCCTTGTTAAACACAACTCCGTTTACACTTATATTATTCACAACGCACTTGCTTACTTTTTAGACGCTCTTCACTCACTACGCTGCAAACCAAACCACATTCTTCGTCGTTTCTTCATAACTACCTAATAAAACTCGCAGAGATTTAGTGACTTAATCAAAAACCTGCTGCTACTCGTCCTACACATCTTATGCCAATATAATTATATACCAACATAAAAGCCAATGACGGGGCGTCATGCTAAACAAGAATGGTTCAAAATAATGTTAAAAGGATTATTAGACACTACAACTGCTGGCGCGGTTCAAACATTATGCTTAAATTCGACTAACACTAGCAACATCGCTAATTTATCGTCCAACTCAATAATTACTTTAAGGTTTGATTAATTTTCTACAACATAACTATAAACCCATATACATTTAAAATTCACATATATATTATTAAAAGCTATAAACCTAATAGCTCACTATTTGATTTCAAATCTTTAAAATTTTTAGGTTGTTCAGAAAGCTACAGCATTATAATTTCTCGTTCTTTTAGTTAAAACAACGCCCATAACCCAACACAAGGCAGAATTCTTAATTATTGCAGTGGTGAACTCTACAAGTACAAGCCTTTCTAACAGGTCGTAGCGACAATAATTTCACAGCACATGAATTGAAACACGCCATGTCCGAGCAAACTTAAGTTCAAAAAATTAGTCGTATGCCTATTTCCTCTGCGGAAAGTCTACATTGCATCCTGAACTTGAAGTTATGTATTTTTCAACCGTCAACTTCCCGTCCTACATACTATTTGCTTATATTACTACATTATGACATTTCTAGTTACTTGTTCGCGAATTATTAATTAATTTTTTCAGTCGGGTGTCTAACTTATGTCATTTATTCCATTATAAATCCTATTAATTGTGTTCAGTATCCGGTAATACAATGTTTTAATTTATGCTTAATATTATGGTTCTTGTAAATATGCCCTGTATGTTTGTTGTGGTTTGTTTTGTAATTTTCTTAATCTTCAATGGGAATTAAACCACTCAGACTTGTAAAAATCGTATTTATTTACGTTTCGATCCATGACCTAGGACTTTGATTTATTAATACATCTAACAAGAAAGAACAGCGCCTATGATCAAAAACAACAAACATAGAAACAAGAAGAAACTGTTGAAAGCATGTGTGGAGCACAGCACAGTATGCCTATGAAATACAGGCAGTATGAAAAGCAGACAGAAAAACGTGAACAGCCTTTTGGAATGTTGTGCTTCAGATGTATGAGGATGACAGCATGGGCAGACAACGTTAATAACAAATAGATTACAGAAATAGTAGAAGAATAAAGATATCTGTGGAAAAAAATAAGAGAAATAAAAGGGCAGAATACGTTCTAAGGCATTTTTGGAGAATAGTACGGTATATATTACAAGCAGAGATAGGAAAAAAGAAGTAGAGATAGACCGAGATCAGACTTTTGCACGCAGATAGTGGTAGACAGACTGCAAATTTCAGAGAAATTTGTAGGTTAGTTCGGAATAGGAAACAATGAGGGTACACGTCTATCTAGCTCCAGGACTGAAGGCTTAAGGATGATGATGTCAAAAGATTGCAAATACCATTAGAAAACTCAGAAGAAGCTGTTGCGTTTAAAAATGAAACATTATTTACTACTATTATTTTAGATGCCGAATTATATGATTGAGTGAATAAAACTTCAGAGTCTACCTGTCATGATGAAACAGTTAATGAGTCTTCTTATACAGTTGGTGCGTCTATGCACACAGTAACATATCTTTCGCCGCAAATACCTCCTGGTTCCTGGTCAGTAAAATTTAATGGAGTTCCTGAGGAACTGTATTCATTTTTAGAAGGGTGAGTGAGATGGCTCAATCTCGTAAAGTGTCTGAACTAGACTTATTCAATAGTTCAGTTGAGTTTGTTTAAAAAGAATGGCTATTTTGGTATATAAGTGTGAAAAATTCTTTGAGTGACTGTAATTCTCTTGTGTGTCGTTTAGAGGAAGATTTTTTAGCTGCTCATGTGGAGGATGACGTATGGGAAAATATAAAATCATGTAGACAGCAAAGGGATGAGTCTGTCGTTTTATTTATTGCTTATGTGGAGAATCTGTTTTGTAGGTTACCACAAGCTCCTGCAGAAACTAATAATGTTAGGATTATTAGGTAAACTTTATTGCCAAATATATTTTCACAACTTGCATTGTCTGAAATAGAGGACATGACTACATTGAGAAAATTGTGTAAAAAACTTAGAAGAGGCTTCTTTATTAAAACAACAATCGGGTTCTGCTATGTCAAGTGATACAAATAATTCCTCGTTCCAAGGCAGGATATAAGTGGTTGTTGGTTGCAGGAGATTGGTTTTCAAAATTCATTATATTGCACCCCTTACGTAATGCCAAGGCGAGCCTCACAGAATGTTTTTTAGAAGAAAAGCAGGTAGATGGCATATTAAAGATTGGAAACCCTTTTCTGCTTAAGATTCTGCTGACGCTTCTGAAGATTAAGTGATCCTTGATATCTTAGTTAGAAAGAGCAGACACTTTTTACCTTTCCGTTGTGTTTGTTCTAGTTAGTGTATTTTTGCAAGTGTTAATGAATTTTTTTGTGATTTGAAATTTTTGCATTCAGTTGGAGTATTGAATCAATACTTGAATATTTTAAGTTTATGTTTTTGGAATGCTGTAGTTGCTTGTGTGCTGATGGATAATTAAGATGCTTTGTTGGTTAGCCTACTTCAGTTTTGGTTGTTTGTTTGAGAAAACAATGAGCGTTTCTCTCCTTTTGAGTTTTTTTTTGGGTGTTTTTTTTAGTAATTCTGGTAAGTATTTTTGTGTATGACGAATAAAACCGATGTTTTTAATATATTTTGGCGTGGGTCAATTTGGGTTTTACTATAACTTATATGGACATAAGTATTTTATAGAAGTATGATGGTTGAACGGTTTACAGTAGCTTGGTTTGACTACTGTTAAGTATGCCGAATGATTTGTTTCAGATTTATCTCAGTTCAGATATGAAAAAAATTATAACAATTAGAAAAAGTGATGCATTTTTCAATAACGTAGTGCTTTTATATGAATCGTTAAATATTGTAATTATATACAAAATTTTGCGCAGGAATTTTATTATGTTACACTGTATCTACCATTACTGTTATAACATATTTTTTTGTTTTCGTTTGTTAAAATTTATACATTTTAATGAAATTTTTGAAAAATTATATGTCAGGTATCTGGTTCTAATTAAGTGTTTCATTGCATTCACAGTGTCACTAATAATTTCTTGTCTGTGTTTATGCCTTTTTGAACTATTTTTAGTATGGAAGTCTTTCGCTCCTCACCGCAATGATGTTAGCTCTGCGAGAATGAAACTACACACTCTGTCGTGCACGTATCCTTCTTGTAATGGCTGATAAAGGTAGGGTCCACGTGGGGCTCAACGTCCCTTTTCTTTATTTCTAAATTTTATTATGCGCCTAGCATCCCTCTTCTTTATTTCCAAATTTTATTATACGGCACATTACGCGTGGCACCCAACGTCCCTTTTCTTTATTTCCAAATTTTATTATACGGTACACTACACGTGATACCCAATCTGCCTTATTTATTTTCCCTACTGCACGTATAGGACATGATACACGTGACGTCGAACCTACCTTTTTTTTTATTTTCAATACATGCTCAACTACATATCTTCTCTTCATTTTTAAAGTTTACTATACGTCATTTATTTGTTCTTTATTATCAAATTTACCAAACGTTTCTCTGCGCGTGGCGCCAAATTAATTTTCTCTTTGTTTTCAATTTTAAATTTTTCGGTAGTTCTGTCGTGGAGCGCCACTGGTCGTAGACCGCATGACACATTGCATATAAACCTTTTACAGGTTTTTCAAACATTTCTTTGTCTTTTAACAAAAGCAATAAATTTTTGGATTGCTACTAAAATTTACGCATGTTTTTATAATTTTTTCGTTCTTCTTTATAGATTTATTGCTTTACTAAATGCTTCTCAAATAAAGACTTATGTTAATTAAATGTTATTGATACCAGAATTCAAACTAGTGGAATAAATGACCTTTACTAAATTTTTCAGCAACAATACTTTATATTTTGACATCTGTTTTATAACATTTGATTAAACCGTTCATAAAAAACACTTAGAAACGTGTACAAGGTCAAATATCAAACACCGTCATCTTATTTCTTGATTTCTACCAAATGACTGGTATGATTATGGTTAACTATTGAATGCCTACTCGTATTAATACTATCATTCATGTATAGTTGAAAATCCTTTGTTTGTATTTTGTTTGAGGTACTATCCTATTTTTAGCTAAATTGACCTGTTTAATGCATCGGTTGGTATTGTTAGCGACGCTAAGAAAAAGCTAAAAAGCTTGTTACGGTAAACCATACGGGTCAGGAAAAAAACCCAATTAAAGTAAAGACTCGCACGAAATTACGTAGCCGAAGGAAGAGATTCCGGGCTAGCGTCAATCGGAGATTGGGCGTGGGAAGTAATCGAAAACAAAACCCAAGAAACAAAAAGAATCCAAGTTGTCTCTGAAATAAAAATTAGTTGATTAGTACAAACAAAGACAGAACATTAGTCTGTCAAAGAAAAATAAAATACATATTATATCGATTTAAGTAATAAAGAAAATGCCTTTCTGATATAAGTAATTGCTTTCCTATATTATTATTTCAAAATATTGTTACAAATAAGAAAAAGATTAAACTAAATAGTGTTCGTATACAGCACACAACCACGTGACCGTATACTTAACACAAACAATACATATATCACTTAATTGTAAATGGGAACCTAGATGAATGATTGTAAATCAATATTAATAATTAAATATCTTACACTTTTAGGTGGTATAAGTCGCGTGACAAGAAACACACGATATCGGATCCGGTATCGGACCTTACATGTGATTTTCCAATGCTCCACCCGAAGGTACTACATTGGCCAGGAAGCAAGTTTTTTTTTTACCTGAAAAATTTGGAATTTTGCCGAACCCTTGCTGTTTCAAGCAAGGTATGGATCTTTAAGTGCATGACAACGCTAACAAACGGGACCTCCATTTTACCTCTCATGCGAACAAGGGTGTATTTTTGTAAAAAATGCTCGCCTAACATTTTTCAAGCGGACCGTGTCGGGATCCGAACCCGGAACCTAGGGCGTAGTAGTCACATACATACCACTACGCCACGGAGCCGCCCGCCGGTATTGGACCACATACATTTTAGTTATTTAAAACCTACGTAGTTAAATTATATCCGGCTAAAGGCTAGATAACGTATCAACATCGCTGGGGTGTTCTTAAAACTAACCTGTATTAGTAATGTTGGTTAGTAACAATATACAACGTGACAGCCGTAGAAAGTTTAGGAAGTCACGGGATTAGTAAAGTGTGAGGTTTTCGAAAACTCACGGTTTCCTTCACGAGGATTAAATGGCCAGTAGCTATACACAGCAACCATAAATTTTAGCTAAGCGAAACCAGAGAAGCAGGCGTCACCAAACTTGTTTCCCAGTCAGCAGTCTTGGTTGCAAACCCAGTGTACGGGAAGTGAGTCAACTCACGTAGCGTCGAGGAGCGAGAATGTAGGCAGAAAACCAACAACCAATCTAGAAAATTTATCCTAAAACGAGTTAAAAGCAAATTTTAAATTAGTGCTATCTCCAACCGTTGACGAATTCCTACCCGATACAAACAAGAGAAAGTAATTTGAAGAGGGGATGCATGTACCAGCTTGTATAATTTCTTGTACAATCCCCACGTTAATAAATTGACAAATGACAGAATTAGTATTCCAATGAAAACCGTTAGTATTAGAAAACAGAATGAATAATTCATAAATAAAATCCAATGCAACGAGTGTTGATAGCCTATCTGTGCAACAAATGTTCAACGAAAGTACTCGCAAAACTCGTATCAAGTTGATAGTATATTCCAGTATGAATAGGGACCGCTTAAAATAAATGATTTAAATGCACCTAACTACAATTAGGAGACCGAAGATTGATGTTCAAACACTAGGTTTGCCAGAACAGGATATGAACTAAGGCAATGATTTTATTTGGAATATAGACGAGATAATAATCAATGGCTTATCTTAATCAAGTAAATTTTAAAAGCAAAACTGGAACGTAACAAGCTTAGCTATCATAACCATAATAAATATGGAGTGTGCAAAGCTAATTGCTTATATAAAATATAACACATTTAAATTTATAAGGGATTAAATATCTCTTGGGGTGATAAAGAATCTCAAATTATAATGCTAACACGTACCCCTCGGAGATCCTAAGTCAGTTAGTCATTCCTTTCATGGAGGGATGTCCAGGTGTTGGTTGCTTAGTTATCGGTTGTTTTTTGGCGATGAAGCGCCGGTATTCTTATATCGGTAGAGAAAGAAGGTAAAGAAAGGAAAAGGAGTGAGTTCGCCCACATTCGTAACTCTACAGAATACGTTCGCGGTCGAGGAAGGCCGGTAATAAGGTCTTGGTCGTTTCGATTTTCGACTTGCATTGACCATCGGTCCTTCAAGATATAATGTTTACACGATAAACTGTTATACGCAACTGCACTTGTAAGGCCCAGGAAACAATATATTTGCAGTTTTTTACACCACAAATCGTTGGTGAATGTCCGAAAATTGCTCGTTTCGATTTTCGACTTGCATTGACCATCGGTCCTTCAAGATCTAATGTTTACACGATAAACTGTTATACGCAACTGCATTTGTAAGGCCCGGGAAACAATATATTTGCAGTTTTTTACACATCACAAATCGTTGGTGAATGTTCGAAAATACACGAGAACCGTATATTTGTGTAATTTACACGTTAAGCTTAAATTAAATATAATAATTACAATGGAGGATTTGTCCTCTAAAGCTAAATAATACAAAAAAAAGAGACGTAACAATAGGTGACCATAGACGAGATGGCACGAAAATATTCTGGGAAGGTAAGTTCTCGAAGATGGTCAGTTTGGTACTTTATAACGTTCTACATTTTTACTGCTATCAATGCTAACGAGGCGTATAAAGAAATAACGTGCATGAAAATATAACAAATAGATTTTCCATTACAGCTGACAATAAAACTGCGAAAAGAATTCTATGGTTTAAAAAACAAAACAGCTACTTACAAACAACCTCTAAAAGTAATATTGCCCAGCTAAAACGTATGTCAAGCAGGAAAATGTAAAAATAATAGCTACAACTGTTCAACTCAATAACAGCCTTTCATATTAATCACTACATTGTAAAGAATTTTTACACTAAATGTATGTATTTATTAATAAGAGTTGTTCAGAGCAAAAATCTACATTTTCATTCTGCGGTTCAAATGAAGGTATGAAAATTGGCCTGCATATTAATACGTCCACCATATTCAAACATAATTTCTCATTATTAGATATGATCCCACACGCACACATCAAGTATAAGTCTAGCATATGACTAAATATATTTTACACCAAACATTTAGTAGGGTATATTTTATAAACTTACTAACAAAGAGACTGAAACTGTAATTTTGCGTCAAGCGGTTACATCGGCATTGGACATGGCAGCAAGTTAACGTCCGCTATAATCCTCTTAAACAGCTTCGTCCTTTTTTGCTAACTCTGCTTTTGGTTAGATTAAAAGGAATTAACCTAAAAGAGAGTTAAAACCTTTTCTACTGAATATCTAAATTGCAATTCCACAGACGTGTGTTTTTCGCTCCAGTCGTAGTAATTTTCTGCAGAAGTATTTCTGAAATTTTATAACATACACAACTTATATGACAGTGTGTAGACATTTGATAAAAAAGCTTCACTGAATAACGTAGTTTTGTGAAACCAGAATTGTTTTATGAAAAATAGTAAATGATTTTGCATAATCGTTTTGGTAGTTACGAAATAAAAAGTATTGAAAGTTCTAATCTGTATATCAACTTAATTTTATTTTTGTTAGTCTTTAAGGTTGTTAATCAGAAGACTTTTAGGAGGCGAAGAAACAACTATTTCTTTCGAAAATTGGTATGTAGCAGCAATTTTTAAATTTAGCATTTAATACTTACAAATACCAAAAGGAAATCTACATAAAAAACATGAAATTATAAGAAACCCGTCTGATAACTTCTGATCCGTATGACCTTTTCTCAAATCTTATATGGATTTTTTTATCTTTTAGTTGCTCAAAATCAAAGTGTCTTTTTCCATTCCTTTTTTTTCAAATTTTTTAATTTAGGCGTGGTTTTCATAATCGTGTGTTGTGGTCGCTGTCTATATCTGTTTCTGTACAACTTCGACAGTCTTTATTTGATTTTTAAACCGTTGTCAAATAAGAGTGTAATCTATTTGATATCTCTCTGTATCCTGACGTTTACCATGTATATCATCTTCTAGAATGATGTAGAAATGATGTGTTTGCGAAGGTTAAATTGTTTTTGTCTCAAAATTCTACCACCTTATTTTTGCTGTCGTTTCTTGTGTTTAAACCAAATAATCCTACTGCCGCTCCTTCCCTAGCCTCAAATACAATTGCATTAAGATCTCTCGTAATTATTAAATCTTCTTGCCCTTTGACGATATTTTGTAGATCCCTTCTACATGTTCCTCACTGTAGCTAGAGGTGGCATGTAAACTTGAATAATTATTACCGCATTTATCAGTTTAGATTCTAATCTGTCCATGAGTGCTCTTTCGTTCCTTTACAGGTACTTTTATGAGGTAATAAAGATAAACCAATCAAATAAAATTATTTTTAATTAATAGTTTTTAATATTCTTAACACCCTTCACCCTTAGCAAATCAGTTTGGTTCAAACCATACACAAATGTGTATTTTGCCCGAATATTTTTGTTTATCGTAGACTATCTGAAGGCATGCTATTTCTATGCTGTTGATATTGAGTGTATATTTACTTATGCAATGCGCAATAAGTTCATTTACTTCCTAAAGAAGATAATAGGAATTAATCCACCATTTAGAGTGAAGTTCAAGAAATTTTAAAATTAAGTGTTTTACAAAATTAAAATGTGACAAACTAGCGTGAATGTGAAACCAAAGATCCTGTATAAAACTTCTTGCGCCCTTTTTGCCTTATATTTTACTTTAATATTTAAACTTAGGGAATTTTTGAATCCAGCACGGGAAATTTTTCCTTTTTTATCTTTAATTTATTGTTGTTACGAGTATAGTTTTTAGTTTTACACAGATTCCAGTTCATTAACTCATGATTTATAGTATGCATACCGCTTACGTTTGGGTTCCCAAATTAAAACAATGTGAAATGAGAAGCGAAAAATGGTGGGATTACTATAGTTGGTGAGAACGAAGCCACTTTAAAGAAGAGACTTTACTACCGGGGTTCGATGATAACATTATTATTTAATCGTTTAGACAAAAAAACCCGATAAAACCGAGATCTTTACGCAATTAATACAAAATTTAAACGTCTATATTTTTGAACACCTAGCTCTCAAAAAATTGAGTTTGTCTCTCACGTTTATCCATTAAATTAAAAATTCGTACAGAGTCTCTTAAACGTGAAGTCTCACTATTACTCGTACTTGCCCTAGTTTATTCTTTCCTTTTGGGAGTTGATTTCTATCGTATTTTTAACTTATCACTAAACTTTATGTATTTCATTTGGCAAGTTAGCCTTAAGAAAAACTTTTGTTTCTTTGGGAATTGCAAACAAAATGTCTATTATCGAACAACAAAACATCTCTATAGAAAAAATCAAGAATAAATTTCGTGATCTACTTCTGAGTTAGAATGTCAAAACTGGATCTCTTTAGATCTTAACTGACGATGCAAAACCATTCAACAATGTCAATACCTTCTATCGCCTGCTCTACAAAAACACTCATATGCCGAAATTGAAAAAAGGCTTCAGTCTGTTGTTATCTCCCCGAGTTCTTCTTCCCGAAGTAGTCCCACTTTACTACTTGGAAAGAAATATGAAAAACCGAGTTTGCTTTAACCGCCATGAATTTTAAGTCGTTTGTGTAATGCCAAATATTTATCGTTAATAGATCGGAAACAAGCTTTTTGTCAAATATTCTTGGAGCAAGCCTCTCGCCAAAAAACTCCTCTTTGTACCGGGAAAAGCTTTGCGCGAATTTAGATTTTTACTATTTGGTTTGTCCAACACTCCCCAAATATTTCAACGTACAATGCACTAAGAGCGAACTTTCATCTATTTCGACGATACTTTAGTTATTTCTAATAATTTTGAAGAGCATATTTTAACTTTAAATGAAGTAACTAATTGTTTTAACAATGCTGGTTTTAAAGTCAACAAGGAAAAATTTTGTTGTTCCTCTTTTTCCTTTCTAGGGTTTATTGTGGATGAAAACGGATTAAGGGCTGACGCTGATAGAGTAAATGCCATCAACGATTATAAGACGCATAAAAATGTCCTCAAATTAAACGTTTAATTGGAGTGATATCTAATTATAGCATTTTTTTATCTAACTGATCAACCATATCTGCTCCAATTACCGATCTGATTAAAAATAAAAAGAAACTACAATCTATTAATTGTACTTCTGACGCACAAAAAGCTTTTAAATAAATAAACGCTTTAACTAACCCTGCTTCTCTTCTAATTTCACCAAATTTCGACAAAAGGTTTTACATTCAAACTGAAGCTTTATAGTGCGGGATTTATTACAAGCTGAAATAGAAAAAAATAAGTAGAGGTTGACCTAGATCAGACTATTGCAGGCAGATAGTGAAAGATGCAGACTAGAAATTTCAGGAAAACGTGTAAATTAGCTCAAAATAGGAAACAACGAGGGAAGCGTCTAATCAGTTCCAGGACCGAAGACCTGATGATGATGAGGCGGAGTAGCTCAAAAAATAAATTACTTTAAGGACGGCGTTCAAAATGGCGTAGTCGAATTCAACAAACGTGTCGACAGTTGGCATGCGTATGTGACGTAATTCAAAAAATGGTGCGTGTAAAATTTGTACTGAGCGCTGCAAAACTGAAAATATTAGAAATATACAGAGAAAGTCGACAAAAAAATATTTTGAAAAAGGCTCCCCCAAATGGTGTTGGTGATGTCAACAAACATGTCGATAGTGCGTTTGGCCATGTGACGTAGTTGAAATGATGAAGGGTGTACAGGGTGTGCAAGGTGATGCAAGATTGTGCTTTAGAAGCTTCATTGTTATCTATCTCTGAGGCGGTGGTAGACGTGTGTGTGTGTGCGCGTGCGTGCGTGCACGCGCACGTGCGTTAGTGCGTGAGTGCGTGCGTGCGTGCGTGCATTCGTTCGTGCGTGTGTGAGTGCGTGTGTGTGTATATATGTGTAGGCCCATTTCGAATGGAGCTGCACCTTGCCGAAGTTCTAGATTACTAGAAAAAGTGAAATGGCTTGCGTGTTCTAATGAGTTAAAGGGCGAAACAACAGGTCCAATCAAAATAGTAGGGTCGTTAGTGGGAAATCAGACTAAGACAGATCATTGAAAGAAGGCAGCGGCTCTTTCGGTACTTAAATTGGCAGAGACTATAAGAGTCGGGATGGCAGTCTAAGACACACTACCGCAATGTGGAAGGCAACGGGTAACCACTACATTACCTCCCAAGTACACAGTGTACCTAAATTGTAATAAAATGATGGCATTATCTGGGGTAAAAGAATCCGGAGTTAAAATAGTCCCCTATTCGAATCTCCTGAAGGGGACTACTACGGAGGGTGCGATCGGAAAGTTCAGAATAAGAGTCGAGAACATTTTGTAAGTTGGAGCGTGGAATGTTAGAAGTATGAAGCAAGTCGGTAAGCTAGAAAATCTAAAAATCGAAATGAATAGGTTATCACTAGACACAGTAGGGATCAGCGGAGTTCGGTGGCCAGAGGCGGGGATTTTTGAAGTGGAGACCCCAGGGTAATTCATACAGGAGTAGAGGAAGGAAATTTGGGTGTGGAGGATAGTTATGCGGAAAAAGCTAAGGTACTGTGAAGAAAATTACTTACGAAAAAACAAAAGAGTACTTATAGTTAGATTAGAATCTAAACCGGTAAACACAGTAATAATATAAATATTCATGCCCACCTCTAGCTACAGTGTCGAAGAGGTAGAAGCAATCTACAAGACATATCAAGATACGTAAAAAGACATGAAAATGTAATAATTAGGGGATTTTAGTGCAATGGTAGGTGAGGGTGCGGAAGGAGCGGCAGTATGTTTATTTGGGTTAGGCACGAGAAACGACAGGGGAAATAGGCTCGGTAGAATTCTGCGACAAGAACAATTTAATCATCACAAACACATTAACATGCTAGAAGACGATATACGTGGAAGATGCCAGGAGATACAGGAAGATATCAAACAGATTACTTTCTTGTTAGACAACAAGTTAGGAAACAAGTAAAAGATTATAGAAGCCACTCAGAAGCAGATATAGACACTGACCACAACATCGTAATTATGAAGGCCGTACTTAAATTTAAAAATTTGAAGAAGGAAACGGAAAAAGGCACTTTGACTTAGAAAAACTAAAAGATAAAAATATTCAAAAAGTTCGAAAAAAGTCAAATAAATTGCTCAAAGATATCGGAAAAATATCTGATACTGAGGATGTAGAAACAGAATGGAATAACACTAAATCCAGCCTAGACATGGCGGCCAGAGATATTCTGGGGTATACACAAAAAGAAAATAAGAAACCATGTATAACAAAGGATATCCTGAATTTAATAGAAGAAAGACTAAAATACAAAAATAAATCAGACAAAATGGGAAAACAGAGATACAAAGCCATAAAATGGGAAATTATTCGCAAATGCAGGAAAGCTAAAGAAGAATGGATTGTAGAAAGGTGCAGAGACGTACAAACTAAGATGGAAGCAAAAAAGATAGATGAAGCATACAAACTAATTAGAATCAATTTTAGGGAAATAAAACCGTATAGCAAAAATATAAGGACGCAGAAGGAAACGTCATTATAGAAAATTTAGAGAAAGTGAGTAGATGGCAAAAATATATAAGGAATATATATGCAAGAAAGGAACTAACAGCGTTAGAATAGGAATCAGACATTGAAAATGATGACTTGGGATATCCTATACTTAGAGATGAGTTTGAATTAGCATTAAAGTGTCAGAAAAATGGTAAGGCGCCGAGTATAGATAAGGTGCAAGCAGAAACTCTAAAAGCCGCTGGACAAGCAGTAACAGAACGTCACTTCCAACTTGTAAGCTATATGTATGAAACAGGCGAAATACCCAAAGATTTCATACGTAGCGTCATAGTAACTATACCAAAAAAGAATGGCGTATATATAGGTGTGAAAATTTTCGAACAATAAGTTTGACAGCACACGTGTAAAAAATATTAACTAGAATTGTGCAAAGACGAATGAAAACGGGCTGATGAAATACTAGGAGGAGACCAATTTGGGTTTAAGCAAAACAGGGGAGCACGGGAGACTATTTTAGCTCTGAGAGTGATAATGGAGAAAACAATAGAAAAAAGGAAAAGCATACATATGTCTTGTATATCTGGAAAAAGCTTTCGACAATGTAAAATGGAAAACAATGTTCGAAATACTCAAAAAGATTGAAATGAGCTATAGGATAGACGAATAGTACAGAGCTTATACAAAGAGCAAACAGCGGTAATAGAATTAGAGCAGGAACGTAGAGAAGTAAACATTAGGAAAAGGGTGAGACAGGGATGTACCCTATCCCCATTAATTTTTAACTTGTACATTGAAGAGGCAATAAATACTGTAAAATGCAGGGAGACATTTGGAATTACTATGCAGGGACAAAAATAGATATGCTTAGATTTTCAGATGATGTAGCGGTATTAGCATGTAGCAAGAAAGGTATAGAAGCTGCTCTTAATGAAATGAAAGCGGTTCTAACAGAGAGATGCGGTATAAAAATTAACAAAACTAAAACTAAAGTACTAGTATGCAAAGGAGGAGAAAATAAATCAAAAACAAGAATACAATTATGTAACACTAACTTATAAGAGGCTAAGAGTTCCTGCTATTTAGGAAGCCAAATAACGCAAGATGGAAAAAGCGCAAAAGATATAAAACAAAGATTAACACAAGGTCGTGCTACATTTAACAAGAAAAAGCAACTACTGTGTTCAAAGACAACAAACTTAGAAACAAGGAAAAGATTACTTGAAATATATGTGTGAAGCACAACACTGTACAGCTGTGTAGCCTGGACAGTAGTAGAAGCGGACAAGAAAAAAGTAGAAGCCTTTGAAATGTGGTGCTACTGACGTATTATGAAGATATCATGGACAGACATAGTTAAGAACGAAGAGGTACTAAAAATGGTTGGGGAAGAAAGAAATATGTGGAAAACGGTAAAAAATGGGAGAGATAGGATGATAGGCCACATACTACGGCATGAGGGAACAGTACGAAATATATTAGAAGCAGAGATTGGAAAAAAGAGAAGTAGAGGTAGACCTAGGTTAGACGATTGCACACAGATAGTGAAAGATGTAGGCTGTAGGAATTTCAGGGAAATGTGTAGGCTAGCTCAGAATACAAATCAATGGAGGTACGCATCCAACCAGTCCCAAGATGGATAAATTAATGACGAAGAAATTAACTGTACTTAAACATGATGATTATTATAAGAAACTACAAGTACTGGTTTGATAATATTTTCGAATAATGTTAATTGTGTGAAAGGATTTACTGGAATACTATTAATTCGTCAAATCTCTAAGTGTTGGGGAATCTTGGCAGCCACAGACTGTTTAACCCCCTTCACTGAATCTCGGTAGAATAGGGCATAAAATTAGAATACAATAGAAGGGGAACTGTGCTGTATACAGGCTATATGAGAATTTCAGGGAACTATGTAGGCTAGCTCAGATTATAAATAAGTGTCCAACCTGTTTTGAGCCGGAAAACTTAATGACAAAGAAATAAGGGCAGATAAATCTGATGATTATTATAAACAACTACAGGTGTTGGTTGTGAAATATCTGCAACTAATGTTGACTGCGAAAAGATATATTGGAAAAATTATTAAATCGGTAAATGTTTAAGTCTGGGGGAACTTGCAAGCCACAGGCTACTTACCTCCTTCACAACCACTCAATGTTGGAGAAATAGGGTATATAATTGTAAAGGAAGCATTGAAACAAGAAGAAAATTGTTAAAAGCATATGTGTGGATCACAGCACAGTATGCCTATGAAATACGGGCAGTCTGAAAATTAGACAGAAAAACGGTAGCAGCCTTTTGGAATGCTGTGCTTCTGATGTATGGGATGGTAGCATGGACAGACAAAGTTAATAACAAATAGGTTATATAAATAGTAGGGGAACAAGGATATCTGTAAAAAAAAGGACAAGAAGAAATAGAAGGTCAGAATACGTTCTAAGGCATTTTTGGAGAATAGTATGGGATATATTACAAGCAGAGTTAGGGAAAAGGAAGTAGTTGTACACCTAGATCAGATAGTGATAGATTCAGACTATGCAAATTTTATGGAAATGTGTAGACTGGTTTAGAATATGTAACAATGATGGTACGCTTCTAACCAGTTTCAGGACTGAAAATCTAATGATGGTGATATATGTAGGCAATTATTGATATTGTAGTATAAATGGGATGACGTAGCTTGATTTAAATGGCATTTGCACAAAGTTGTGAATAATTAGTTAGTTCAGCGTAAAACGTCGATGGCGTACACTGACAAAGTAGTTCGACGTTTCATTACGGTTACGTAGTTTCGTACGCCAAATCACAGATTACGCAATTGCCTGCGCGAAGTATATTAAGAAGTAGACTTTGTGTCACAAGCCCGCTCTAAAACACCTACTCTTGCTAGCACGACCCATAATAATTATACTAAGGTGTGGTTTAGGTATTAGACTTACCAAATATATACTTACGGCCACCATATAGAAAGTGACCATATTTTTAACCAATTCAAGAATATTAAAACCTTGTATGTTAACTAGTTGGGGGTTAGTAAGTACATAATGTTAATTAGATGTGCGAGATGGGCAATTAATTGATTAAACAACTACGTAATAAATAACTAACACTAGATCCAATAAATTCATTTTGCAGGCAACTTTCATTCGAAGCAAGCACTATTGTATTACACAGGAATTTAGGAGATAAATGGATGGATACTGAGCGACATTTACAGTTCTTTTTAAGTTCTGATATGTAGTAGTTAGAGTTATACTTACCATCCAATAACCCGGGGGTTCGAATTTTTAGAAGTCAACCTTTTTTCTTCTTGTTATACGTGTGAAAACTGTGCATACGTATGATAGACCAGAGTAATTAACAGGTAATTAAGAAAACTAGTTTTTCCGCTAGTTGTATCACATGTGGGTGTTAGTTTCTCGTCTTTTTGCACATTTTTTATGAGTGCCTTTGCAGCGCGGCGGTTTACTCCAATTACCAAAAGGTTTTAAAAGTTTTTGTGTTATTCTAATAATACGTATTTGTTTATTTAACAAAATAGAAATGTTGCTTAAAACAAGTTTTAAGTCGGGAACTCCCTTTTCATACTAGTGAATGTATCAGTATCATCGCTGTAGCGTAAAATTTATGCTGTGTATTCTAACGCAACTCTATTTTATCCGTCGCAAATATCGATAAACAACAATAAAGCAACCGCCATTACACATTATCAGCGCAAAGGCTATAATCATATTCTGCTAACTAACTACACTAAACTCATTATAAAAGTAATAGGGCTTTATGAAACAAGGGCGCTTTTGCTACCATGATCACGTAAATGTCAAACTAATACAAGGTTATAGGTTTAATATCTCACCAACGTGGTTTCTGTAATGTAATGGAAAGCAGTTTGATATGCGTTTTCAATTTATTTGCTAATTCTGTGAATTTTTGTACGTACATGAATATGGTAATCTGTTTGTTTTAATATTGTAATGTGGAGTAAATGTGTGTTTAGAATAATTTTTGGCTTTTGTGCATAAATTTACTTCAAATGTAGTCTGTGATAGTTGTCAACGAACAATGAAGTATATTAAAGCTTTGTCATCGGATAGAGGACAAGTTTGTGGGACAAGGAATCGTGAACTTACAAATCCGAGTGGTTGTCATTACTTTAACCCTATAGTGGGTTCCAAACTATGTACACAAGCGATAGTATAAAATATATTTCATTTGTGAACGTCGTATAATGATCTCAGCTAGATATTCCGAATCGATTGTTAAAGGACGTTCTCTGTACAGCCCTACCAAGCAAACATTAACCCTGGAGGGATTTGGCCTGGTGGCACTGTTGGTAGTGGTGTACACTTAGTGTAAGAATTTTTCTATGACATTTGAATTATTTTTTAGGTTACGTATTATGAATACTTTACTAAATTGATGTAATTAAAATCAACAAATGGTACCTTAGTCAATATATTTAATAAATCAACAAGTATTAAGACCAAAGCATTGTACAGTTTTTATTGAACGTTTCTTCAAGTATTTAAACGCATAGCTGTACATTGCATAAATTTGAATACATAATAATCCACAAAATAACATCATAACAAATTTTGCACAAGAATTTTGGTGCTAGATATATTCGCTGTCGTTAGTTTCACCTTCGTCGTCTTCTGATGATCCTGCGTTTACAGTAAAGTTCAAGCTTTCAACAGTATGTATCACCTAGTAAACCGTCCTTACGCCAAGCTTCTTCTGTCAAACGAATAACATGATTTTGATATTTTACCCACTCTAATTCACCAATTTCAGAAAATGCTGTTTGCACTAGATTTATAATTTCACCACTTCTTTGATCCTCGTTATTCATTGCAACCTTACGTTTCAGCAAACTCCATATTCATTCTATGGGATTGAAGCTACAACCATACGGTGATAAATGTAGCACAGCACAATCATATATTTTAAGTAATTCATCTACAATAGTATATTGTAAAACGAGCATGGAATGATGCCCATTTCTCTCGTGCTGCAAATCATACGAGTGAGAAATGGGCATTCCATGCGTGTTGTACACTATACTTTTTCTACGACTGTAGTACGTACTTTTTAAATGTGATACCTCTTTTGTTAATATTATAAAATACATGGTAAGTATAGGAGTATACATTTTATTAATATCATAAGTTTATTATCGTTTGTGAATATACATAAATTCAAAGAAAAGTACAAATTTATCATAATAAAAGTAAATAAATTGATTTAAGTTTAGTTTTTAGATTCATTATTATTAACAATATCAAAGGTTACATTGCAATTATTAAACGTCATTGTAGAAGGTGTTTTCCCGAAAACTAAATTTTCTTGACGTTGGAAATTCTTGTCTTTGGGCGTTGATGGAACATTTGATGTGCTATCAATTGAATTTTGTATTATGTTGCCTACATTCAACTTATTTGTTAAAGAATCGGCTATATAGTTTTCGGCGACTGATGTTGATTGCCAGCCACCGTGCCTTTTTAAAGATGTTATATCTTCTCCAGCATCTACAAGAATAGTGGCGGAAGATCTCCGGAAGCAATGACCGGTATATAATTCCGGATTGGATAGTTTTAAATACGTTGCAATTTGCTTTCCCATAGCACCAAATTTATTGATACCCACTTTCTGTGTGGTGCATTTTCCTTTCTGATAATTTAAGACAAAACTAGGATCGCAAACATTTGATAGACGTAAATTCCAGTATTTTTTTGTGATTTCATAAAAATTACCCGTTATCGTAAAGCTGCGTATAATTTTTGTTTTCGTGTCGGGAACTGTAACTAATATCGCAGAACCCAATTCTGTGAAATGAGTAATCTTCATCTGATGTAATTCCTGTCTGCGGCAAGCACCCATAATTCCCATAATTAATGCAGTCTGTAACAATATAAAAATAGCTATAAACACGCATTATTCTCCTAAGTTAATATTACATACTTTTGTCAGAAGAAACTGTTGATCTGGAGCCTCAGTAATAAATTTATTTATTTCCTCTGTTGTAAAAATTTTTTGATTTTTTCGATTTATAACCGCTTGACTTCCGTTTGAGAAACGCTCTTAATTTTACATACTTTGATATATCTACATTATGATGGATCGTGAGACTTGTTCTCAACATAGAATAATGCGTCCACAATGTCGGAGATTTATGCTTATTAGATAATTTATTAAAGTACGCAATTAAAACATTTTCAAAATAAGATGTTGTCTTTTGATCTCTTCGCCAATCCATAAACGATTTATATGCATTCTCATATTTTTTTTTGGAAATTGCCGGTAATAAATTTAATGTAGTTGCATTTGCAGCTTCCACAATATTTGGAGGCGTCGGTTCTAGTTCGCTTTCACTATCACTAGCCATTTTTTAAAGACTGCAAATACATTAAGATTTTAAACGCTTTCACAGTATGAAATTATTTATTTGACATTTGTTGGTATTATTTGTTTCATAGCCCACCTTTGAAAACTCGGCCGTCATTGGAAATAAGATGCAAGTGCAGGGCTACTTGATTAATAGAAATATAAGCGCAACCGTGCAAATTGAACATTCCCGCACTGGTTGCTTAGCAACTTGCCTAACAACGAGTGCGGGAATAAAAACCTGTATAGAATGTAGTAGATTTCTCTATCAAAAACACACCTAAAATGGGCGCGTTCCAAAACAGTCGTAGAAAAAATATGTTTTGCTATAAGGAAAGTTCTTAACTAATACTAATAATCCAGTTTTGAGCATTACATTTGTTGTCAAAACAGCTTGATTTGTCAGCCAATCCCGAATAATTTCCTTTCACATTGTTTGTGTAGGTGGTTTATTAATTTGGGCACTATAATATAGTGATGTCCATAAAAATAATACCATTGGGAGGTAAATTTGGAATTAACTGTTTTTCCATTCATTGGATAAAGTTGTGGTGATTACGTCATCATGATAGTCTCCAGATTTACTTTTTGATTTGAATATTAAAAGACCACTATTGACAAAGCCATAACGTCCACCTGCATGCACAATTATGTATCGTTGACCAGTTCGATTAGTCTTGTATACATCAGGTTAGTTTACAAATTCTCAGCATTTCAATACACCATACGACGGAAAAATATATGTTTCATCCAAATAAGGGGTGGGTCATCTAGTAGTTTCTTTTTAGATCATAAGTTATTTTGACACTGACAGCTTTTTCTCTCTCGAAATCTTAACAGAAATGAATCGCTTTACGTTTGTACAACGTTGGGAAATATTGCAAACTTATTCCCAAAATGAGTGCAGTGTAGGTCGAAACAGTGCGTTTGTTACAAGAAGTTTTGGCCGAAATGAATCACCCACCGCGCCTTCTGTACGCAAGTTTGTGCAAAAAGTTCGCGAGAATGGCATGATAGTGGACAACACTCATGGTTCTCGTTCTCGTACGGTGCGCACAGACAAGAATGTGGTTGTTGTAGCCAAGAGTGTGAGACTCAATCCACCAACATCAACTCGCCGTCGATCTCAACTGCTCAATATTTCACGCACTAATCTGAGGAGAATTCTGTACAAAGATCTCGGATTATTTGCTTACAAGGTCCAATTAACTCAGCAATTGAAGGCGCACGACCATCCGCTTCGTTATCGCTTCGTAGTTTGGGCCTTAGGGCAGCTTGAATTGGACAACGATTTTGGGCGAAAAATTATCTTTTCTGACGAGGCGAAATTTCATCTTGGTGGCTACATTAACAAACAAAATTGACACATCTAGAGCACGGAAAACCCACACGTTATTGTCGAGAAACAAATGCATCCACAGAGAGTAACAGTTTGGTGCGAATTGTGGAGTAGTGCTATTATTGGACCAGTTTTCTTCGAAAATGAGGCTGGGAACAATTTTTCGGTCAACGGTGAGCGTTACAGAGCCATCCTATCCGACTTTTTTTTACTGAAATTGAAGACATGGATTTGGACGACCTTTGGTTCATGCAGAATGGCGCGCCATGCTACACAGCCCAAGCCACAATTGATCTTTTACGCACCAAATTCCCAAGTCGTGTTATCGGCCATCTTGGCGATGTCAATTGGCCACCTCAGAGCTGCGATTTAACTCCTTTAGATTTTTTGTGGGGAACTGTGAAGGACCGATGTTATGCCAACAATCCAGAAACGATTCAAGCACTTCAGGCCAACATCATCCGAGCAATCAGTGAGCTGGAGCCTGAAACCATCAACAAGGTTTTGCAAAATTTATTCATTTTATTGCATTTTTAAAAAAAACTTGTCTCTGGCCCACCCTTAATGTCGCGGGCCTCTTGCCTTGTTCACGAGCATTGTTTTCTCGCAAGACACGTAGATGCCGTGAACGTCATGCTACTATGTCTGTTTGTGCCATCAGCAACGTTTATCATGACATTTTTTTAAACTAAAGCCAATCTCTAGCAAATGCTTTCTTATTGTTTCCCGACTACCAGTGTAATTGAATTGTGTTTCATTCTTTTGACCAAAATATCCAGTGTAGGAACTCCCTGATTAACCGCATAAATTTCATGAACAGTACATCTCAATACCCCCAAGTCAAATCGTCAGAGGTAATTATATTAGAAACACCACTACGTTGCCTATTTGATGGAGACTTTAACGCTCAATTCTCAGATATTGAAGCTTCCTATCTTATGAATTTTATAAATACACACGATTTCCCAGTTGCAGCAACAGAAAGTTTAGTTGCCTTTTCTAAAGCTAGTACTACACACCTGCATCTTTCTGTTGTTCGCAAAATCCTATAACAGATTCAATGATGTTTCTAGCATCAGAATTAACTTTTCCTACAAAAATAAACCTTTGGTAGCTAACTAAAGCCAAGAATCTGTTAGGAATTATAAATTTATTTTTATATATTCCAGTAATATGAGGTTATGTAAAACTTTAACTTTACAATATAATCATACAGTTTTTACACAAACCTTTAGTTTAGAAGAAAAATATGTAGTTTTGAAAATAACTGTTAATAAAATTGAATAAAATAGAAGAATAGTGGAAAAACATAAAAACGCAGAACAATTAAACAATCAGAAAGCAAGACAAAAGGATGTACATCTAGAATTGTGGTTTGGTCAATTCAATAAGTGAGAAATTAATAGACATCAATTGACCCGAGTAATCGTATCGTAATAATTTTTTTACACACAAATTATTTTATACATAAAAGGACAAGTAAAATCTTTTAAATTGATTTATCCAGCAAATACGATGTAAAGCCCTGCTTGTAGTAGCTAAGTTGTGTTCTATGGGAAGAGGGGGTTAAGGTGACCATTCTCAACAGGATAACGGAGGGGAGACCGCGGCAGTTAGTCGAGTGCAGGTAGTGAAATAAGTGGCTTGTTGAAGAGCAAGCAACCCTCGGAAGACGCGCCCAGCGAGTATATGCTTGCGATTTTTATAGTATAACTGTTAAGGTATGTTTAGTTTTTAAAGACGATGTTTTTATATGTATCTGTTGGTGAATAAGAACCCTTTACTGGTATATGTCTTAGTACAATCGGTGTTATATTTTACCAAGCTGTGAACGGACACTACGCAGTCATTCACCTGAAAACAAGCTTGATCATTCTGCGTTTGTTATATTAAAAATTTTTATTAACCTGTATTGCATATACCGGGTTTAATAAAATTAAACAAAAGCGCCGACAGACTTTAATCTGATCAGTTAGACAGGGATAATACATTTGGCGCCCAACGTGGTTCTTACGACGCTTTAGGCAAGGACCTGCTACGCTTTGTATAAAAATAACGGACTATTGAAATGTTGAATTGTGCTACGGTATTTGAAGAATTCTAGGTAGTTTAACACTCAAACGGAAAGCTTTCAATGTTTAGGTAGTGAGACCGTTGCACCTGCGAAACAAATATATACATCAAAGGCACTATAAAACTTTTAATAAGCAAACCATAGTGTTAATTAGAAATTCATGTTAGTTAATGCATAACTTGTTATATGTTATAATGCAGGCAACAGAAAGGGAAATCATTGGTTAATTTGTTTTAAATTTAGTGACAAATAATTAATTAATGTCAAAGAAGAACGATACGCGAGTTATGTATCCCCCAATTTACCTATATAGATTGAATAATAGAATCTAATAGGAATTATTAGAAATTGTTAATTAAATTATAAGTCAATTGCAACAATATAATACAAGGATTACCCAGACAGGTTATTAACAGTTCATGAGAACGGATATGCAACTTTGTATCCGAGAGGACAGTGATACTGTAGGTGGCAGGTCACAGACAGTTAACATACCGCAATTACCTAGAAATAAGATTGTTACAATGTAATAAAGTGTAGAATTAAGAGTAAACCAGACATGAGATCTATAAGTTCCCATGAACGCGAACAACGCCATTATGAAGGAGTCCCTGGAGCAAATAAATTTTAAAGTGTCTGAACAAATGAATAGGTTAAGGGACGATGATAATAAAATTGCGAAAACAATCTTGGAAAAAAAAATAGCTCAGTTAGGGAGGTAGAAACTGTAAGAGAAGATGAAACACAGTTAGGGAATACCAGCGGCGGACCACAGGTGTGTCACAATATGAGCGACAGTAATTATGTTACATTGTGGAAAGACCTGAGGGGTCCGAGCTGGCACTTTGCGCCAGAAGGTTCATGTCACCTAGTTAATTTTATAAAAACAATTGAAAATATTTTAATTGAAGCAGGTGTTCCAGAACGCCGAAAAATTTTATTGGCAGTTAGTAGTTTACGTGGGTCAGCTCAAGACGGGGGGGCATTAAAAGAAGAAAGCGTAAAGGGTTTTGGCGAATTTAAGAACTTATTTTTAAATCGATATTGGGAGGTAGACAAGGAACGAAAGTTGTTCCACAATATTAAATTTGGATCCTACGAAAGTGGACCAAGGGCAGATTATTTTCTAAAATTGGTCAGAAAAGCAAGTTTTCTTACTAATAAATTAGAAGACCATGAAATTATTTCAGTATTGAATTTTCAAGGACTTGTATGTCCGGGGTTTTTAATGGGAGCCAACGAATAATAAAATTTTTTATGGAACCGAACTTAAATGTTCATCTGACTATCTGCAAAGTCTCAGAGGAAGGCCCTGTAAAACTTCAGTTGAAGAAAGAAGTAAAATTATATGAACCGTTCGAGTTAAAAAAGGTAGCGGATTGGGCGGAGGTGTTTTCTGATAAGGAGAGAAAAAATCTATGTGAGTTATTGTTGCCTTTCAGGGACATTTTCTCTAATCAGCCTGGTCTTACGGGTGTCTATCAGTGTGAAATTAATTTACACGATTATGCTTCTACTTTTATTAAGACGTACCCCATTCCTTACGTATATAGGAATGAAGTAAGACGTCGAATTGACGAGATGATGGCACGGGATATTATAAGACCCATGCAGACCGAATACGTTAGCCCTCGGGTGTTGCATTCAGAAGTGTAATTGAGAATTCATTTGTAAAGAATATTATTTTTCCGACTGTATCCATACCGGTACGTAGTCAAAAGCAACTAATCACGTTGGCTTATGACAAATTAAAGTCGAAGGCGGAAAAACGTAAATTACGACATGAAAGAATTCACAAAAAGTTTGTACAGTTCGAGCCTGGCGATAAGGTGTGGGTTCGCACCCACTCCCAGTCTTGCAATGAAGTCTTGTTGCTATATCCCGGTCACTATTTTAGCTAAAAAAGGGCCGAATTCATACGAAGTAAAAGATGACCTAAAGGGTACTCCGCTTGGTATTCAGAATGTGGTAAATTTAAAGCGGTATGTTCCACCATATTGAAATTAAACAAAGCTTCGCTTGAAATTTTGTTTGTAGCGCATGTAGTTATTAAGTTTATTGTTTTTTTTGCTGATGTATAAAGGAAAAATGAAAAAACATAAATAAGGGGTGATGTAGAACCCGCTTGTAATAGCTAAGTTGTGTCCTAAGGGAAGAGGGGGTTAAGCTGACCGTTCTTAACAGGATAACGGGGGACAAACCGCGGTAGTAAGTCGAGTGCAGTTAGTGTAATAAGTGGTGTGTTGAAGAGCAAGCAACCCTCGGAAGACGCGCCCATCGGGTATTTGGTTGCGATTTTTATAGTATAACTTTTAAGGTATGTTTAGTTTTTAAAGACGATGTTTTTATATGTATCTGTTGGTGAATAAGGACCCTTTACTGGTACATGTCTTAGTACAATTGGTGTTATATTTTACCAAGCTGTGAACGGACACTACGCAGTCATTTACCTGAAATAAAGCTTGATCTTTCTGCGTTTGTTATATTAAAAATTTATATTAACCTGTATTGCATATACCAGCATTAATAAAATTAAATAAAGGCGCCGACAGACTTTTATTTGATGAGCTAGCCCGGGATAATACAACGTTTTGTTAATGTACTTTGTATTCAGTTATTTGCGTTTAATATTTAAATCAAATTTACATACAACTCGATATAGAGCGCGATAAATAACCCTTAATACACTCATCTCTATCAATTTTCGTATAATAAAAGTTATTTGTGAGAAATGTACACCATAGCGATCCAATTTTCTCATTGGTCATGTATGTTCTTGTCAAATTTTAGTTCGTATATTTTGCGGGGCTAATGTTTGCTTGGTGGTACTGTACATGCGTGTTAATTTTCTAAAAGAGGTAAACATTTAAAACACTCCCTATAAATCTCTAGTTTCTTGAAAACGTTATAAGTGCAAAATTTTAAGATTTGAAATAGATCTTATGCATTTTACTAGTAATTAAGTCACAGAAAAACTTTTAAGGCTTTCTATTTTGGAAACATACTTTTTCGTAGATGATATTTTCAAAATAATTTAACTGGTTCTATTAAAAAAAAAACATGACTTCTAGCCTTTTTCACTTTTATTTTACAAAAATAATTGACTTATAAGTATCTCTACTCATAATACAATGTTTTTTTTTGCTTCACAAAAATAGTTATCTTCTTTTTATTTGTATATAACATATGGTAGCTATATCACAATCTTTCAGTACATTTACAAAAAATTGTGTCTAATTGATTAACAGTCCAGAGAAAATATTACCCATTCTCACTATCATCATCCCATTCTATCGTATTAATGATATCAGTCTTGGTAGGTAGGTTTCTGTAGAAGTAATGAAAATTATCATCTATATAATGGCGAGTTTCAATAAATTCTTCTATTTTTGGTCACTTATTATTACAGTGGTTTTGTAGTAATGCGGGGATGAGTGTTTTCGGAAAGCTATTTTTTGCGCAGGTTAATCTTCCTAATACTTGTTTTGTAATCGACAACTTACGTTCTCTACATCTCCCTCTTTATAGTTTCTCTTTTTCTTCCCGTAGTCTTGCTGTCAATTCAAAATGTACCATCCTAGGCAGTGTTTCCCGTTTTCCATTACTCTTCAATAATCCGTCACTACCTTAGACATTCCTGAAGTTTCTTACCACCTTATTCTGGGTGTCGGATTTTGGAAGTCGCTACAATGTATTCCTAATTTTCTCGTGGCATATGAACCATTGCGTCTCCTTCCTTGTTGGTCATCATCGCATTGTGCCCGACTTTATTCCCGAAGAACAACATCGTTTAGATTCTCTTATTTCTATTACTTCTTCCAAAGAACCTCCTGGGTTTGGTTGCACTACCCAAGTCCAACATCGTATCTGTACATTCTCAGAACTTATCAAACATCGCTATTGTTTTCTTTCTCATTCTCCTCCTAAGTTAGCCCATTTCTAACTTGACGAGATGCTGTCTTGGAGTGGTCGAATCTTCTAGCAGTCCCTGGTCTAGTCCTATTGTCGTAGTAAAGAAGAAACACGACAACTGTAGGTTCTGAATTGATTTTCGAAAAGTCAACCAAGTTACCCAAAAAGAGGCCTATCCGCTTCCATATATCTCCGCTATCCTAGATCGTCTCCGTAATGCTCGTTTCCTCTCTTCCCTAGATATTCGCTACGCCTACTAGTAAATCCTTCTCGCTCGCAAATCTGAACCTATCATTGCCTTCACTGTCCCTCAACGTGATTTGTTTTAATTTGGCTGCCTTCTTTTCGGACTCTGTAAATGTCCAGCTACCTTCCAACGCTTTATTGCCTATGCCATTGGTTCTAACCATGAACCCTTCTGTTTAACATATCTTGACGATATTATCATAGCTACCTCCCTCCTTCGGTGAACACCTGTGTATCCTCAATCTAGTTCTTTCATCTCGTTTTCCGCCTGCCATAACCTCCGTCAAGATAAATGTTATTTCTGTTTCTCCGTTACCTCGGTTATGTTGTTAATCGAGATGGTTGCTAGTCGATCCTGATAAACTTTCTGCTATCCTCAATATGCCTTTCCCTTCCCATGTCTCAGAAGTCTGTCGACTAAGTGGCATAGCCAATTGGTACCGGTGCTTAGTTTTAAATATTACTACCTTACTTTTCCACTTTTTATCCTCACTTCTAAAAATTTCCCTTTCGTCTAGTCTTCTAATTTTTAGTCCGCATTCCTTACCCATAAACATCACGTACCTTCCGCCCTCATCCTTTCCTGCTCTGAATTAATCTTGATTTTTACTATCCAAACCTATGCTCCCACTTTGGTTTGAATGATATCCTAAGCCATCCCTCCCCCAAAGGCAAGAAGGTTGTTAGCTACATAAGCGGGCCGCTTTTAAAGTCTGAGCGCAACTACACAGTTACTGAGAAGGACTGCTTAGCAGTGCTTAGGGCGATTGGGAAATTCTGGTCTTACGTCGCGGAACCCACTTTTCCGACATTACCGACCACCGTTTTCTCTTGAAATTAACTTTAAAGTATTTCCGGTCGCCTAACCCGTTCGTCCCATCGCCTTTAGAAAAACAACTTTTCCATTATCCGCCGTAAAAGCAAAGGCCATGTCGTCCCTGATACTTTTTTTCATTTTGTTCCTGTCTTCCAACCCATCTTATTTCGATAATTTATTCTCTCGAAGTTACCTGTCTTACTTCTGATCCTTGGTATAATTCTATGTTGCAAAAAGTTTTCAACCATCCTAGACGTTATCCCTCCTGGTCCGTGGTGAACCACGTCCTTTTCCATCATCACACTTCTATCGTTACTGATTTGCCGGACGATTGAAATTATCGTACCTTCTGGGCAGCATTAATATCGGTATCCCTTCATCAAGATCCCTCTACTTCTGGTCACTGTAATGTGACCAAAACTTCTGTTCGTCCCTTCTATCCCTATTACTGGCCATATCCCGGAATTGACGTGGCTTGCTGCAAAGGACGTTGCCATGTTTCTACTGCTCACAAAGTTAAACAGTTACCTGCTCCTGGTCTATTTGTTCCTAGAGCCAAGCCATCCTATCCTTGGCAAGTCACTCTTTGTGATATCGTAGTTTCTGTTCTTCGTTTCGCTAGAGGCCATTCCTCTATCTTTGTAGCAGCTGTTTACTCGACTAGGTTCTTTTCCTTCCGTTTGAATGCAAGTTTGAGTTATTATTTCATCTTATTCACTAATACTTTAATATTGATGAACTTGCCTTGTGCAATACAAAGCATTTACTTTTTAGAAAACGCAATTTTAGGATTTTTCATACTATTGTTTTTGTTAAAGCAACAAATATGAAGACTACTTGGAAGGTAAAAATGTAAATTCCCTAAACGCATAGATTTTTAATTTTACTATTACATGTAAATATACAAACCGTAAAAATATCTTTGGTTGTATTAATTTCTTTCTTATCGTCTTAATTTTTATTACGCATATATGTACATTGGAACCTACTTCAACCTCTCGACTTACCATAATTATTGTAGCAAAACATTAGATGCAAACCGCGTATAATTTTTGAATAAGCTAAAAGTAGATTGCGAGTTAAGCTGAATACCGAAGTCTGAACAACTAAAATTTAGATATTGCTTAAAGAGTGAAGCACTACCTAAAGTAATCGCAAGCGGTATTTTATAAAAACAATAAAACTTTTGAGGATTACATCTGACGTTAACTTTCTGCCATGTCCAATGCTGACGCAAACACTTGCGGCGACATTAAAGTTTTAAATCCCCTTGTGCAGGAACAGATAAACTTTAATCGAAGGTTTACAGGAAAATAAGTTTTGTGATCTTAAGCTGTATTATGTTGGTTGTGCTAAATAATATCTAATGCGTTCTTGATCCTTTATCAGATTACGTGCAACAACAATATAAAGGTGTATTGAGCATTGAGTATTAAGAAATTTATAGATAGGTTTTAATAATAACTGTCTCCATTCAAAAAAGTTCTTCATATAAATACCTACATTGTTAAAGTACGCTGCAAGTGCAATAAGAAATACCCTGCCAAATTTCAAAGAAGCCTACATCGTTTAAAACATGTGCAAAAATAATCACCCTGTATGAAATAAACGTATTGTAAATATGATTGAAGTATATAGTAAACATACTGTAATTTAACAGTTGCGAGGTTGCAATGAATATAGAGGTGATCTTTCGTAACGCAAATTACATAAAAATGGATTTATTAATTACGACGAAGAGGAAAATTTAACCAAAAATGTACTTTGGTAACTGCTGTTTGAAACGAAGATTTAATCTTATAAGCTGATTTTGACATGAATTTAGAAATAAGACGATTTTAATTACGAGGAGCGTTTTTGTGGATTCTGCAAGTATTAATTTTAGATTTATTTGTAACTGATATTAGAGTATTTGTATCTAGTTTAAGATAATCATATAATTTTTTTTTGTAAAAGAGTTTTACTAGAAGAATTTGGGATTAGAGTTCGAAATACTCTGACCTTTTAATAGATAATCTGTCAAGGATTTTTGGCCCAACAAACCTTACAAGCGCGGCAATAAACACAACTAGCTAAACCATCCCTAAGAATAAATTTAGTTCTGTAAAATTTAGCAGCGCTTCAAAGCGTGCCTTATCATAGTACTCTTTTAGCGGCGACCCAACCTGTGGCACGATTAACTGGTCTGTAAATTAAAGTTTCTTGTCCAGTAGTATTTGTGTTTGGAGTTTATTTTTTCTTGTTGCAATATCTGATTAGTTTCCAATATGACTTACAGAATGAAAGAAGTTCGTGAAAGTTTGAGGGCTGAGGGAGTGGAAATTTGTTCTCAGGAAAGCGTTTATATGGAAGAAGCAAAAAGGTAGAATCCAGAGGCCAAGAGTGTAGGAGAGACCCAAGAATAAAACATGATGGCTCTTTTTTAAGTCTAAATCAAAATGTAAAAGAAATAAGTGAAAAAAATAAAAAAAGCCAGAACAAAAATAGTACAAAGAATGAGAAAGGCATGAAAGAAATTAGTGAAAGGAATGAGAAAGGTATAAAAGAAATGAGTGAAAAGAATGAGAAAGTCATGCAAGAAGTGAAAAAGAATATAAAAGAAATGAGTGGGAGATCTGATAAAAATACTCAGAAGTTACGAGCAGAGTTTGGAGAGAACATTGTAAAATTGGAAAAAAGTTTAAGATTAGAAAGTGAGAAGAATGAAAGGAAATTTAAAAAGATTAGTGAAAGAATAACTTTGAGTTTAGAGGAAACTAACAAAACTATTGAAGAAATTTGAAATTAGCGGAAAGGTAGTACAAATTTCAGAAGATATGGTTCATGTGTAAGAAGAAATTATTCAAATAAAGTCGAAACAGGAAGCAAGTGAAAAAGAAACTAATGGGAAAATTAAGATTTTAGATAAAAAAGTAAATGAAATAGAAGGGAAGCTGCCAAGCAGGTTTTAAAACATTTAGAAATGATTTGGGAAATTTTAAAACAGACATAGAGAATGAATTTAAGAATTTAGAAGATAAAGTTAAAAATATTCATGTTGGGGAACCGATGTGATGTAGTCCAACCAGTGTTCCGTTGGAACAACACTCAAAATTTTATGGGGATAATAAACGTAACGACATTAGATAGAGGTAAGGTTGTGTTATAAAAGTTCACATAAAATTCGACAAGGAATTTGAAAATGCATAAATATACAGGTTATTCTATATAAAATAACGATAGTAATACCGACCTCCCGTATAACCGGAAGTGCCAACGTATCGAAACTATTTTAGACGTGTAGAGCACATTCGATAACCTTCTAGTGCAAATTTTCAGCTTCCTCCTAACATTGGTCTTCCATATACAGGTGACCTCCCACTTAAAAAAACACCCTGTATATATATGAATATATATTGCCGTGTTAAACTCGCCCCACGGATTGGGTTCACATTAAAATGCTGTGCTATAACCCTTATGTTATTCAAGCACTTGTGAAAATGTTAATTTATAATTTTCTTTGCCTCGACTAGCTGATTCAATTAAATAAAGCAATTCCACAATACACCGTATAATGATTAAATATTTACAACTTTTTCCCTTTTTAAATATCTGCTCCCTTTTTGAATTATTCACATCTGTCCAATTTTTAGAAAATAGAGCCAGCAAAACGAGCTTTTATTACATTTAGAGACCTGTTGAAACGTTACAAGATGTCTATAACTTTTCATAAATTTATACAAGAAACCCCAATTTGTCAGCTCTTTCACTTTTAAATTATTATTGAAATGAAACAGTTTTAAAATAAATCATCAAAAATATCTAACTTGAAGTGGTTTTGTAGGTGCTCTGCATTTCTAAGAATTGAAATCGATATCCAAATCGTTATTGGTGCGTTTATTCCAATGAAAGGTTTTGCATTTCCGTAATAGAATGTTTACCTTTTTAAAGATTATTAAATTGTTTGAACTGACAACATTTTCCAGAGTTTCGTATCCAAAATTGTATTTAAAATTGTAATGGATCGTTATTAAAAGTTTTAACAAGAATCGTAACGTTATTTCAATTGTGGTTCAGAACGTAGTTATTCAGAATGTAATTTAGAACGTAGTTCTTCAGGACGTATTTAATCAGATCGTAATTATTCAGATCGAAATTATGCAGAGCCCTGTTTTATTTATTATTAGAAATGATATAATTTCACTAAATCTTATCTACTTACGTCTTTTAGAAGTGCGGCTATCTTTGCGCAATTATACACTCTTTAAAATAATTTTCACTTAACTTTTCACGTAAATATTTATCACTTTCAAGTATAGTGACTGCCCAGTTTCAAAGGTATACTAACTCAATATGCAATTGAAATGATATTTATAGAATTGGCCCTCTTTAGTTTTTCATTCGTTGACACCACGTGCTGGGCGAGCCAAGTGTATTATCACTTGTTATTTTGGGAATTTTACCAGTTGTATGTATTTCAATTGCATGAAGCGATACTCTTGGTCACGTAATTTAATGTTATACCTCACATCTAATTCAAAAATCCCAGGAATTTTCGTCCATAAAAACACGTACTATTGTTGTTGGCCTTATTCTAATCTGGATGGAATAAGTTTGGTGTTTGTTTATTTCCTAATAAATTGGGGTTTTGAGCAAATGTGATATTTTAAATCACGCACGCTTCTCAAATAATGCATAATTTCTAAGTGCGTTTAGGACGATATATCCATGCACTTTTTGAATATTTGTCTAGCCAATTCATGCAGGTTTTTTACTGATTTAATTTCAATGCGTTTCGTTACTTTTTCAAATTTATATCTTTGCTCATAGCTATTCTTGAATATCTGTTTAATCACTTGTACTGCTATATACAGTGTGCTCTCAACTAATAATATTTATAATGACCTATTTACTCTACTAATATCTATACTTATGTGCTTTTGTTACTTGAACGTTTCTTCTGTTTGTTTTACGACCCCCATGACTTAACCTACCCCTTAATTAACCCTATAATTACAGCATTAATCCCCCAAATTAAAACAAAATTTTTTAGAAAATGTTGGTTTTTGGCGCCCAACGTGAGACAAACTTCACCTTGGTCCAAAATTATTTATTTTTATTTTGTTTCCTTATGTACACAACTCCTATATCACTTTTACATCCCTATTCCTAGTTTGATTATATTATACCCATACACCTATTTATTCTAAATTTTATTACTATCGTTCTATCATAACCTATTGGTATTTTGCTACTTATATAATCATACTTTCTAAATTTTACATAAACCTTTCCATTTTCATATTTTTTACATCTACTTATATATTTCTTCTTCAAATCTTCATCTTTTCCCATATCCAATGAATCACTCCCTTTTATCAACCTATGTTACTTCTGTTTATCCTAAACCTATTCTAATGATTGTTATATCCCTATTTCCACTAGCTTATCTTACAGTATGTACACTTTTCTCCATTATCAAAAGTTTTCTCTCAACAATAATCTTATCTTTCTTATTTCCCATAGTCACTATCTATTCGAAATTGTTTTCTAAAGTTAAGTTATTATCTGCATTATTTTTGCCCCTAATGTATCCTATTTCATGTCTCAAAAATTTTGTTTCCCCTGAAAGAACTTACATTTCCACTTGTTTACATTTCTCCCTACAAAATTTAATTTCAACCAACTTCTTTCCAAGTCTTTTCTAAAATTTAACACATCACTCCCAAATTCTTCATACGGTTCCCATATCACATCCTTATTTCCTAACAAACCAAAAGGAACCACTTCACACTTATAATTTTGCCCTTTCATATAAAAACCGATATATTTTCTGGACTCCCTTTTTGATGGAGTTTCATTAAACGGCTCCGTGTCTACAACTTCTGATTTATGCACATAACCCATTGCTATTCTGGATTCTGATCTTATTAGTTCTGAATTCTTTATTAATAATGCCTCTACCCTTTCTTTTACTTCTTCTTTACATTTTATATTATCATCAATATCCCCCTTTATATCAACTTCACCCTCAAATTTATTAATGTTTATACAGTCTCCTTCAATGCTCTCCTCATCATCCCATTTTATATATTCCCCCTTTATATCTATTGCCTTACCTTCGGCATTTATTTTTAAACCCAACTTATCTATTATGTCCATACCAAATATTGCATCTACTCTTAACCCCGGCACTATCATAAATTCATTCTCAAACTTTATCTTACCCATTTTGCATTCCAGAACTATTATTTTGCTCACGCTTGCAAATCTCTTGCTGTTTGGTGCTATTAAATTAAATTTCCTCATGGGCATCATGCTTCCTATTAATTTTTCCCGTTTAACAAAGTCCTCAGACACTAACGACGGTTCAGCTCCCGTATCAATGAGTGTTCCACCTCGACTATTTCCAATTTTTAATTTAATTATCGGTAATAAGCTTTTATTCATTTCCTTTTCCATTTCACATTTTATGTATTCACGCTGGTGTTCGAATCCATTTATTTTTAAGGGCTTACTTGGTTTGTCCTCTTTCAAAAATCCTGATTCGACGTAGATGGTCTTGCCTGACTCGTAATTTCTGTATAGGTACGGTTCATTCTTGTAGGTTGTGCTGCTTGCTCCCGATGTTGTGTTTGTAGCGACACTGATTTATATTTCTGTCGTGATTCGTACGCTCTGTTTCTCTTCTTGGAGTATCTCTCGTGTTCCAGTTCCTTCTAAAATTATTATTATTGTAGTTGTTGTGGTTGTTACTATAAAATTGTCCCCCATAATTTCTCCTATTATTTGATCTATTGTGTTGGATTTGATAGCGGTAGTGCAATTAATTCCATCAACAATTCCCAGCGGAAGTTCCAAATAGGAGTTGTTGCCTGACAAACTTTTCTATGAAAATGAATCCCATCCAAAATCACGATTATCTACATCGTCATCCGACAAAATCTATAATTTTTCTCTGTTCGTTTATGTCAACTCGATAACTCAAGTCTTCTGATGGAAGCAGAAAATATCAATAATTCTTGGCCGTTGATATACGTTGCTTTGGAAATCATTTGTGCTGTTGCACTTACTCTAAACCACTTCCAGGTAGATAGTTTCAATGACATCAAACCAAATGGCAAATTTAAGAACCGGAATTTAGTTCTACGTAAAAACTGGAAAATTTTCCCAAAACTTGTTAACTTTGTTTTGGATCTTACTAGACTAACCAAGTGGTTCCGAAAAGTGGAACTCATAAAAAAAGACATTATCGTTGTGGTTGATGAGAAGAAACCTAGAAACACTTGGTGAAATGGAATCTCCTAAATGTTTAACCATGTCGCAGTCGACAAGTTCCATAGACTACTGTAAAAATAGCTAATGGAATACCCCTGAAACCTGCATTAAAGTAAACAATTTTAAACGTTAAAAGAAAGTAGTTGGTAGACTGATTTATCATGTTCGTTTACCGGAAGGGAAACTGTTATTGCAATAGGTTCACATAAAAGTGTATTGAGTTGTTAGAATTAATTTAGAGAAAAAAATCTAGTAGTTTTCCTTTGGTATATTTCTAAAACAATTCAAAAATATTAATTTTATATTGTTTTTTTAGTGATAAACTCTGTATTAATTAGCATGCACACAAATTTAAAGCACTGAAAGAAGTAATAGAGTAAACTGATTACCTACGTTCAATAGAAAGCGTTGCTCCTTCTCTTTAATAATACCTTGGGGTCATGTACTCGCCTCAACATTATGTATTATAATCTTTTTATATTGTATACGCTGTGATTGTCTTTTATAATACGTACTTTTAGTCTATTATGATTATGAAGGGTAAACGCGAATAAAGCAAAAGTTCACCAAAAGCCAACACGTGCGTTTTGTTCTCGGTGAACTACCTGTCTTGTACTCTGACAATTTTCCTGTTACTTGGTGGTTGCTATTAATAAACTTCATATTCTATCTCCTATTAGCTAAAAGCTTTCCATTAATACCTGAGGTAAAATATTCGGGATACTCCTGGTTGCGAAAACAACATATGTTCAAATTTGATACTGTACCATCAAATTTATAAATAAAACGTCATTGAATATGTTACTTAATCAGTCACAAAATTTGGAATTTTAAGAGCAGGCGGAATGAAGTAAAGCATGTTTCATAAATGAATTTTTACTTATTAGGTATGCATAGAACACCTAAAGATATTTTTACTTGGTAACCGTAAGATGAGTGAAACGTTCAAATAAAATCCTCTAGCAATGTACATGGTGTAGAGTTTACAGGGAAACCGACAATTTAACATTTTAGGGATAGCATAAATTCTCAATGTTTGTACGCGTATACAACACTGTAAATTTTATATGTCCCTGTTTCGCAACAATTTAAAAACCCAGCATACGCACTTATCCGTTTGAGTATTTTTCTAACAGCAGTTACGACTTCAAACAAAAGCTGTGCGCAAAAACGCTTTAACAACTTCAAAGGCAAATACAATGATTCTCACTATATCTTGCATAAAAATGTTTAAAATTTTTGGACATTTTGAAACGTACTCTGTTTCAATATAACAAACTGTTGAAGTATATCTTATTTATGCAGAAGTACTATTTATTAATTTCTATTCCAATGTATCTGTTCTCTTACCTTAATAGAAAGGTGTTAAAACTTTGAATTTAAAAAGCATACACTTACTACCACAAAAGTCAAAAAAGTAGTATGTCTCACGATCGCAAGAGGAGCGTCACCAAGTCCATAAAATTTTCTAAACACGGGTTTGCCTTAAGGGGGGGACTTGGAAGTTCTTAGAAAGAAATATCCTATTTACTGCCTAAACAGGAGCTGTATAGAGAAATATTATTAATATAGCAAAAAAGGACACAAGAGCTGTACTTTTGTTACCTTATACTATAAAAAAGAATGGCCATTAATATCAATTATTTGAACACTATTATGAACACAAGTTTAGGCATTAAAATTCTTAAAAGTGCTATTAGTTCTCCATAGTCAAGTGAGATCTAAAACATTAAATTTGTTAAGGGTATTTATACTTTTTTACCTCCTGATTTAATTACCCTATTCTTGAACTCACTTGTTCAAAATAAAACAATTACTCAAGTGAATTAAATGATTATTCTTTAATTAAATATTACCTTCTAGGTAATGAAAATTAATGTACAAAATATGCATCTCAAAGGTAGATTAATTTCTTCGGCACGGTAATAGAATGAGAAAATTATGACTGTCTCTACTAAACACTAAAAACAATAATAATATATTAAAAATATTTACAAGGCTTTCCAAATTAATTGCTCAAAATATCAGATCTGTTATTTGGTTTACAAGTGTGTATTAAAATTTTCAGAGTCTAATAATTTTAGTTTTCATAACTACTTAAGGTATGATTGAATTTAAATGAAATATTTTATTAGGATTAAATTAAGGTATTCATATTCATTTACAATAATACCAAGTATAATCCTTGATTCATATTGTGATAAATTGTAAACAGCAAAAGTTTTTCATAAATACAGAGCAAAACAAGAATCGTAGGTTGTTACTATGTTGTTTACGATGTTCTGCCTCGTTGTCAAGATAGGCAAACAGCAGTCGTAATATCAAAGTAATAAAAAAGGCTTACCTTGCAAAGCGTTGTTCTAAACTACGTTATAATAATTACATTGTCGAAACCAGATGTGCTGGCATACGATCCTTTGACAAACAAATGACGTCACGTACTGTTCACATTTTATTGCGTAGTAAACTGGAATTTTACTGGAACCATTTATACAAATGTAAAGTGCATCTGATCTACGCAAATCGAAACAAAAGCAACCACAAACAGGCTATCCAAAATACATCATTTTCCACGTTCTTCCAGTTGTTTTAAAAACAGCTAATTTAACGGCAATTTGGTGAACTAAATATTGTATTTGAACTTATAAAACCATTTCGAATGGACCTGCACCTTGCCGAAGTTCTAGATTACTAGAACAGATGAAATGGCTAGCGTGTTCTAATGAGCTAAAGAGCCAAACTACAGGTCCAACCATAGTAGTGTCGTTAGTGAGGAACCAGACTAAGACAGGTCCCCGAAAGAGGGCAGCGGATCTTTCGGTACTTAGATTGGCAGAGACCATAGGGGTCAGTATGGCAGTCTAAGACACACTACCGCGATGTGAAAGGCAACGGGAAACCACCACATTACCTCCCAAGTACACAGCGTACCTAAATTATAATAAAATGATGGCATTCTCTGGGGTAAAAGATTCCGGAGTTAAAATAGTCCCCCATTCGGATCTCTGGGAGGGGACTACTTCGGAGGATGCGATCGGAAAGTTAAGAATAAGAGTCGGGAACATTTTGCGAGTCGGAGCGTGGAATGTTAGAACTATGAAGCAAGTGGGTAAGCTAGAGAACCTATAAATCGAAATGAATAGGTTATCATTAGACATAGTAGGGATCAGCGGAGTTCGGTGGCCAGAGGCGGGGGATTTTTGGAGTGGAGACTTCAGGGTAATTCATACAGGAGCCGAGGAAGGAAATTTGGGTGTAGGGATAGTTATGCAGAAAAAGATAGGATACTGTGTAGAAAATTTCTTACACAAGAATGAAAGATTGGTTAGATTAGAATCTAAACCGGTAAACACGGTAATAATACAAGTATACATGCCCACCTCTAGCTATAGTTACGAAGAGGTAGAAGCGATCTACAAAGATATCGAAGACATATTAAGACGCGTAAAAGGACATGAAAATTTAATAATTACGGGGGATTTTAATGCAGTGGTAGGTGAGGGTAGGGAAGGAGCGATAGTAGGTTTATTTGGTTTAGGCACTAGAAACGACAGAGGAAATAGGCTGGTACAATTTTGCGACAAGAACAATTTAATCATTACAAACACATTATTTCAACATCACGTTAGAAGACGATATACGTGGAAGATGCCAGGAGATATAGGAAGATATCAAACATATTACATTCTTGTTAGACAACGGTTTAGGAATCAAGTAAAAGACTGTAGAAGCTACCCAGAAGCAGATATAAACACTGATCACAACATCGTAATTATGAAGGCCGCACTTAAATTTAAAAATTTGAAAAAATGAAACGGAAAAAAGCACTTGGATCTACAGAAACTAAAAGAGAAAGATATTCAAGAAAGATTCGAAAAAGGTCAAATGAATTGCTCAAAGATATCGGGAAAATATCTGATACTAAGGAAGTAGAAACAGAATGGAATAACATTAAATCCAGCCTCGACATGGCGGCCAGAGATATTCTGGGGTATACACCAAAAGTAAATAAGAAACCATAGATAACAAAGGATATCCTGAATTTAATAGAAGAAAGACGAAAATACAAAAATAAATCAGACGAAACAGGAAAACAGAGATACAAAGTCATAAAATGGGAAATTATTCGAAAATGCAGGAAAGCTAAAGAACAATGGATTGATGAAGAGTGCAAAGAGGTACAAACTAGGATGGTAGTAGGAAAGACAGATGAAGCATACAAACTAATTAGAATCAATTTTAGGGATATAGAACCGTATAGCAAAAATATAAGGGACGCGGGAGGAAATGTCATTATAGAAAATGTAGAGAAAGTGAGTAGATGGCAAGAATATATAAAGAACTTATATGCAGGAGAAGAACTAACTGCATTAGAAAAGGAATCAGACATTGAAAATGATGACTTGGGATATCCTATACTTAGAGATGAATTTGAAATAGCATTAAAGGGTCTGAAAAATGGTAAGGCGCCGGGTAGAGATAAGGTGCAAGCGGAGACTCTAAAAACAGCTGGTTAAGCAGTAACAGAACGTCTCTTCCAACTTGTAAGCTATTTGTATGAGACAGGCGAGATACCCAAAGATTTCAAACATAACATCATAGTAACTATACCAAAAAAGAAAGGCGCAGATAGATGTGAAAATTTTCGAACAATAAGCTTGACAGCACACGTATCAAAAATATTAACTAGAATTGTACAAAGACGAATGGAAAAACGGGCTGAAGAAATACTAGGAGAAGGCGAAACAGGGGAACACGGGAGGCTATTTTAGCTCTGAGGGTGATAATGGAGAAAACAATAGAAAAAGGGGAAAGCGTGTATATAGGGTTTATAGATCTGGAAAAAGCATTGGACAATGTAAAATGGAAAAAAATGTTCGAAATACTCAAAAAGATTGGAATTAGTTATAGGGATAGACGGATAGTACATATCTTATACAAAGAGCAAACAGGAGTAATAGAATTAGAGCAGGAACGTAGAGAAGTAAGCATCAGGAAAGGGGTGATACAGGGATGTTCCCTATTCCCACTAATTCTTAACCTGTACACTGAAGAGGCAATGAATACTGTCAAATGCAGGAAGACATTTGGAATTACTATGCAGGGACAAAAAATTGATGTGCTTAGCTTTGCAGATGATATAGCGATATTAGCATCTAGCAAGGAAGAGTTAGAAGATGCTCTCAATGAAATGGAAACGGTTCTAACAGAGAGATACGGCATGAAAATTAACAAAAGTAAAACTAAAGTACTAGTATGCAAAGGTGGGATAAATAAATCAAAAACAAGAATACAAATATGTAACACGAACTTACAAGAGGTTAGGGATTTTTGCTACCTAGGAAGCCAAATAACGCAAAATGGGAAAAGCACAAAAGATATAAAACAAAGATTAGTACAAGGTCCTGCTACATTTAACAAGAAAAAGCAACTACTGTGCTCAAAGACCACAAACATGGAAACAAGGAAAAGATTGCTCAAAACATATGTGTGGAGCACAGCAATGTATGGCTGTGAAGCCTGGACAGTGGGAATAGCGGACAAGAAAAAGGTAGAAGCCTTTGAAATGTGGTGCTACAGACGTATGATGAAGATATCATGGACAGACAAAGTTAAGAACGAAGAGGTACTAAAAATGGTAGGGGAAGAAAGAAATATGTAAAAAACGGTAAAAAAATAGGAGAGATAGGATGATAGGCCACATACTACGGCATGAGGGAATAGCGCGGAATATACTAGAAGCAGAGATAGGAAAAAAGAAAAAAAAGAGGTAGACCTAGGTTAGACTACTGCACACAGATAGTGAAAGATGTAGGCTGTAAGAGTTTCGGGGAAATGTGTAGGCTACCTCAGAGGAGAAATCAATGGAGGTACGCATCCAACCAGTCCCAAGATGGATAAATTAATGACGAAGAAAGTAACTGCACTTAAACATGATATTTTTTATAAGCAACTACAAGCATTGGCAATATTCTCGAATAATGGTAATTGCGTGAAAGCATTTACTGGAAAACTATTATTTCGGCAAATGTCTAAGTGTTGGGGGATCTTGGTAGCCACAGGTTGCTTAACCCTCTTCAATAAATCTCAGTGAAAAAGAGCATAATATTAGAAAACAATAGAAGAAACATAATATTTATTATAAGCAACTACAAGCATTGGATGGGCAATATTCTCGAATTATGGTAATTGCGTGAAAGCATTTACTGGAAAACTATTATTTCGGAAAATGTCTAAGTGTTGGGGGATCTTGGCAGCCACAGGTTGCTTAACCCCCTTCAATAAATCTCAGTGAAATAGGGCATAATATTTGAAAACAATATAAGGGGAACCGAGCTGTATTGCTGTGTGAGAATTGAAAGGGAACTATGTAGGTTAGTTTAGAAAAGAAATAAGTGCAGGTACATGTCCAACCAGTCTTGAGACGGGAAACCTCATGACGAAAAAATAAGCGCAGAGAAATCTGATGATTATTATAAACAACTAGTTGTTTGTTGTGAAATATCTGCAACTAATGTTGACTGTGCGAAAAGATATATTGGAAAAAATATTAAATCAGTAAATGTTCAAGTGCTGGGGGAACTTGGCAGCCACAGGCTTCTTACCCCCCTTCGCAACCACTGAATGTCGGAGAAATAGGGTATATAATTGTAAAACAATAGAAGGTGACCGAACTGCATCTAACAAGAAAGAACAGCGCCTATGATGAAAGACAACAAACATAGAACAAAAAGTTGTTGAAAGCGTATGTGTGGAGCACAGCACAGACAGTATGCCTACGAAATACGAGCAGTCTGAACAGCAGACAGAAGAACATAGCGGCCTTTAAAATGCCGTGCTTCAGATGTTTGAGGATGGACAGACAAAGGTAATAACAAATAGGTTATAGAAACAGTAAGGGAACAAGGATATCTTTGGGAAAAAATATGAGAAATAGAAAGGCAGAATACGTTCTAAGGCATTTTTGGGGAATAGTATGGGATATATGACAAACAGCGATAGGAAAAAGGAGGTGGATGTAGACTTAGTTCAGATAGTGATAGATGCAGGCTGTGCAAATTTTGGAGAAATCTGTAGGTTAGTTCAGAATAGGAAACAATGATGGTACGCGTCTAACCAGTTTCAGGACTGAAGACCCAATGATGATGAACTTATAAACTTGCAGTCTTAGTTTTGTTGAATATCCAGAATAAGCATTATTACAATTACGTTACTGACAATAAACTTGATAATTACAAAGACTAAAACTTTGTTATCCTTTTAGATTAATTTTTAATGGATTAATTGAAATTAATGCTAGAAAATCCTCGAAGCACGTTTTATAAATTTTGTGAAATCAAAATTAGCGAATTTAGACAATTCGTTATCAAGAGTCCATGGAGCATTTAAATGCCATCGTACTACAGAAATATCATTAAACGTTTGAAAGCATTTTTACTAAAAATTTAACATTGAGCGTGTAAGCAAATTCTTACAAAAATTATCGTTGAACGTATGAGCGAATTCTTACAAAAATTATCGTTGAGTGTATGAGCGCTATAACAAAATTATTTAGTTTTATTTAACAGCAAATTAATCTGCTTACCATTAGTAAAACACTCCTTAATTCAAGTGAATCTCGCATTTGGCCAAGCGGCAATGACTATCGCTAGACGCAGTTCACTGGCGAGGATCGAGTTCCACTGCATGGTGTTTTCTTATCAAACGGTCGTGCCCGTGCCAGACTGACCGGTCTGTTCAATGTACACAAGTAACTTCAAAGTCGTCTGACATTGAAGACTCTATTCAAACCACCAACGTTTGCTGATATTAACTAAACCAATATTATTGAATCATTTTCGTCTTGTAATTAGGTTACACGGCCCCGATCTAAATATTTATTTATATAGCAAAATTTAATTGTTTATTTATATAAACAAAGCAGCGTATTTAGTGAATAATTTTAAAAGATTTGCAGTCGTCAGTAAAAATTGTTACACTATAAGTAAAAATACGAAAAGTTTAAAAGTTAGGCCGAAAGTAAAAAGTATTAAAGTAGGTGGTAGCGACAAGCAACCGTAACATTTTATTATTAAAAAATATATACTGGCAGCAACCCTTAGTTGCCGCGTTTTTCGTGTCCTTACAATTCGTGTTGTTGTTCGTTTCGCATAACCCGTCAGGCAGTAGTATTAATTTAACTTTACTAGGGTGCAGACGTATTTGTTTAATACGAAATGCGCATCGAGCACTATTTGCATTTTTGTAATGTTTGATTATGTATTCATTGAATTTAGTTTACTTGCAGTCGGGTGTTTTACTGGTTGTGAGAAATATACGGTTTTTTGTACGTAAAACTTTTATTATTCTCTAAAGGTATGATGAATAGGAGCCTATGGAAATTTTACAATATTTACAATTTATTTAATTCAAGCAAATCGTGTTTACTATATTTTTAAACGGTCCTTCGAGCCAGATGTTTTAAATCTCTAAAAATAATAAAAGCATTTTTATACGGTGTTCTAAAGTAACGGAAGTTTTAAAGTTACGCGATTTAAAAGTGGTAGTTATATTTAAGGTGCTTCAAAAATTTGTGTGACGAACAAGCTGGTTAATTCCAAGAAGGTCATATCGGCGCAGCTGGTCCACGCAGCAACGAGTTTCTAATGCTTTTATGGTAGACCAAACAAATAGCAAAGGCTATTGAGACGAGCCGGCATCCTGTTTGCAGAAAGTCCACTGTGCACGTGTGTTTGTTATCTATACAAAGAGCAGGTATATTTTGTAACTCGCTTTTGTGAAAGCTGTTTGGTGAATATTTCAAACTAAAATTAATTAGTTCAACACAAAATTATTTGTTTATCTATTAATACGGCGTTAAAAAATTTTATGCAACATGTCGAAAGGAAAAAAGGGTATGTTGGGGGAACGCGTATTTTTAAAAAATTGCATAACTCGGGCTAATGCTTATATAATAGAAATTGAATCCAAGACTGCTTCAGAGTTTGACTTTGAAGCGGTTGAGGTAAAATTTGAGTTTTTAAAAACCAATTTTAACCAATTTACGCAAACAAGTCGTCAATTGCTAGAAATTGACGATGGAAATTTCAAAAAAGTCAAAGAGGTAGAAAACTTGTACGCTTCAACTTTTGCTAAATTAAAAGAATTATTAATAAGCAAGTCAAGTGTAATGCCGTTAAAGGTATCATAAAATTAGAAGCGTTACAGTTGCCAATTTTTTCTGGCTAAATTGAAAATTTTAGGTCATTCTTTGAGCTATTTATAACTTTGATTGACAAAAATTCAAATTTAGAGAACGTCGAAAAAATGTTATATTTACATAAGCATCTCAAAGATGAACCATTAAGGCTAATAGCAGCTTTACCAGTCGAAAACGAATCTTATGATACCGCGTTGAATATTTTACGTAAAAGGTAGGATGACGACTACTCAATTATTGATTGTCATATTAAAGATTTGATGCAATTATCAATTTAAATTGTAATGATTCTATATTAATGAGAAAATCTGTTTAAAAATAAGGCAGTCAGTTTCCTACTTACGAAATTTAGGCAAGCCTATATGGAATGCGATGGTAGTGTATCTTATATTAGAAAAGCTAGATGTTTTTTGCAATCGCTCTTTTCAAAGCGAAACAAAGCCGAACTCAAAAGCTGACTTAGATGAGTTATTAGCATTTTTGGACAAGCGGGCTTTGAATGCGGAGCTTAGCAAACCTTGTGGGTTAAAGGTACCGAACAATAAAACCCCGTTCAAAAATAGTAATTTTAAAGCGGTTTTTAACGCGGCCACAATTTCAGCCAATACTGTTAAGGTACCCAAGCACCGGTTAGAAACGAGTGCTAGGGATCGAGTTGATTCCAATGCAGGTAATTGTAATTTTTGTAGAAAGAGTGTTGTAACATGTAAAAATTCCAAGCAAAATTATTTGTCGACATTACTGCTACAAACCCGTTAATTTAGTATCTATTTAATAATGTTTTACCCAGTATGAATTCCAGCACTCTTGTATATTTCTTAAACCAATAAAATTTAAAGCATTCTACTATTACAGCTGATCACAGAATTAAAACCATTGCGCGTGTTCCTTACTCGTATGTTACGATATCTAAGATTTTCAAGTTGTCCGTCGACTAGTGACAGGTGGTCACTTTTTGTCTTCTTGTCAAGCCGAAAGGTCACTTGCTCTGTTAAATTAAACAGGCGAGATGAAACAGGAAACTAAGTTTTCCTGGCGTAAACGCCGAATTAAATTCAACAGTTCTAGTTTAGTTAGACAACAAACTCATGAAGTAATTTGATCTTTGCAACGGTTTGTTTAATAAATAATTAATTACAATTTATAATAAAGTATATTGCAGTGCAACTTCCTTTATCTACAAAATTTTTAATGAAATATTATGATTTTTCTACTTGGTTGATGTTTAAATAAAATTTATCAACATGGAAATTCATTTTGTACTTAAATTGTAAGCAGATTTGTTGGATCGTGCCGACACATGGCAGAATGGTGACATCGCATCATGTGCTTAAAGTTTAATAGGTCGTTGACGCCGATGGGTAAGCCCATTTAATTTCCTGAAATTTTTGCTGCATGTGCTGTATTTTATTCTATATACAGATATATGAATTTACGTAATACTTAATTGTTCAGTAGTAAATTACCTTATGCTCTGTTGTATGCAAGCACTTCCCGTACAAATAATTTAGTAGCATACTTGTTAATAGAAAGAAGCTTAACCTTTTTAAGGGCATAATATTTAAAATAAATAGAATGATTTTATTTCATTAATCACGTGTTCAAATTTAGAAATTATTCATTGTCAAACTATGTATAAAAAGATAATAAGTATAGATAAATCATGGTAACATGTTGTTTGCAGCATTTGTTTAACTAATTGTTATTTCTTATCTTGTTTACCGAAACCTTATTTCAAGATGTTCAGTTCGTGTGCCTTTATTCCAGCAAAATTTTAAATTGAGATTAACTAACAAATACATTATTGCATGTACAAATATTTGAATTCCTTGTACAGTCTTTCGTAGCGCTACTTCGGACTATTAAGTATAAATAAATATTGTTAATAAAATACAGACTTCAATTAAAATTCAGTAGAACTAAACTTTAAAAAATTAGCTTTACATCTCCTGAGTAACGTAGTAATTATATTCATAAGAACATAACTTTTGTTCAGTTGCATTTATCATGTACATAATTATTTAATATGAGAATATAGAATCAATTTTTTCTTCAGATAATTTTTTTTGAATATCTAATTTCTCCCAAAGATTTTATGACCGTTGAAGGAATTCATTCAGTAGAATTACATATAACAATTCAGTGATAACCATTTGAAACGAAAATAAGAACTTCGTGTAGTCACAGAATTATTAGATAGATGATATCTTTGTTAGTTGTAATTATGTTTCAGAGCTATTCTAGAACTTCGTCAGAGCAGTAAGAAACTAAGTAACGTATAGGTGGTATTAAACTTAATTCCTAAACAGGTTAGATAACTTTTAGGTTTCCAAATTTTTCCTTTAAGCAAATTGATTTAGTCCATTATCTTATTTTTTTTAATTTTAATAAACCCACTGCCCAATCTCATGCGACCGTGGGTCAAAACCCAGTTAGCTAAAAGTCTTAAGAGTTTTCTTTTTCTAAAAGCCGCTTGTCATCCAACCTTACCCTGGGGTTGTTACAAATATATAAAAATTCTCGATAGGTTTAGAAAAACTCTATAAAAAATCTACCACGATTTTTTTACACTTAGAGTGTGCATCAGATTTTTAGATGTGATGTATTTAAAGATGCCACGCTACTGAAGAGGGAACAATGTGTTTCTAAAAATAAAATATACCCCAGTTGTTTGAATTCACATGAGGCTAAACCATGTTCAGTAGACATTAAATGTTTTATCTGTCAAACAAAACAACATCATACATTTTTACACAGAGATGCTCCAAAAGAAGAAACGGAAAGGTTAGTAGCCGCTCAAGGAGTAGCTGAGGTGCGTTTCGAAATTTCAGATTTTGTATTGTTGCCTACAGCTGAGGTATTAATAAAAAATTCAAAGGTGAACTAGTGTCAGCTCGAGCTTTGTTGGACTCGGGTTCCCAGACAAGTTCAATACTGCTAATTTAAGCAACAAATTAGGATTAGATGTAAATGTTTCTGAACGTCCTGTTCAGATTTCCGGTATTTCAAGCAATTCCACTCCCTGTTCAAGGTGGTTAAACTTGCATATCCGTTCAAAGTACGGAAATTATGAGCTTTCTCATGACTTTGGTGTTATAAAAAATATTACAGTTGAATTGCCGCAGGTAGATTTTAATCTGAGTAATTTTAAGATACCTAGAGGCATACCGCTAGCAGATGAACAATTTTAGGAGTCCGCTGGAATCGATATGCCTCTCGGAGCGGATTTTTTTTTCGATTCTACTACTACAAAAAATTAACTTGGGTATAGGTCAACCATTTTTACAGAATTCCTATTTTGGCTATTTTGCAAGCGGAACGATTAACCACAAACTAAAATGTTAAATACAGTGCAATTGCATTCTGTGTCGCTGCATGACACAATGTTTATTGAACCTGAGGTAAAATTAGAATATCTCATGGATAAATTTTGGGAATGCAAAAAGGTGAATGACAGCAATAACGAGAAACAATTGTCAGAATTCATGCTAGTCGAGCAATGTTTCTTGGTAACATTTCAAAAAATTGAAAATCGGCTCCAGGTTCAACTGTGTTTAAAGGTGGACCTAGAATCTTTCGAGATGGGGGATTCTGCTCAAATGGCTATTAAGCGATATCAAAGTTTAGAACGGCGTCTTGCAAAGAACGAAATGTTGCTTCTAGAATATTCGAATTTTATTAAGGGGTTTCTAAGTCAAGGATTTGCCGAAGTGGTGAGGGCAGACGCGTTTGCGTCACACAAAGAAAATTGGTATTTTTTACCGCATCATTGTGTCATTCGCAATGATAAGGTTACTACCAAATTAAAAGTTTTCGTTAAATGATATTTTTAAAAATGGGACTATTTGTCAACCGGAGTTATTCGATATCTTACTTTCATTTCGAACCTATAAATACATTTGCATTACGGATATTAAGCAGGTGCATCTGCAAATTGCGATCGATCCTCAGCAAAGGAAACTTTTTAATTTCTTCTGAAGAAATCCAAAAACCAATCAAATTCAAGTTATTCAATTTAAACGGTTGCCTTTTGGGCTTAAACCCAGTTCACATTTGGCAACTCGAAGCTTTTTCAGTTAGCAGTTGACGAACAACAGGAGTTTCCTTCAGCAGCGAGAATTTTGAAAAATAATACTTACATTGACGATTGTCTTTTTAGTTCTAATAGTAAGGAGGAATTAGTACAAGCACAATCAGAACTGATTCAATTATTGAAGTCAGCTAAATTCCAATTACACAAATGGTGTTCTAATGATATAACTATTTTAGAGAATATTCCTCAAGAGCTACGACATTTTGAAAAAATTAATATTTCGGAAGATAACGGGGTAGTTTTAAAAACCCTCGGTTTATCCTTTAATGTAGCCACCGATAATTTCACTATGGGTTGTAGTGTTACTACTGCTCCTTTGGTGTGCAATAACCGCACGAAGTTAGGTTTCATTGCAAGGTTTTTTGAATCATTTGGGTTCATAGCACCTTTTCTTACTATGGCAAAGGCATTAATGTAAAAAATATGGAATTTAAATATTGGCTGGGATGAAGAAATACCCAATGGATTAGTTAAAATGCAAGCCATAGAAATAAACAGAGACTTAAAAATGCGAGAGGTCAGCTGAATTCGACTAATTGGATTTTGCGATGCATCTCAGATAGCGGATGGAGCATGCATTCACTTGCGAGTAGTGCAGGCTGACGGTAGTGTATAGATTAACTATTAAGTGCTAAATCTAACATTAATAATAGGAAACATGAATTAAGTATACCACTCAGCGTTAGAGTTTTGAAAGTATTGAAGAATAGAATAAATGAAGTTTATCTTTTTTGTGATTCGCAGATAGTGTTAGTAGCTTGACTAAAAACGGAATATTTTAAACTCAATACGTATGTTGCTAATCGAACTAAATTAATTCAAGAGATGACTGCAGAATTTTGTTGGTCGTACGTATAATCTAGTAACAACCCTGCTGATTTGATCTCGAAAGGAGTGTATCCTCAAAACATTCAAGGAAATACCTTGTGGTGGAAAGGTCCAGAATTTTTATAGGCTATAGGAATCAGCATTGATAAAAAATTTTCAATTGCAGGAATTTAATGAATTCTTGCCAGAAACAAAACGTGCAGTAGGAGTCACAGTACAAAATGTTGATAGGTTGCCAATATTAGAAGAAATTTTAAATTTTAGCAAAATATTTAGAATTTTCGCATATTGCATGCGTTTTACTTATAACTGTTTAAATAAAAACAATAAAGCTATGGGTAGTTTAACTGTAGCAGAGTTAGATGCAGCTGTTATTGCTATTTTAAAACAAGTTCAAGCTGAACATCTCTCAAAAGAAATTTTAGAGTTAAAAGAGGGCAAAAGTTACATTAAATTATTATCTTTAAATCCTTTTCTTGATATAAAAGGGTTAATTCGTGTGGGCAGAAGGTTGCACAATAGTGCACTGTCATTCGATAGAAAGTTTCAAATAACTCTACCTGCAAAGAGTTTTATTACCAAGATTATTATTGAAGGCGATCATGTACGTTTACTTCATGCAGGAGCAAAATCAACTTTATCAATGTTGCGTCAAAAATATTGGATTATTAGTGCGAATAGAGAAATGATAAGTATTTTGCACAAATGTATAGTTTGTTTTAAACTTAAATCTGAGTCATCTAAGCAGATAATGGAAAATTTACCCTATGATCATGTCAACATAGCTAGACCGTTTGAGAAAGTCGGTATTGATTTTGCTGGGCTTTTTTTAGTGAAGCAGCCCGAATTCGTAAAGTATTAGTAACAAAGGCTTATGTTTGTATATTCGTTTGCTTTGTTACTAAAACTGTGCATTTAGAGGCAGTGTCTGACTTAAAAACTGAGACATTCATTGCTGCATTAAAGCGTTTTATTGGTAGACGCGGGGTGCCTAGGATAATTTATAGCGATAACGCTAGTACCTTCTAGGATTAAAGCGATTTTATAATAATTTTACAAAGGAGAATAACCATGCGATCGCAATGTTTGCTAGTGGACTCCGCATTCAATGGTCCTTCATCCCTGCTTACAGCCCTAACTTTGGGGGCTATGGGAGGGAAATATTAAAATTTTTCAGTATCACTTTAAAAGAGTAATGCGTCTAATTTGTTTAACTTATGAAGAGTTTAACACTATTATTATTCAGATAGAGTCTATGCTAAATTCTAGACCACTTTGTGCACTAACAAGCGTCGTATCAGACTTGTCTCGTTTGGCGCCAGGTCATTTTTCAATAGGCAGTCCTTTGACATGTATACCAGCGGGAACTGCACAGACACTCCAATAAACAAATTAAAATTTTGGAAATTGTGTAATAAAATTCAATATTGTTTTTGGAAGGCCTGGTCCAGGGATTACCTAGGGCAATTGCAAAGTAGAAAAAAGTGGAAAGAGACAATATAAAATGTAAAGAAGGGTGCGTTAGTTCTAACTCGAAATGACAAATTGCCTTCTTTAGAATGGGGCATTGCTGGTATTACTAAGGTAGTGAGTGGGCATGATAATCGTGTTAGGGTAGTGCATTTAAAAACAAAAAATAGGACGCTGGTGACATCAGTATCAAAAATTGCTGTTCTTCCACTTGATGCGGATGATTCTTAGAGTGTAGTATATAAGGAGTAATTTAATAATTTGTTTAAAGTACTACTTATAGTTTTAAGTTTCTGTTATACCTTCATTCGCGCACTAATTGTGTGGATTTGTTTATTGAGATATTTTTTAGTATGTATGTCGTTTCTTTTTTACGTATGTCTTAGTGTTAAAATTGATTGACACTACTTGTTTATACTTTTAAACGTTTGCATTTTTTTGCTTTATTTTGCCGCCTGGCAGTTTATGGTAACGACAGGCAACCATAACATTTTATTATTTAAAAATTTATACTGGCAGCAACCCTTAGTTACCGCGTTTTTCGTGTCCTTGCGATTCGTGTTGCTGCTCGTTTCGCATAACCCGTCAGGCTGTAGTATTAATTAACTTTACTAGGGTGCATACGTATTTGTTTAAGATAAAATACGCATCGAGCGCTATTTGCATTTTTATAATGTTTGATTATGTATTCATTGAATTTAGTTTACTTGCAGTCGAGCGTTTTACCAGTTGTGAGAAATATACGGTTCTTTTGTACGTAAAACTTTTATTATTCTCTAAAGATATGGTGAATAGGAGTCTATGGAAATTTTACAATATTTACAATTTATTTAATTCAAGCAAATCGTGTTTACCAGTAGTGAAATGAAATTTATTTTTAAAAAAATACATCTTTGAGCTTTTAAAGTTGCTCCTTATTGCGGGAGTATCAGGAGCATGTGGATGTGACAATCAGATAAAATAAACTGTAGGTGATATACAAGACCAACAATCAGTTATAATAAATATTTCTGATCCCAAAACTAAAAGACCACGAACTTTTAATATGACTGCTTCAAGAAGTGGTACAAATTCTATAGTATTCAGAAAGTATGTTTTATTAAGGTCGAAGACTGGTTATTAACGATTTTTTTACGTTTTCAAGCAGGAAAATGCGTTAATCAATTAATAGATAAAAATCCTATAGCCAGATTACAAACAAAAATTGCCGAATATTTAAAATTGGGGTAGCCCCAAAATTATAACCGGGCATAGTTTTAGAAGTACGTCAACGACACTACTTGTAGGAGGTGAAATAAAAACATATCAATGTTAAAACAACACGGCGGGTGAAAATCCTCAAACATAGCAAAAAGCAATATTGCAAAAGCAATTACAAAAAAATTATAATAAAGGGGATGCAGATATACATGAACCTGGTACTTCTAGCGACTATAATAATTGTTCTGTAGTTTTTGTTGAAACTAGCACAGTCAGAAGAAGCTTCGTTATCACCTTCGCAAGGTGTTAATATTGGTGTCCAAAACTGCATTTCAAATATAACTTATAATTATTCCTAAATTACCTTATTTACCTATTTGTTTTTAATAATACTCAAAAATTTCCTTTTTCATTTCTGATTTTTCTGTTGGTAGGAGAAAAAAATAATATGTATTACACTGGCATAAAGTGCCTTTTCGTTCCTTCGGGAGTTTGCTTCCTTCTACTTCGCGCCGGAAAGCAAACACCCCATGAAGGAAAAGTTGCACTTCTACAAAAAAGTGACCTAGGTTGTAGCAACAAGCAACCATCTTTGTATTTATAGTTGACTGATCTATGCACTGACCGAAAACAAAAAAAGGTGTCAGTTTTCAATTTGCATGATTACGAATCTTGTTTTGATACTTTTAATATTTTATGTGGATTGCTACTTAAGATATCTTTCTAAATATTCTAGCTATGATAATTTTTTATTGATAATTAACACAAACTACACTCCACGTCAATTTCATTAAATTTTGTTATTTAAACAACAATCTAAATTTATGGTAAGCATGAGCCTATGTACGACATCTTTGTGTTGAATTTAAATTGTGTTTGCCATATTTTAAAATGGTCTGTTCGAGACTGCTGTATTTATTTAGTAATTTTTACCCATTTTGAATGGTTCAAGCAAATTTTTGTACAAAAACCAGAAAAGTGCTTTAATTCCAGTTAATTCCCTTATGGTAATATCGGCCCACATTGAACAATAATTTATTGATTAATTCTTTAAAGGTCATATCAGTGGAAAGAATACATTTGCAGTGGAAACATTTAAAAAATTTTCTGTTGAGGTCTGTTCAAAAACAAAGAACATTGCTAATAAAGTCAAACTGTCAGTTGCAAAACTTATATTTCTCATACTCTTGAATATTTCAGGGTATAAAACTACAATCGGTTTATATTAAATTAAGTTGGAGACGGAAACTTCAATCAGTTATTATATAGCAAAAGTGCATCATGATAAAAACAAAAAGGGCTTTATCGAGTGAATACACTTCTTTGTAATGCCGTAATTAGGGCTAGAAATTATGTAATTGAAACAGAAGTGACAGACATAGTTGATCGAGATTTTGAAGAGACAAACTTCAAGTTTGAGCTTTTGAAATCAAGTTTCAATGATTTCATGCGAGTATATAGCTAATTTTAGGAGTTTGAAGTAGAGAAGTACCTTTGGTAAATACAACCATTAGTGAGTTCAAATGGTCTCGTTTACTAATAGAAAAAATTTTCCAACAACATAAAGAGTGAATCTGATACCATGCATAAAAATTCTGGTTATAACTTTTCACGAACTAGAGGTGAAGAACCCATAAGATATTGATTTGTATTTTTTCATGTCTTGAACAAAGTTCGCTTATTACGTTTAGCCAATGAAAAACGTTTAACGGAAGGGACACCAACAAGTTCCTGAGAATAACGCGTTCTAAATCAGACTTGACTGCCGACTACGAAACCATATCATGGTATTAAACACGAGTGCACGTTAATAAAGTGCGATGTGTACCTTTTTGCATTCCTTTTTACTTGTCCAATTACTTTAAAAAGGATCTTGTGTTCCCTAAGTGTAGGTTCACGCACTTTGCTACCAGAAACAGAAGAAACGGACACCACACCATCTGATCTACCTGAAAATATCTGCTGAGAAAGCCTTAGCTGCAGTTATTAGTTAAGGTACGCCATTTGCTTAATTTGTAATAGCTTCCTTAGCTTGTGAAATGTTAACCGTTTGACGACAATAAATTGCGACCAAATTTGGAGGCGCACTAAGTTACGCTTGAAGTTTAACCTAATAGTTGAAGCCAAACAGGAAAGCAATAATGCGCAACAATTTGGAGCTCTAACAAAGGGACAGTTTCCACATATAAAATGTTGAATGTTTTGGTAATAAAAAAAAATGTTAAAAAAGTTCCCTCTTTCTTTATAGTAATGGAATTTTTTACCGATTGCGTCATGCATATTTTTTATGTTTGTCATGTAAAAATTGCCTGAACTAAAACATACAAATTCTATTGTCTAAACTCAAAACATCTTTCGACTTCACATGTAAAATTTGTAAAATTGTCATGGATTTTGACACTTTAGAATATACTGCTGCAGACCTCTAGTGATTTATTTGTATACCTTACTTAACCTATTGCATAATACTCTAAAAAGACAGAAAGTGGTGTTAGAGCACGTGTTTCGTTAAAAAAATTACTAATGGATTGAATTTTAATATAATGTAACTAAAATTGTAGGTTTATGAATATTAACATTTGCGCCTATTTCAAGAAGAATTTTATATAAATAATATACGTCTAGTTTGTGTTGCCGAAAAAATGTTTATTTTTACATTATAGCTTTGTTCGGAAAGTCTTATTAGGACACATATTAGTAATTAACCTTTAAAACATATACCTTCTAGTGATTTTTCTTAACTTATGTAACATAGACTCTATATTCTAAATAATATATAAATTTACCTAAGCGCATTTAGTAATATTCCTATCTAAAAGTCGCTTTTATTATAAAAATTTAAATTTTTTCTACTCAAAATAGCAATCTGTTTTAATTATATGATTTGGCAACTAAAAACCTTGTATTGGAAGCAAAAAAAACTGATTTTAATCTCGTTTAGCCAATAAATAAATATAGACAACTGCCTTTAGTAACTGTAATATCAATTTATATCTTAATCTTAAATCTCAAGTAGGACATCAATTTGAATTATGTGCAGGTAAGCTTAGATAAAATCACCTTTTCTATTTTACAACTAAAAATGCAACCAAATCATTTCTTGTCTAATACAATTAAGAGTTTCCTCAAAAACTTACTTCTAAATTATCAAATAGTACCTCCATAAATTTATAAATTACACGATTTTAATTGTAAATTTCAGAATAGAAATCAATGGAAGTACCCGTCCAACCAGTTCCAAGAGATAACCTAATAACAAAAAAGGTAATTGTATTTAAAGTTGATGATTGTTATAAACAACTAGTTGTTGATTGTGAAATATTTTCAACAAATATTGATTGTGCGAAAGGAATAATTGGAGAATTATTGATATGGTAAATTTTTAAGTGGTGGGGGATCTTGCTAGTCGTCAGGTTGCTTAACCTCCTTCACGAATCATTGAAAATTGGTGAAATAGGGTATATTTTAAAAAATAATAGAAAAACAACAGTGCAAAAGATATACAAAAATAATTAGCATAAGCCTGCGCTGTATTTAATAAAATAAAGAACTACTATGTTCGAAAACAACAAATATAAACACAAAAAAGAATTCTTAAAAGCATATGTGTGAAGCACATTCAAATTTATCGTGATTTACCGCTCTTTTGTTATTGATTGGTAATGCAGATTTTTGTCACATGTTTTTTTTTTTTGGAAGACAGGTTGTCAACAAAACTCACGTTTATGTTATGCTTTGAAGAGAAAGGTTAATGTTATTAATAAATGTGTTAATTACGTGAATTAAGTTTAATCTTTAGGTAATTTAAATTGATTGAGATTACAAAACAAATCACCATTCTGGCTATGCAATGTTTACTACAGAAGCCTTTGAAATGTGGTGCTACAAATGTATGATAAAGATATCATCGGCAGACAAAGTTAAAAACAAAGAGGTTTTAGAAATAGTAGGGGAGAAAGGTATCTGTATAAAACAGTAAAAAAATATTAGAGATAGGATGATAAGTCACGTTCTAAGGCATAAGGAAACAATTCGGAATATATTAGAAATAGAAAAATGAGAAAGAAAAGTTGAGAGATTCTAGATTTGACTATTGCACACGGGCAATGAAAGATGTTGGCTGTAGACATTTTAGGGAATGTGTAGTAGCTCGAAATAGGAAACACAGGAAGTACGCGTTAAACCAGTTCCAGGACTATAGACCTAATTATGATGAAAAGCTTTGCAATCCTTCTTCTTTACTTTAAACAATTAACAAGTAAGTCCTACTTGTCGTCTTACATTCAATTATGTAGATATGCATTGATTTCCCTATCTTTAATACAATCAAATTTTTTTTGTGATGTTACCTTCCCTGTATAAATATATCTTACTATTGAACTTTCATGTCGTAGACTTCTTCTTAAATTCATTATATTGTAACTATTTTATAGATGTTGCGTGGTTCGCTTTTTTAAATTAAATGAGACCAAACATCATCTAATTTATTATTACTGTTTTGGGTGAAACAGTAAAGATAAAATACTAACAGCGAAGTCTCTGTACAAGATATTGATTGGTAGTGGAGTAAGGTAAGAACCGAACTACCTAAATTTCTTCCAGAAGTTTTACCATGGATAACCAAATTTTTAGATGGGAAAAGCGGAACTACTCTAAAGGAGGAAGGGGGGATCAACAAAATTTTCATATAGAATAAAAATAATATCGTAATATTTTTTTATTTTTAACATAAGTATAATTTATAAATATAAAAAAATGTATAATATTTTATTCCTTGACATATTTTTTATTGGAGTGAATTTGTTTCATTAGATTGTTGTCATTTTTTAAAATATTCTAAATTTGTAAAAACCTTCACAAGAATTTGTCAAATTATATTTGACACATAAAATGGCTTTCTAAAATTTCTTTTAAGGTTAAGGTCGGTGATATGCTTTTTGTCATCAATATAAAATATGAAGACTACTAGTATTTTATGCTAAGTTTAAGAAAATTTATGTATTTATGAAATATATAAATAAATTACTTACCTTAATTTTCTATGGTAAGTAGCAGATTTGTAATATTTATGTGTTTAATTAGCTTGCTAGCACGCAGTACGAACACGAAGTGTATCATCTGAGAGACAAATATAATGTAACTGGGTAGCAAAAGCAATATGTTAGTCGTCGTAGCCCGTAGGATTCTTAGAACGCAAAACAAATTGAAGGATTCTTAGAACGCAAAACAATGATTTTCATAAATATAAAATTTAACTTAATTCTAAAAGTCGGGACTTTTGAAAATCGTCGCGGGACGCGGGACAAATTGTGAAAAATCGGGACTGTCCCGCCAAAAGCGGGACGCCTGGTTACCTTAACCATAGATGTTGTTTTATCCGTACTAACCAACTCTGAACTTTAACTATAGCGGCATGAGACTAATAGGGGGTTAGTATAAATACGAAAGCGTCAGGCGCCCCTAAACTCAAAGATTTAACATAAGCAAAACAGCGTTACCAAAGAGAGTGTAGGAACTTTAGTAACGACTATACGCACCTAAAGTACAAAGACTAAGATTATTATATTTAAACAATAATATCTCTGAAAGAAAAAGTAATTATATATCAAATATCTATCAGATCGTCATATGCATCTGAACAAGAAATAAGTACATATAGCAATAAATATGAGGGTATATAATATTGTATAAGAACTTAAACTCATCAATATGCACTACTACTTGATTTTAATAATTCTTTTTCTCAAAAGTGTTTTTAGTTCCTTAGACAGCATTTGCATAGTGTTTCAGGTTCTGGCACATGCCGTTCTATTAATTGTGAATAGAAAACTAGATCGTTGTTTATATAACTCGCTCAAAATTTATTGTACTATTTCGCAGTGCATTTAGGACCCTTCGAAGATTTCCGATATCTTCTTCCCCAGTTTCATTTTCTAAAGTTACGGTTCGCTGTTCCAGAGGAGACGTACGCCGAGGCTAGAATATCTTCGTCTTCACCAGCTCCTTTTCTCCACTCGAACTCTCGAATTACATGAGACGACAAAGATTTTGTAGGAAATAAATAATATAGGTATGCCCAGATGTTTTACATTAGATGGTGGGTTGCAATAGAAACAGTTGCTTTACTGCTATGCTGAAAATACAATTTTTTGTAATTTCTTAATATTCATGTTAATAGTAGTAGAGTTCACATATTTAGTTTACTACACGCTATTCAAACTCAGCAAAGCAATTATAATTTCTGAATTGCTTCAAGACATACCGTTGTAACTACTGCTGGTGATTACTTTAGAACCAAAACAGCTAGTAGATTAACTTCCATGAACTAATTTCTATGCTAGTAATAAATTTCTATGGCGTTGAGGTTTATAAGCCAGAAATTAAACCGCGCTGAATGGCTTATGTTCTTGTATGCAGTATATTTTAACGTTTGTGTGGTTTGTGTTTTGTACTCATGTTGTGTAAAATTAATAAAGTTGCAGTAACATTGCGGAAAAGCTTTCGGTGCGGAAACTAAGTTCCTTTTCTCGTTTCAGCTATTCTAGAAACCAGTAATAAGCTAGACATAACAATTCGCATTGAATATATATCTAGAAGAAATGTATTAATATCTTGAAAGTAGCTTACCTTAGAAATTAAATATGTAATATAAAAATATAATTTTATATTTCTTTATCCTCGTGACTATCAGCTATAAATTAAACCTCCCAATTTTCTAAACCTTAATCTGATATCACAAGGTCGAGAATTTCTTCTTTTCTTTTAAGCCCAAAGTAATGTCGGATGGAGAATGGCTTGAGACAAAGAAAACTCTTAAGATATAAACGGCTAGTCGAGTGTTAGCTCTGGGTAGATCATGAGCTTGGTTCATGGGTGAATAAAAGACCAAAAATATATTTAATGAGCGCCACCGTATTTTTTAATACAATAACCAACAAAATTTAACTGTGCTAGTATAAGGAGAATGCGGAAACCTTATCTTAACACCACTAACATAGCCATAAAACCTGAATTTTACTCTTTAGGACACACTTACCAAGACCTCAACCACCAGATGTCATACAGATGTCTCAGCTTTACCTGTGAACAAACAAAGCACAATATGGACACCATTTGTGTCCTCAAAAACATTTGCCAAAAATAGAATAATAGAATTTAGGCATTTAAAATATACTGAGGAATTTATTTTCACTACATACTCTTTCTATTCCGGGAGGACTTGCAAATTTTTAAATGTTAAATAATAAAACATCTTTCAAAAACAAAAAGGATTCTATTTGGATAAATTTCTGATTATGTACATATGACTGTAATATTAAAGTTTGTCTCTTTATCGAATTTTTTCATAATAACGCTAATGAAGTTTTACATTCAAAATTAAGATCTATGAGTAGTTCATTTCTATAAGATTTAATTAGATAGACATATAATTTATTAATTGTTCATAACACATAAGTTTCTGTTAATCAGCGAAGTACTTCCTTGATTATTACAACAAAAATTAATTATCAAAGTGCAGACTTGGTAAAATGTTATTATTCTAATTTAATTGTAGTCTATAATAAATACGCGAATTTCATATGTCAATGAAAGTGCCTTTACATGACCTGAAAGACTTCAAGCATAATGTAAATTAAATCAAGACAGCATATGGCGTCTAGATAGGAAAACGGAATCTACATATTTTTTTTGTCTGACATAGGTTGTCATTCAGAACTTTATAAAATACACAGTTTGCGTACATGTGCAAACATTCTGTCAAGCAAGCAACATATTCGTTAATTTACTGATTTCTCAAAAAAACCATTTCTATTTACGTTACTTAATTAATGTTGGATAATTCATAATAATTTACTATAATTTCAAAGTTATCAAAAGTTAAAAACACTCACGTGCATCAAGAATGTACTACAAGTGCTGGACCTTGACCTCAGCTGTCGGAGATTTCCATCATAATATCCTTGTGTGATATTTGTCATCGGTAAGGTTGAAATATCGGGAACACATGTGGAATCGGCGTTTACTTTACTGCATGTTATATTGAATAGAACGAAACCATAAATTCTTGCTTTAAATTACTGCCTTCAAAAATTGTTTTAATTTATTATCGGAAATGTTATTCAAGATATGTCCTCAAGATATTGCACTAAGATGAAAAATATTAGTATAATCTATTGTATTAATATATACCAACTGTCTAAAATGATGTCCAAAGGGGTTCCATATTCTCAGGCCTGTCGGGATTAACTAAACTGTTCGGAGCGAGGCTTATCGAAAATCATGCTCACGCAACCGCTGTTAGGCTCGACCTCCAGACACCAAGAATTTTCAATGCTCTACTTTTTCCTAACTTTGTTAGAAGCCATGTGTTTCGACAGGGCCATTTCGACTTCACTTCGTCTGCAAAAGCGGCTTGCACTTTCGAACGTTGAGAATGAAGTGCCGACTGACAACTTGACAGAGCTTGGTAACGAACTTTAGAGTATATACATACGAGAATCTATGCGTTATTATGAATATTATATATTAATTTTTATTGGATGATAATTCTCAAATTAAATATTTTAAATTATAGCTGTTTTATTTTTATTTTATTGAACTAAATGTAACTAGAAAAAAAATACGTTACAAATCTACAGTTGATGAACGGTGAAATACAGCTAAATCAAAGGTCCCTTGAAAACACATTTTGTGTATAGCAAATGTATGATTGTTTATCATGGGTTGTTTGCATAACATTTAAGTTGTTTGTTATACTATTGAAAATCGTTGTTTAATGTACAGGGAGCAGATACACTTCCAACAGGTAGGAATATTAGATACCAGTTGCAAGGTCTATTGCTTTTTTGATTTGATTCTTCATATCTGCTGATGTACCATAATATACTTATATATCAAAACACAATAATGACCTGGTGTAAAATTACTTTCTTCTAGAGGATGTAAACATGGTGTCAAGTTTTCTTAGAATAATAAGATTCAAGTAATAATTTGAGATGTTAAATTAATAAGAGATAAGGTTAGAGTACATTCGAAGGTTCATTTAAACCATATAATGTGAATAAGGGGCCCTATACTTGCGACCACGTCCCCAATGCTCCACCCAAACGTACTACAATGGGTTTAAACGCGAAATAAACGTTCTTCAAATTAAATCTAACTTCAAATTAATCGATCCTAAATAAGAATTTACAAACTGAAACTAACACTGAAAATAGGGTTTAAATACTAGTATTCTTAGAGCTGATCTTGGAGGGTGTCTGATCAACAAAACACAAGCAAGAATGGAAGGAACCAGCTCTGCTTACCGGAACGACTTGAAGGGTCGTCTTAAAACTATCCAAATCTAGCTAATCAATATTAAAATGGATTCATATTTCTAAGCATTCGCCAAATATTTTAATAGTGAATCCAGCTATTTCGCCAGCTGTATAAATCTACAAATTCGTCCTCCCTGGTCTAAGTAATTTATTTTACCTTTAGCCTAAACCCGTCCTAGCTTTCCCTACCATTCCCTAACTGATTTATATTATAATTAAAATCTTCACAATTACAGTCTTCCTTCCTATAGATACTGCAACCAAAAATAGGCAGCAGAAGGTCAAACAAAACAAATCAAGCCACAAGATAATAAAGTACATGCAAAAATTTATAAATATAAAATAAATGTAAAATAAAATATAAATAAATATAAAAATATAAATAGAAAATACTTGTAAAATATAAATACAAATAAATATAAAAACATAAATATTAAATAAATGTAAAAACATAAATATAAAGCAAATGTAAAATATAAATATAAAATAAATATAAATATATATCTAAATAAGCATTAATCACATAGCAGTGCACAAAATAGCAAAAAGCATCACCCAAATTATCAAGTGCACTCGCATAAGCATTATGTCGGCTAGCGCCATTATACTAGAAACGTGCTAATTCAAGATTATTGCAAAATCTGCTTGTTCATAAAAATCAATGCTTATGCGAGTACAGCCGCCACAATTTTATCCTTACCTCTAGCACTTCTAAGTCCTGGAGGGATGCGCGGTTTCACTCTATTTTATTTCTTTGTTTATGTTATTAACTTAATTTAATAAGGGTCTTGTGATTTATTTTGTTATTATTTATTTGTTTTTTGTTTATTCGCGATTCGAATTTTCCGCGCATATAAGGTGAGATAGTGATTGTTTTAGTCGGGTGGGGGTTTGTGGTGCATATTGAGGCATATGGTTATTTTTTTTTGTTTTTTTCTTTTTCTTTAATAGATTTTAGGAGCATCCTGCTCATATATCATTTTCATGCCAAGTCATAATCTAAAGTTTTCTAATCATCCCCTCTCTCGATTTATGTGGTGTTATCGCCATCTAATTTCCCGACGCTTCCATCAAATTTTTCAAAGGCTGTCCAGAACGCCTTTTGGTCAGCCACTTCTCTGACTTCTTATTGGCCCCACAATAGCTAATTTCCTATCAGCTAGCCCTAGATTTGCCACCTCAAGCCGGCAGTCGAAGAGCACATGCTCTGCGCTTTCTGTGCTCTCACTGCATTCGCAGCGGTCATTGTCGGTTAAACCGACTCTTTGCTCCAGTTCGCGAGATTGGTTTGAAACCGAAACACTTTTCTTCACTTTCTACACAACAAACGCTGCGCTTGCTTGCCCATCATCCATACGAGAACCGTCCGTGTAAATTCTGATACCGGTCGCGTCCCCATCGCCTTCAACAAATTCGATTCCTCTAACATCACAGCCAGGTTCCCTAACCCTTGCACGACGATTTTCTTCTTCACTTCCCTATTTGCAAGAATCACGCTTCCTATAATTTCCTGTCCTATCTCTGTGTTAACTAATTTCGTATTTCTGATCTCCCTAACGAAATATTCGATAGGGAGAGTCCGACTGATCATCAGGACCGCCCCCGTGGAAGTGGTCCTGTACGCCCTCGCCGCCTTGACCGCAGTTATGCACTGCACGCTCGTCAACTGTCGATTTTTTCTTACTTTACAACTCTCCGCCCAAACTAATGCTGCGTACAGCTTCGCAGATGTATTGCTCCGGCGTAAACTGTCCTAAGTGATTCGTCCCTGAAACCCCATTTTGCAACCGCCATCATTTTATTTGATATTTCGTTGTCCTATCCTTTTACGTACTGTACGTGCGCTCTCCAATTTAATTTGTTATCTATCTTGACACTGAGGTACGCGAGGGCTTCTTTGAATGGGATTTTCTCCCCCCCCTAGCTCTAGCCTAGGGGATCGCTGCTCCGGTTGCATTCCGAAATAGATCGCCTCCGATTTCGGCGTGTTAAATTTTAATTTATTACAGTCCCGTCGACGCGGTACACGCGTCACAAAAGACAGTTGGTAACGATATTACATAATGTGAAGATTGACGCGCAAATTTCGATGACATCACACAATATGCAAATTAGGGCCACACAATTTACCAATTTCACAAATTATAAAGGAAATAAGTTTTAACACTTACGTGAACAAGTAGAGCTTCCTTCAGAATTGCTTCGTGATGGTCGACCGCTTCCTTCAGGATGGCTTCATGATCGCCGCCCGTGGCTTTGCTAATATTTTTCGAGTCGCGGATCTCCTAAGCCAGGTTGCATCCAAATTTGCTGATCTTTTTCCTATATGTAGATACAAATCAGGTAAAGGAGACAGGGTAAGGCACACTAAATTTTGGAATCACAGGAAACCTACATATCAGAAAAAAGACACGGTAAGATACGAGACTAACTACTCTTCTTCGCGTTTCGGAGACAAGTCCCTACGCGTCTTTCGGAAATTCCCCACTTTCTTCTTCTCCCACACGCGTTGACGCGAATCTCGCGCAACGCACTTCTGAAGTAACGGAAATACGCGCAACAAGTCTTTTAAATTTATGACGCAAAATTCTCACATATTAACACTTATTTAAAAATGTCTTGTGCCGATTTTCGGCCGTAACAAATTTTACCGCCTGCGACCATATGTGCAACTTATTTAGCGTCTCGTTTGGTTTTGTTCGCATGTCCATTAATTATCGCGATGTGATAAATAAAAGTCATCTCAAACCCAACGATCGAGCATGATGTGGGCAACTTGACCCTAAAAATGCTCTCATACAACAACTTGCAGAATGTGGGACCAGAGAATGACCGTTCATTTACATTTCCAATGCTCCACCCGAAGGTACTACATTGGCCAGGAGGCGAGTTTTTTGTTGCCTGGAAATTTAGAATTTTGCCGATCCCTTGCCGTTCCAGGTAAGGTAGGGATCTTTATCGTGCGTGACAACACTCACACACGGGACCTCCATTTAACCTCTCATCCGAACGAGGGCGTAATATTTGTGAAAAATGCTCACCTGCCATTTTTCAAGCAGTCGGCCGTGTCGGGATTTGAACCCGGGACCTTGGGATCCGTAGTCTTACGATTACTACATTGATCCACGGCGACGCCGACCAGAGAATGACCCCTGCGGGCATCTCCTTTCCACCTCACGCGACAAAACATCAACCGGAATTCCAACCTGTGCCAATCGCACCGAGAAGTAACTCTTGTCAAAAGACATCAAGTTTTGCAAATAACCCCTACGTTCTAACTCACAAACCATTAATGGCCACCAGACAGCATCAAATGCTCCTGAAATGTCCTAAGCAAGAACAACACAATACTCTTTAGTACCTATGGCGTGCTTAATTTCCATACAACGACTCTAACGCATCGAGGGTTGACTTGCCCTCCATGAAACGAAACTATCGTTTACTAAAATCGCCGCTGTCTCGCACTAAGCGCTCAACGCGCGTGGTCATAACACGACCCAAAGCTTTTCCCAGCACTTGTAGCAAGCTAATTGGACGTTACCTGCTCGGGTCTGACGCAACCGCGTTTTTAAGTTTAGGGATATATTTCACGTTCTGGACTTTCTAGCAATGCGGAAATACGTCCTTTTCTAAACAAAGATTAATCAACCCGGCAAAGACACTCAGGGCTAACAAGCACGCTTCCAGAGCTGCGTCTAAAGTGATTCCGTCAAGCCCTGGTGCCTTCTTAGGGTTCATCCTCCTAAAAGCCTTTATGACCTCGTGAACTAGGATTGCCTTATAGGCATCTGTGCCTTATGCATCTATAGCTTCCCGACGTACTAAATCGTGCGACCCCTTGTCCTACTCGAATTTATCCGATGGGAAGAATTTCTCTAGCAAATATTCCGTCGTGGTTTTAAAACCTTCCGTGTATTTGCCATTTGTTTTCTTTATATTACCGAGCGCGATTTTCTTTTGTTTTCCTCCCATTACGCGGTTCCCCATGGTCCATTCTCGGAGTTATGCGTGCAGAGTTCTCTAAACGTATTCGTTCGCGTTTCTTCTATTAATATTTTATATTCGTGGTTACTTTGATTATATTCGATTCTCCGTTGTTCTCTTATTTCTCCCGAGGCGCGTTGATAGCGGCGCCTTAGGTAACGCGTTTCTGTCCGCTTGGTGATTAGTTCCCGGGTCCACCAGGATACACTGTCTTCAAATGTTTTCTTTCGTGGCATGGAGTGCGACTGCGTCGTTTAATTTTTTCGCGAGTGTTTCTGTTTCGCCTGTCTCTCGACAGTTTAATAGCTCGTTCTCGGGCGCGGGGATTTTTTCTCCAAATTTTTGTTTAAACCGTTCCCAATTTGCTATTTTATTACAGAACCGCAGAATTATAGTTAGCTGCTTATTTGCGCTTGCTTTTGTTTCAACATCCCATGTTATTAATTTATGCCACAAGAGCTTGTCCGACCTTAATTCCCAATTAAAAATGGCCCCTAACATCTCTGGCGAGACTGCAGTAATATCAATAAAACTGCTGCCTTTGTGCCCCTCAAACGTAGTTGAATCATTAGTGTTTATCACACTAAGATCCCATTCCGTCAAAAATCGGCTACCTGCGAGCCTCTGCCCTCCTCGATAGGGCTACCCCAAAACGGCGACTTGGTATTGAATTCTCTCCCGATAATTAATTTATTTTTGCCAAAGTTCATTTACACCCTACATGTGATTTTCCAATGCTCCATCCGAAAGTACTACATTGGCCAGGAAGCAAGTTTTTTACCTGGAAAATTTGAAGTTTTGCCTAACCCTTGCTGTTCCAAGTAAGGTAGGGATCTTTGGCGTGCGTGACAACATTCACACACGGGACCTCCATTTTACCTCTCATTCGAATGAGGGCATATTTTTGTGAAAAATGCTCGCCAAACATTTTTCAAGCGAATCGTGTCGGGATTCGAACACGGGACCTAGGGCGTAGTAGTCACATACATACCAACTATGCCACAGAGCTGCCCCGGTTTATTAAAACCGCCCAGAAATATAATATTTGATCGCAATGTTTATGTAAATTTGGATAATTTTCTAAGAAGTCTGGATATCTATCTAAAAGCCACGGGGATAGATAGTAAAAAGGGCGAAACAAAAGTAGCCATACTGCTTAATCACACGGATGAAGAAGCATAGAAAAATTTCAGACTTTCGAGTTAACTGACGAGGAAAAAACGGATTTGGTAAAGTGATAAAAGCATTTCAAGACTATTGTGAGCAAATAAGGAATGAAACGTAATCAATAAAGTTTTTAAAAGTTATTTACTATTTTATTCCACCCCTACATGCAAAACTTTAAAGACAAACCACGCACATGATCATTGTATCTACATTTTAAAGATTTTTTGATGCCTAAAGGCTGATTCACAAAGAATGCTACTTTTTACATTTGGTAGTCTATGATATTGCAATCTCGACCTATGGTTAAGTTTCCTTACATCTAAACAGCCTATTACTACTATTGTTTCTTCGGTATCACACAAAATAAATTTATAATAATGAAATATTTATACAACTAGCATATTACTACAGTAGAGGAAAATAGGTTGTTTCAGAACCTCATTTCCACCAGCATCCTCACACACATCTGGACCAAATTTACATGTAAATTCCATAAGGTGAAAATGAGGAGATGAATCTTTCCTTGCTTCCTCATTGCTTTCCTCCTTGCTCGGACACACCCACATCAACCATTTTGATGACGTCACACCCGCATTCTTTCCATTCGCGAGATAAACCTTTCTCCACATTTCCACCCACGAGATAAATCTATATTGTTTGGTATCAATTAATATTAGATTTTTCTCAGCTACCCGAATTTCTAGGAATTTTTTAGATAGCATCCCCCCGACCTACCTCAATTTTAAGATTTTTTTACCGCTAGCATTCTGAATCAAATAGTTTTCTTCGACTAACCATTTCTACCTACGAGATAAATGTACATTGTATAGTATCAATTAATATTAGATTTTTCTCAGCTACCCGAATCTCTTTAAATTTTCAGATAGCATCATCCCCCAGGGAGCTACCCTCATTTTAAAATTTTATACCAGCAGCGATTTCTGATCGTCCTTATAAATTTTTAGTCATGCGATACATCAAATTAGTCTAGAATTTTACATACAATCCGAATCTGTAAACAGATTTGAAATAAGACCACCCTTTACCGTTTTTACACATATACCTTCTAGCGAGCATACTGCCACCGTACCCTCTACTCGCTTTTAATGTCATACCATACTTTCTATCTTGTTTAGCTCATCTTTCGCCATAAATATATCTTGTTTGGTATCAATTAATATTAGATTTTTTTCAGCTACCCGAATCTCTAGGAATTTTTTTAGATTGCATGATCTCCCAGGGAGCTACCCTTATTTTAAAATTTTTACCAGCAGCGATTTCTAACCATCCTTATAAATTGTTTAGCCACGCGATACATTAAATTAGTCTAGAATTTTACGCAGAATCCGAATCTGTAAATAGATTTAAAATCGAACCACCCCTTACCGTTTTACACACATACCCTCTAAATTATAACTTTCCTGCAGCTCATACCTAAAAGAAAATCTAAAAACCATTCTTAAAACTTTTTATTACAGACAATTTTTACTAATACAGTTTAAATTTTGTAAACCACATTTCTAAATACATATTCACAATTTTTATTCTTAACCTAGAACTCCTCACATCGGCTTATACTTATTAATATTTATTTCTAAATAGAGGACTTTTTTCAAAGACCAACCGGACTCAGGTGTTTCAAATTCCTCTGATTTTGTTCTCATGGTTTCGCTTAAGACCTCGTACATATTTTCCAGATTACTAGAAGACGTTATAACCATATTTTTTGGGTTAAAAGATTTCACATCGGTAGTCTCTTTTCCCCCATTTTTGTGTAGACGCTGTAGAGTTCGCAATTAACTTTTATTGCTGTATGTTGTGTTCTTTTTTTATTAAGTAATCGAAGAAACCGCTCTTTCTGGTTCAAAAGAAACTCGGACATTCCATCGTCGACACTGGCGTTCTTTATGCGATAGCTAGCCATACGGTTGTTAAACGCTGTGCTAACACCATTGTCGCTAGTAGCGGTAACTGTTGCATTTTTATGTCTGTTGCTCCTCAAGTGTGCGGCATACGTACTCTTTTTCATTTTGAAATCGCATACTTTACACATAATTCGTGGTTGTTTCGTACAAGACCCTCTAACAGCTGGCGGAGCTGAACGTTTACGGCTTAATAACATACCGTGCTGTTTTTCCTTGTGTCGCAGTAAGTTGTTTATTCTCGTAAAAGCGATACCGCAAGACACACAGTTTAAGTACTTTGCTGCTGACGGATGTATAAGCTTAACCGTGGACGATGTTACACTCTACATGTGGTTTTCCAATGCTCTACCCGAAGGTACTACATTGGCCAGTAAGCGAGTTTTTTATTACCTGGAAAATTTTTTGAATTTTGCCGAACCCTTGCTGTTCCAAGCAAGGTAGGGATCTTTAACGTGCGTGACAACACTCACACACGGGATCTCCATTGTACCTCTCATCCGAACGAGGGTGTATTTTTGTGAAAAATGCTCGTCTAACATTTTTCAAGCGGACCGTGTCGGGATTTGAACCCGGGACCTTGGGCGTAGCAGTCACACACACACACCACTACGCCACGGAGCCGCCGACGATGTTACACCACGACATTTGTTCTGATGCCGTTTGAGAGCATTTTTCCAGGTATAGGACGCACCACAAGAGTTGCAGTTTAAAATATTTTCGGATGACATTTTTCTTCGACCAGCTTCCAAGGATAGAGCCATGGTTTATATACATTTTGGATACAATAAAAGATTGCCGAAGGCAAGTGCATAAGCGCGGTCACTAAACCAATTAGCATTAATACCAAGTATTCCGTATCTTCCGCATAGTGGTCGGTAGCACATAATTATTTCTAGAACCGGCAAGTACTCAACACCACCCAAATAGAGAATTAGATGCTCGATGTCTGTTAACTTTCGAGTCTCTCGTAAAAGGTAGAAAAAACTCGGTCAATCATCCATCTAACTTATACTTCGACCCGCTCCTGTTCTGATAATTTCCAAACATTTTTCAGAATTTTAAACCTCCGAGGGATTTATGGGTCGTGATCAATTACACGTTCGAGCTACCGGTAAACTAAGATATTTTATAGTAACAGTGCGCTGTATAATACATGCATACCCCTTCTCTGCGCTACTGCTATTCTTGTAGTTGCTTGAAAAAGTCAGTCGCCTTTTTATTGCTAGAACCGCTGCAAAGCATCATTTTATAGGTATAACACATCGCGCACTTTTTTGTCTGATAATTAAATTTTGCTTATGCAGGCTTTTATACTTTCGCATATTTAAACACTTAATACGATCGACTAACGACTTTCGATTATTCTAACGGGAACCGCCATATATTCCGCCGCACCGTACTTTTTGAATCTAACGATCCGATGGGCTTCCACACACTAACACCTAATGTATCTTTCCTACTATTTGTTAAACAAAAACTACCGGCATTGCCATGTCCGTATGCGGACGGAAGCAGATGTTTGTAGATGTGTTTGAGAATATGTAACCATATACATTAATCAGTCTAAGCTACTTTATTTAGTCCAAGAAAGCTACTATTTTTCTAAACCACAATTAATAATCGCCTTTATAGGTTTAACATTCCTACCATTTCCCAATGACTGGTGCTACGTACATGGAAACTTAAATTTCTTATTGGAGAGGATCCTTATTCTCCCACGCACTGTTGCGTAGTTGCATGCCCACCCCTTTTGGGAATATATGCTCGTTATAGGTTGTAGGACTCTCGGTTTTACTTAACTAAACTTCGTGAGACCCCTATAATCTTTTTAATCGTGTCTTTCTCGCTTACAATACAGTAGAACTTGGTTTTTATACCGACGAATTCTAATACTAGACCCCATTAAATTCGTCTTTGAATTTCCCTACAACATTTTGTTGACAAGCGGTATATTGTATTTATTATCCGCAGGGTAGTCACTTTTTTAAGATAACTATATTTTGTTTGATATCAACTAATATTGGATTTTTAGGAGCCCAAATCTTCAAATAGATTTTAAATAGACCAAAACCTCTAATTTTTGCCCATCTTTATTTAACTCCATCTTTAGAACCTTTTTTCACTACCCAAGACATATGCTTTAACCAACCATTTCCTGAGAAATCTAAAACCGATGTTTCCCGCGACCACCACCTGGGGATAACACGTATACTCTGTTTACTAGGATAGAAGCAGGAAGGATTTTGAAGAAGGGAAGGTGCGAGAAGAACTTAAAAATTATGGAATCTTAAAACTAATATATACAATAGATTTACAAAATCTATACAAAAATAAACAACTATCTTAGACCTATATCTTTATGCCCCTATGCATATGTTGATATGCTTCCAGGGATGACGTTACGCTTGTCATTTTCGCTCGATAAACTAATTTTATTAATAATCTGCGTGTACAAATCCTGACCACGCGCACTGCTCATGCTCACCCCTGCCCATGTTCAACCCTGCCCATGCGCACTGCCTATGCGCAAACCAGGTCCATGTGCACTACCCATGCGCAACCCTCTCTGTGCGACTGCTATTTCGTGGTGATGTCATAGCCTTTTATAAATAAAGAGGAATGTAATAATATACTAAAATTTTCATTCTGACATTATACATAACAGAAATTAAAAATATTTAATGCCAAGCATGCAGCCATTTAAACTTAATTTTAATACAAAGTTATACACAGAAGACAGTCCTTTCTTTATGTTTCTTTGGAGTGGTTCTAATTTTATCTAATTTTATCTGCAGTTTAAATTTAAATCGACACCCAAGTCCTCTATCTACTTTTCTAGCCAATAGTTTGATACGTAGAGACCGTCTAGGTTTTCGAATTGCAAAATGTACCGAAGTTTGTCTCTATATATAAAGTATTTGATTCCCCCAACAACCAGATTCATTCCTTAGTGTAATTCTTGCAGCTTGTGACAATCTGTTAATCGCACCTTTTCCACTATATCCTGCATACGTATCTTGTTAGCTTGATCGACTTCTTCTTGTCGGTATTGGAGGGGGTCCTTATTTTCCCACTCATTATGACGTTGTTGCATGTCCACCACTTTTAGGAATATATGGTCGTTATAGGTTATAGAGCCCTCGGTTTTAAATGATCCGAAAGGTTCTTTACTAGGCAAATATACAATGTTTAGCGGAACCCCTTTGTGTGTGGTGTACGCCAAGGTTACGAAACCCGCGTTCCTTAGTTCATCTTTGTTATCTGTCATTTTGATAAATACGTTTTTAGAATAACCGTTTAAGAAGTATACGGACTTAGTACTATCCTTTTCCGCAAAGGACGCCTACATAAGTAAAAGATTCTTTCTTACTAACCGCAAATGCATATACTTTGTAGAACCTGGATGCATCTAAGTCAGTCCATCGGCACATAAAATAATCTTTCAATTCTTCCTCATTTTCTCTAATAAGATGTTCTTTGTTTAACACATCTTTGTACTGTACGCGTGTTGTCGCAGTGCTTTCCATGTAGTTCAATTTTCGCCTTTTTGCACCCATTTCCTCTAATTCCAGTTGTTTTTTCCTTCCACTTTATGGCATGCATAATGGCGCAATTTCCTTTAGCGTAAAGGGATAGAGTTTACTGCCACTATTTACGCGTTGTCGTACAACCTCTGGGCGAATGTTAGGCGTATCTATCAACCCCAATTCCGAAAGGACTATTTATTTTGGAATATGTGCTACATTAAAGCAGGTAGTACATATTTTACACAATCTGCAACACCATATTCTACAATTCCAAAAGAAATAGTCATTTCGGAATTGAGGTTGATAAATATGCCTAACATTCGCCCAGAGGTTGTACGACAACGCGTAAATAGTGGCAGTAAACTTTATCCGTTTACGCAATTGCCCCATTATGCATGCCATAAAGTGGAAGGAAAAGACAACTGAAATTAGAGGAAATGGATGCAAAAAGGCGAAAATTGAACTACATGGAAAGCACTGCGACAATACGCGAACAATACAAAGATGTGTTAAACAAAGAACATCTTATTAGAGAAAATGAGGAAGAATTAAAAGATTATTTTATGTGCCGATGGACTGACTTAAGTACATCCGGGTTCTGCAAGCTGTATGCATTTGCGGTTAGTAAGAAAGACTCTTTTAGTTATGTGGGCGTTTTTGCGGAAAAGGATTGGTACAAAATCCGTATATTTTTTAAAAGGTTATTCTAAAAACGTATTTATCAAAATGGCATATAGCAAAGACGAACTAAGGAATGCGGGTTTCGTAACCTTGGCGTACACCACACGCAAAGGGGTTCCGCTTGACATTGTATATTTGCCTAGTAAAGAACCTTTCGTATCATTTAAAACCGAGGGCCCTACAACCTATAACGACCAATATTCCCAAAAGTTGGTGACATGCAACTACGAATAGTGAGGAAAATAAAGTTTACCTAATACCGACAAGGGGAAGTCGATCAAGCTAACAAAGATATTTATTTGAGGATATAGTGAAAAGCGGATTAAAAGATTTCATAACTGCAAAATTTTACACAAAGGAATCTGGTTGGGTGGATAAATACTTAAATAGCAAATTTGGTACATTTTGCAATTGAAAACTTATCGGTCCTATTGTATCAAACATGGACTAGAAAAGAGAAATTAGAGGATTGGTGCGATTAAATTTTAAATGCGAATAAAATTAGTAAAATTAAAACACTAAAAAAATAAAGAAAGGCCTGGTCTTCTGTGGTATAACTTTGTATTAAAAAAGTTTAATGGCTTTTGCTTGAAAATTAATATTTTTAAATTTTGTAATGTATTTAAATGTCAGAAAAAAATTTAGTAAGTAACCATTGTTCTTTATTTTATAAAAGGCTATGACATCGCCACGAAATAGCAGTCCAAAAGGGTGACATGGGCAGTAAGGACTGGATAGGAGTGCCAGGGCAGGGTTGAACATGGGCAGGGGTGAGCATGGACAGGCATGTGTCTGGGGCGTACACGAGGAAAGCGGAAGTTAACAGTCACCAAGCATCTAATTGTTTATTTGGGTGGTAAGAAATACTTGCCGGTGTATGTATCCAGTAAGAAACACGATTTGTACACGCAGATTATTAATAAAATTAGTTTATCGAGCGAAAATAACAAGCGTAACGTCATCCCTGGAAAGCATATTAACCTTGCATGGGGCATAAAGATATAGTCTAAGATAGTTGTTTATATTTGTATAGATTTTGTAAATCTATTGTATATTAGTTTTAAGATTCCATAATTTTAAGTTCTTCTCCACCTTCCTTCTTAATCCTTCCTGTTCTATCCTGGTGACAGAGTATGGGTTATTCCACGTGGTGTCGCGGACACATCGGTTTTAGATTTTCGGGAAATGGTTGCATATGTCTTGGGTAGCGAAAAAGGTTCTAAACATGGAGTTAAATAAAGATGGGCAAAATTAGAGGTTTGGGCCTTTAAAAGCGTAACTTTGTAAGGGTGGTCTATTTAAAATCTTTTGCAGATTTGGGCTCCTAGAAAAATCTAATATTAGTTGATATCAAACAAATATAGTTTATCTTAAAGAGTGACTACCCGCGGATAATAAATACAATATACCGCTTGTCAACAAAAGTTGTAGAGAAATTCAAAGACGAATTTAATGGGGTCTAGTATTAGAATTCTGCAAAAAGCCTAGTCCTACTCTTGTAAGCGAGAAAGACGATTTAAAGATTAAAGGGTCTCACGAAGTGTAGTTAATAAAACCGGGGTCCTACAACCTATAACGAGCATAATATATCCCAAAGGGGTTGCAACTACGCAAGTGCGTGGAGAAAGGATTTCTCCAATAAGAAATTAAGTTTCCATGTACGTAGCACCGGTCATTGGGAAATGGTAGAAATGTTAAACCTATAAAGGCGATTATTAATTGCGGTTTAGAAAATAGTAGTTTTCTTGGACTAAATAAAATAGCTTAGACTGATTAATGTATATGTTACAATTCTCAAAATTCACAAACATCTGCTTACGTCCACATAGACATGGCCCGGTAGTTTTGTTTAACAATAGTAGGAAAGATACGTTAGGTGTTAGTGTGTGGAAGCCCATCGAATCGTTGGATTCAAAAGAACGGTGCGGCGGAATAATGGCGGTTCCCGTTAGAATAATCGAAAGTGGTTAAGTCGATCGTATTAGGTGTTTAAATATGCGAAAGTGTAAAGCCTACATAAGCAAAATTTAATTGTCAGACAAAAAGTGCACGATGTGCTATACCTATAAAATGATGCTTTGCAGCGGTCCTAGCAATAAAAAGGCGACTGACTTTTTCAAGCAACTACAAGAATAGCAGTAGCCCAGAGAAGGGGTATGCATGTATTATACAGCGCACTGTTACTATAAAATATGTTAGTTTACCGGTAGCTCAAACGTGTAATTGATCGCGACTTATAGATCCCTCGGAGGTTTAAAATTCTGGGACCATTGTCGTTTGAAATATGTTTGGAAATTATCAGAACGGGAGCGGGTCGAAATATAAGTTACATGGATGATTGACCGAGTTTTTTTACCTTTTACGAAAGACTCGAAAGTTAACAGACATCGAGCATCTAATTCTCCATTTGGGTGGTATCGAGTACTTGCCGGTTCAAGAAATAATTACGTGCTACCGACCGCTATGCGGAAGATTTTGTTCTAGGAAATGAGCAACCTACGAAAGTACGGAATACTTGGTATTAATGCTAATTGGTTTGGTGACCTTCGAGTGTCTTCGGCAATCTTCGATTGTTTCCAAAATGTACATAAACCATGGCGCTATCCATGGAAGCTGGTCGAACAAAAATGTCATCCAAAAATATTTTTAATTGCAACTTTTGTGGTGTTTTCTATATCTGGAAAAATGCTCTCAAACGGCATCAGAACAAATGTCGTGGTGTAACATCGTCCACGGTTAAGCTTATACATCCGTCAGCAGCAAAGTACAAAAACTGTGTGTCTTGCGGTATCGCTATCGCTTTTACGAGAATGAACATCTCACTGCGACACAAGGAAAAACAGCACGGTATGTTATTAAGCCGTAAACGTTCAGCTTCGCCAGCTGTTAAAGGGTCTTGTACGAAACAACCACGAATTATGTGTAAAGTATGCAATTTCGAAATGAAAAAGAGTACGTATGCCGCACACTTGAAAAGTTACAGACATAAAAATGCAACAGTTACCGCTACCAGCAACGATGGTGTAGAAATGGTTAGCACAGCGTTTAACAACTATATGGCTAGCTGTCGCGTAAAGAACGCCAGTGTCGACGATGGAGTGTCCGAGTTTCTTTGGGAGCAGAAAGAGCGGTTTATTCGATTACTTAATGAAAAAAGAACACAACATACAGCAATAAAAGTTAATTGCGAACTCTACAGCGTCTACATAGAAATGGGGGGAAGAGACTACCGATGTGAAATCCTTTAACACAAAAAATATGGTTATAACGTCTTCTAGTAATCTGGAAAATATGTACGAAGTCTTAAGTGAAACCATGAGAACAAAATCAGAGGAATTTGAAACACGTGGGTCCGGTTGGTCTCTGGAAAAGGTCCTCTATTTAGAAATAAATATTAATAAGTATAAGCCGATGTGTGGAGGTATAGGTTAAGAATAAAAATTGAAATATGTATTTAGAAATGTGGTTTACATAATTTAAACTGTATTAGTAAAAATTTTCTGTAATAAAAAGTTTTAATAATAGTTTTTAGATTTTCTTTTAGGTATGAGCTGCAGGAAAGTTATAATTTAGAGGGTATGTGTGTCAAACGGTAATGGGCGGTTAGAAATGGCTGCTGTTAAAAATCTTAAAATAAGGGTAGCTACCTTGAAGATGATGCAATCTGGAAAAATTCCTAGAGATTTGGGTAGCTGAGAAAAATCTAATATTAATTGATACCAGACAAGATATATTTATCGCGAAAGATGAGCTAAACAAGATAGAAAGTATGGTATGACATTAAAAGCGAGTAGAGGGTACGTTGGCGGTATGCTCGCTAGAAGGTATATGTGTATAAACGCCAAGGGGTGGTCCTATTTTAAATCTGTTTACAGATTCGGATTGTACGTAAAATTCTAGACTAATTTGATGTATCCAATGGTTAAAAAATTTATATGGATGATCATAAGTAGCTCATGGTAAAAAATCTTAAAATGAGGGTAGCTCCCTAGGGGATGATGCTATCTAAAAATTTAAAGAGATTCGGGTAGCTGAGGAAAATCTAATATTAATTGATACCAAACAATGTACATTTATCTCGTAGGTGGAAATGGCTAGTCGAAGAAAACTATTTGATTCAGAATGTTAGCGGTAAAAAAGTCTTAAAATTGAGGTAGCTCGGGGGAGGGGGGGCGATACTATATAAAAATTTACTAGAAATTCAGGTAGCTGAGAAAAATCTAATATTAATTGATACCAAACAATATAGATTTATCTCATGGGTAGAAAGAATGCGGGTGTGACGTAATCAAAATGGTTGATGTGGGTGTGCCCGAGCAAGGAGGAGAGCAAGGAGAGAGCAAGGAGAAGATTCATCTCCTCATTTCCATCTTATGGGAATTTATATGTAAATTGGTTCAGATGTGTGTGGAAATGAGGTTCTGAAACAACCAATTTTCCTCTACTTACTGGTAGCGACGGGCAACCATCCTTACATTGTTGAAAGAAGAAGGGGTTGCTTGCGCAAAGAACAAGGCAGTTGCGGTTTGATCATGCTCGGATTAGCACGTTCATTATAACGGCGGGTCGTGGTTATATTGCTCTCACATTAAAATTTGTATTATAAATTTATTTTATCGATGCACATGTGTTATGTTGCACGGTAATTGTTTATATTCAATTTATTAAATCTTTTTAATAAACATACAGTCCACAATTATCGAGTTATTTTCAAGCTTTGTTATTTAATTAAGCACAACTCAAATATGGTGAAATACGAGCCTATGGATTCGCTAAATTGAGTGATAAGAATTCGTGTTTAACATATTTATTGGTCCTATTCGTGCTATCGGATGCGTAGTGAATTATTACGTGTTTTTAAATGATTGTTTAAGGTCGGATGTGGTATTAATTTTCGCCATATTATAAACAATCCGATTGAGCATTCAAAATATTATTGGAAAGAATTTTAAGTGTTTTATTATGGTGTAAATGATTTTCTAATCGGTATTGTTAAAACGTTTTAAAATTAAAAATAGTGCAGTGCGAATTTGTATTGATTTAATTCCAGATGGTCATATCTTTACAAATTTGTATAAAGTTTTTACTGATTAATTCCGAACGGTCATATCAGTGGAACTAACGTTTTAACTTGAATTGTGTATGCAAGGAATTAGAAGGCACCTGCACATCGTTATATTGAAAGCGAGCAGAGACCTTGGTATAGTATACAGCTGTATTCGCCTGGAGATAAGAAAGGTAGGCCAAACAAGCAATTATATTTTAACGTGTTGGTTCTGCAATTTCCGTTTTATGCAGAATTACTAATAGTCGGGTTTTGTACGAACTGCAAGTATATTTACTTATTATTTACTGGTAGCAAGAAACGTTAGGCGACTCATTGCAATTAAAATTGTGTGAGTGAAAAATTTATATTTATCATCATGACAAAGGGTAAAAAAACTTTGTTAGGTGAACGTTCATTTTTGAAGAATAACATAACTAGGGCGAATTTTTACGTCCTGGAGGCAGAAGCGATGTCTATTGCGGAATTAGATTTTGAAGAAATAAATATTAAATTCGAGCTTATTAAAAGTAGTTTTGATGAATTTATGCATGTTTGTTGTCAGTTGCAAGAATTTGAAGTAGAAGATAATTTTGATGAAGCAGAGGTGGTTGAAAAATTGTATACAACGACTTACGCTAAGTTTAAAAGATTGTTAAAATTGCAGGGCAGGTCTGAGGGATCTTCTAGTGATGGCACAAATAATGTTAAAGGAAATATTAAATTGGAAGCCTTACAATTACCTATATTTTCGGGGCAAATTCAAGGTTTTAAATCGTTTTTTGAGCTTTTCATAACTCTTATTGATAAAAATCCAAATTTGGAAAATATCGAAAGACTAATGTATTTACGCAAACATCTAAGGGATGAGCCATTGCGGTTAATTTCTGCGTTGCCCGTGGAAAATAATTCTTATACTACGGTACTGAATATTTTGCAAAAAAGGTATAAGGATGATTATTTGATTATTGATTGTCATATCAAAGATTTGATGGAATTATCAATTGCAAATTGTAATGACTCTGGTATGTTACGGGACTTTGTAGCCAGAATAAGGCAAACTGTAGCTTATCTAAAAAATTTAGGGGAATCAATTTGGGATGCTATGATAGTTCATCTTATACTTTCCAAGCTAGACATTTATAGCAATCGAGCTTATCAAAATGAGAGAAAACCTAATTCTAGGGCTAATTTGGAAGCACTTTTAGAATTTTTGGATAGGAGGGCTTTGAATTCGGAATTAACTAAATCGAGTGTCAAACTTCAAAATAATAGTAAAACAATTAATAAGCAAACACATTTTAAACCTGTAACTAACACTATTACTGCTGTACCGAATTCTGGTAAATCTTTTAAGCAAAAAATTGAGAAAGGCAGACAAAGAGTGAATTCAAACTCAGTAAATTGTAAATTTTGCAAGCATGGAGGTCATCCAATTTTTAGGTGTGATCAATTTAAAAATGCAAGCATGCAGGAAAGAGAAAAATGTATTTCGGAAAACAAAGTGTGTAAAATATGTTTAAATGTACATGTGGGTCAACCCTGTTCTGTTGATCTCAAATGTTTCATATGCCAATCCAAGGAGCATCACACATATTTGCATAAGAATGTTCAGTTAAATGCGGTAAATAATGTGGTAGCTGCTCAAGGGATAACTAAAGTAAAGTCTACTATTTCAGAATTTGTTTTATTGCCTACGGCATCAATATTAGTAAAAAACGCTGAAGGTGAATTACTTTCGGCACGAGCCTTGTTAGATTCAGGCTCACAGACTAGTTTTGTTACAGTTAAATTTCGTGACAAATTGGGATTAGACACTGGTCGTACAAAGAAATTAACTCAAATTTCTGGTATTTGTGATAATTCGACAGAGTGTTCAGAATGGATCGACTTGTCGATTCGTTCGAGATATGGGAATTATGAAATTTCTCATGATTTCGGGGTTATTCCGAAAATTACAGTTGAATTGCTTCAAGTAAGTTTTAATTTCAGCAGTTTTAAATTGCCAAGGGGTTTGCCGTTGGCTGATGACAAATTTTTGAGTCAGCTGAGGTAGACATTCTTTTAGAGCAGATATTTTTCTCGGTTTTGCTTCCGCAAAATATAAAATGGGTATAAATCAGCCTAATTTTCAGAATTCTTATTTTGGTTACTTTGTGAGTGGAAAAGTGTCGTTCACTACAAAAGTAAGATGTGGTGCTAGTTTGCACGCAGTGTCGTTACATAGTGTGGTAATTGATGCTGATGAAAATTTAAATCAGTTGATGGAAAAGTTTTGGGAAACCGAAAATGTTTTTATTAAAATGACCAAGAATCGCTGACTGAAAATGAAATAGCAGAACAGTGTTTTGTAAATAAATTTACAAGAGTTGACGGGCGGTTCCAAGTCGATTTACCTTTAAAAGTAAATTTAGAAGAGTTCCAATTGGGAGATTCGGCTTCCATGGCACTCAAACGCTTTGAAAACTTAGAAAAACGATTTGTAGCAAATGAAAGTTTATATTTAAAATTTTCGCAATTTATTAAGGAATTTCTAAGTAGAGGTTTTATAGAAGATGTGGAGGTTGATCCCTTTACATTACATGATGAGAATTGGTATTTTTTGCCTTATCATGGTGTAGTAAGAGATGACAAAATTACGACGAAACTTAGAATTGTAATGGACGGTAGGCCACTACAAAAACTGGTGTTTCTTTGAACAGTATTTTGTGCAATGGAGATATTGTTCAGCCTGAGTTATTTGACATTTTGCTTTTATTCCGTACTTATAGATACGTCTGTATGGCGGATATAAAACAGATGTATTTGCAAATTTCGATAGAACCCGCACACAGAAAACTTTTAAATTTTCTTTGGAGAGAGAGTAGAAATCAACCGCTGCAGGTTATGCAGTTTAAACGGTTGCCTTTCGGCTTGAAATCCAGTCCTCATTTACAACGAGATGTTTATTACAATTAGCTATTGAGGAGAAACAGAATTTCCTTAGCTTCGTTTATTTTGCGTTTTAATACTTATGTTGATGACTGCCTTTTTGGTGCAGATCATAAGGAAAGTTTGTTGCAAGCTCAAACTGAACTTATAAAATTATTGGGTTTAGCTAAATTTGAATTACATAAATGGTGTTCCAACCATGTGGAATTAGTACGAGTAGGGTATAATTGGGGCATCCACTACCTCATTTCCCCAGAATCCCTCATTTCCACACATCTGGACCAAATTTACATGTAAATTCGCACTATAAAGTCTTATTTTTAAGAATCTCCACCTGTCTCCTGTGGAGATGAATCTCCTCCTTGTGGAATTTTTACCCCAACCATTTTGATTACATCACACCCGCATTCTTTCCACCCGCGAGATAAATCTTTCTCCACATTTCCACCCACGAGATAAACCTATCTTGTTTGGTATCAATTAATATTAGAATTTTCTCAGCTACCTGAATCTCTAGGAATTTTTCAGATTGCATCATCCCCAAGGAGCTACCCTCATTTTAAGATTTCTTACCTGTAGCGACTTTTGAGCGTTCTTATAAATTTTTATACATGCGATACATCTTGTTAGTCTAAAATTTTACACAGAATTCAAATCTGTAAACAGATTTGAAATCGGACCATGCCCTGCAAAGTTATACCCCTTTAAAGTCCTGATCTTCTAAATTTTGCTCTTTGCTTTATAAGCAAACCTAACAAATAGTTTTCTTCGTCTGACCAATGCATCTTTTGAGATAAACCTATCTTGTTTGGTATCAATCAATATTAGAATTTTCTAAGCTATCCAAATCTCTTTAAATTTTTCACATAGCATCATCCCTAAGGGAGCTACCCCAATTTTAAGATTTTGTACTAAGATCAATTTGTAATCACCTCTCCTTTTTAATATCTACAATCCTTTAACCAAACACGTAGCAGTATTAACATAAATTAAGCATGCGAAAATTTATTTTATCCAATTTACAGTTTAATAAACTAATTACAATTTTTACAAAGTATAACATTATTTCCTGTGCGTAGCCGAAAGTTTAACCTGTAACAAAAAAGATTAATGTGTTGTTTAAATAGAGCTATAACAAAAAAGAGATTAATGTAAAAAAGAGGAAACGTGTTTTCGGTTAATAAGACATATTATCGTTAACCTAACAATATGTTTTACCGTCCAGCGACACCACGTGGAGGTAAACACATTCCAATGTAATGGGTTTTAAATAGGAAAGTACGCTAAATGCTAGTCAATTAACAGCAATTAAATATTGCTTACTGACCTACCTTAATTAGGTTGCTGTACTATTAGGAATGATGTTTAAGACCTCGTACGTATTTTCCGGATTATATGTTGTATTCTTTTTTTATTAAGTAATCGAATAAATCGTTCTTTCTGCTTCCAAAGAAACTCGGGCACCCAATCGTCGAGACTGGCGTTCTTTATGCGATAGCTAGCCATACGGTTGTTAAACGCTGTACTAACCATTTCTACACCATCGTCGCTAGTAGCGGTAACTGTGGCATTTTTATGTCTGTTGCTTCTCAAGTGTGCGGCATATGTATTCTTTTCCATTTCGAAATCGCATACTTTACACATAATTCGTGGTTGTTTCGTACAAGGTCCTTTAACAGCTGGCGGAGCTGAACGTTTAAGGCTTAATGACATACCGTGCTGTTTTTCCTTGTGTCGCAGTAAGTTGTCCATTCTCGTAAAAGCGAAACCGCAAGTCCCACAGTTTAAGTACTTTGCTGCGGACGGCTTAACCGTGGACGATGTTACACCACGACATTTGTTCTGGTGCCGTTTGAGAGCATTTTTCCAGGTATTTTAGTCCCCCGATCGCACTTAAAAACGTTTGCAGGTACCATTTTAGTACAAAACAAAATCCGCACTATAAGACTTGACTTGTAAGCGAACTAACTTATAACTAAAAGTTTACTCCAGCGTACCTGCTTATGTTCCTTATAGAATGCAAACCGAAGGTTTCGAAGACCACCGAAGGAAGTTGAGGATTCACCGGGAACTAAATGACGTCATGATCCTCGCAGCTCGTCCAATACATTTAGCACCAATGTATGCGCCCGGTTCGCTTTGTCGATGCTGCGAATGCAGTTAGTAGAAACACCAGAAAACGTCTTCCATGTTATACAGATCGCATGCATATTAAAAATCCAAAGGGTGGTAGCACACGCACACAAATTGGGTGCAAGTCGTGCTGTAGAAGATGCAGTGCTACTATAACCAAAAACACTTTAAACCATTACTAAGAAAATACCAACTTGTTGTCTACAGGATACTTACAACAATTTAATTTTAAATAACTTCTACGTCATATTTTAGGTGGGCTTGAATATTTTCCAAATGAATCACCAAGCGAAAGTATATGCTTAGCAGTATTAAATTAACCATTAATTTCCCATTTTTACGACCATGGTTAATTATAGATTAAAATTTAATTTGTGCACGTTCGAGCTTCTCGTAAACTAACATATTTTATAGCAACAATGCGTTGTATAATACATGCATACCCTTCTCTGCGCTACTGCTATTCTTGTAATTGCTAGAAAAAGTCACTCTCCTTTTACTGTTAGGACTGGGCAAAGCACCATTTTTGTATACTTTCTATAGCACATCGCGCACTTTTTCGTCTGATAATTATGCTTCTGTAGGCTTTTACACTTTCGCATAGCGGTCGGCCGCATGTAATGATTTCAGCGCCCGGCGCTGGCCTAACCTATTAAATTTTCCTTTTATCTAACCTAGGTCCACACTTGTTTTTTAATGGAAAAACTCATTAAAAAGCAATTAGTGCTAATGGGTTTTTAATGAGAAAACTCATTAAAAAGCAATTAGGTCATGTGGTCATATGGTCATATGGTCATGTGATCATGTGGTCATATGGTCATGTGGTCATATGGTCATATGGTCATGTGGTCATGTGGTCATGTGGTCATATGGTCATATGGCCATGTGGTCATGTGGTCATATGGTCATATGGTCATGTGGTCATGTGGTCATATGGTCATATGGTCATGTGGTTATGTGAGCAGGGAGATTAAATTTGGTATATAAGGAACCTACATATATCCGGACATGTGTTGATGCGCAACCCTGCCGACCTAGGTCGGATAACAAAACAGTTCCTAAACCAGAGAATGTAAGCGATATGGTGGTGTCCGACATATTCGACTATTTTCGGTAATATACGCCCCACTCTGTAGGATACATAAGGAACAGATTTTCGTATTCAATTTAGTATTTGACGGTAGCTAGAACGGTAAACATGAGCGTCTCCAAGGTGATTAACGTTTCTCAACTTCTTGGGAATAAAGTGAAACCGACAAATGAGCGATTTGGATTATGGCTGTTGGCAGAAAATATGTGCAACAATAATCTGGTGACAGATATTGGTAATATTTGTTATGTCGAAGGCGAAAAGATGCTGACTGGCGGACTACACACACCAATTACAGAACCATTTTGTGACAATATAATGTTGGTTAAAATTTGTGACCTTTCTGACACCGAACAAGCATCTGCAAACAAGGATGTTTATCCTAAAAAGAAATTTGTGGTGCATTTAACAGCTATCTACGAAGAAAGTTCAACCGATTTGTTTCGCTAGGCATGGTGTTAAAGCTAAGCTTCCGTTTTCTCTGGAAAGCAGTAACAAGATAGGCCAGAGAGTAAAAGAAATTATCGGAAAAGAAGACATCGAATGCATTAATAAAAAATTCCAAAATCCTATATGTGTTCCATACAAAGTGGAACTAGCAGATGTTAAGTTGGAAACTTTATTGGAGGAACTACCAGATATATTAGACGAAGTCGAAAAAGATTATTTCTATCTTTTTGACATGGATGTAACCCAAGATTTTGCAGGCATATTTAGCAAGATGGAGATGTGTAATTATTTAACTACAAACCATAACTTTTGCTATAAGGGCGAATACGAAAAAAGTGCAATATTATAGTTGACAACGATAAAACTGCGGGGATTGATTGTTTAACATGGCTAACAACCAATGCAAGAATTAAGATTTACAACAAATTTGTGTGCCAGATAACAAGTCCTGGTGTTAATAAACAACTTGGCAATCATATACTAGATTTTTTACGTTGTCCAGATGTACGTTTAAGGAAACATTTGCGTCTACTTTGGCCAAAGAAGATGGTATTACGCGATTGGAAGCGACAATATACAACTGTGCAATTGGAAGCTATGTCAGTGCGGAACGGGTGTATAAACCCTTAAAAGACTGTTTAACCTTATTGGAAGATAGTAAGTTATACTTCCTAAAGGCGCCAATGTACTCGGTACCACTTACCAAAATGTGGAGTAAGCTATCGGACAAGCTACAAAATAGCTGCTGTTTAGTGTATAATAACCTGCTACAGTACGTGTATTGGGGGAATGGCAATACAAAGAAATTGACGGGCTTGCAAATTAAGTTGTCCAAAAAACCAGAGGAAAAGGAAAAATTGATAAAGTATGTGCTTTCGGCTTTAGTTTTAACTATTTACCTGTAAATTATTTGGAGATAGTAGAGGAAGATGTCCAAGATAAAATAAAAATCTTACACAAGTGCTACATTAAAGCAGGTAGTACATATTTTACACAATCTGCACACCATATTCTACAATTCCAAAAGAAATAGTAATTTCGGACTTGGGATGATAGATACGCCTAACATTCGTCCAGAGGTTGTACGACAACGCGTAAATATTGGTAGTAAACTCTATCCGTTTACGCTAAAGGAAATTGCCCCATTATGTATACCATACGCTGTAAGTGGAAGGAAAAGACAACTGGAATTAGAGGAAATGGATGCAAAAAGGCGAAAATTGGACTACATGGAAAACACTGCGACAATACGCGATCAATACAAAGATGTGTTAGACAAAGAACATCTTATTAGAGAAAATGAGGAAGAATTAAAAGATTATTTTATGTGCCGATGGACTGACTTAGATACATCTGGTTTCTACAAGTTGTATGCATTTGCGGTTAGTAAGAAAGACTCTTTTAGTTATGTAGGCGTTCTTGCAGAAAAGGATGGTACTAAATCCGTATACTTTTAAAAGGTTATTCTAAAAACGTATTTATCAAAATGGCAGATAACAAAGACGAACTAAGGAATGCGGGTTTCGTAATCTTTGCGTACACCACACGCAAAGGGGTCCGTTAAACATTGTATATTTGCCTAGTAAAGAACCTTTCGGATCATTTAAAACCGAGGGTCTTACAACCTATAACAACCATATATTCCCAAAAGTGGTGGAATATGCAACTACACAACGGTGTGTGGGAGAAAAGGATTTCCTCCAATACCGACAAGAAGAAGTCGATCAAGCTAACAAGATACGTATGCAGGATATAGTGGGAAAGCTGCGATTAAAAGATTGTCACAAGCTGGAAGAATTACACGAAGGAATGGATCTGGTTGTCGGCGGAATCAAAGACTTTAAATATAGAGGCAAACTTCGGTACATTTTACAATTCGAAAACCTAGACGGTCTCTATGTATCAAACTATTGGTTAGAAAAGGAGATAGAGGACTTGGGTATCGATTTAAATTTTAAGCTGCAAATAAAATTAGATAAAATTAAAGCTACTCCAAACAACATAAAGAAAGGACTGTCTTCTGTGTATAACTTTGTATTAAAATTAAGTTTAAATGGATCCATGCTTGGCATTAAATATTTTTAAATTTGTTATGTATAATGTCAGAATAAACATTTTATAATAGTATATAACATTGTTCTTTATTTATAAAAGGCTGTGACGTTACCCTGAAATAGCAGTCGCACAGAGAGGGGTGCGCATGGGCAGCACGCATGGGCAGGGTGTACGCGCATGGGCGCGCATGGGCAGGGTGTGCATGCGCAGGGGTGCTCATGGGCTGGGATGTGTCTGGGCGTACACGAGGGAAGCGGATGTTAACAGTCACCAAGCATCCAATTCTTTATTTGGTGTGGAGTACTTGTCTGCGTATGTATCCGGAGTAAAAGAATACGATTTGCATACGCAGCTTATTAATAAAATTAGTTTATCGAGGGAAGATGACAAAAGGTACATCATTCCTAATAGTACAACAATCTACGCATGGGGGTGTAAAGATATAAGATAGTTGTTTAGATTTGTATATATTAGTTTTAAGATTCCATAATTTTTAAGTTCTTCTCCCACCTTCCAAATCCTTCCGGCTTCTATCCTGGTTGACAGAGGATACGTGTTATCTCCACGTGGTATTCGCGGGACACTGCGGTTTTAGATTTCTAGGGAAACGGTTGGTTAAAGCATATGTCTCGGTTAGCGGAAAAAGGGTTTCTCAAGATGGTGTTAAATAAAGATGAGCAAAATTAGTCTTTAAAACGCATAACTTTGTATGGGGTGGTCCTATTTAAAATCTGTTTACAGATTTGGGGTCCCTAGAAAAATTTAATATTAGTTGATACCTAGCAAAATATATTTATCTTAAAAGAGTGACTACCCCGCGTATAATAAATACAATATAACACTTGTCAACAAAAAAAGTTGTAGGGAAATTTAAAGACGTATTTAATGGGGGTCCAGTATTAGAATTTGTTGGTAGTAATGTTAAGTCCTACTGTATTGTAGGCGAGAAAGATACGATTAAAAAGATTAAAGGGGTCTCACGAATTGTAGTTAAGTAAAACCGAGGGTCTTACAACCTATAACGAGCATATACCTCCAAAAGGAATGGACATGTAACTACGCAGCAGTGCGCGGGAGAATAAGAATTCTCTCCAATAAGAAATTAAAGTTTCCATGTACGTAGCACCAGCCATTGGGTAATGGTCGAAATGTGGAACCTATAAAGACGATTATTAATTGTGGTTTAGAAAAATAGTAGTTTTCGTGGACTAAATAAAATAGCTTAGACTGGTTAATGTATATGGTTACATATTCTCGTACACATCCACAAACATCTGTTTACGTCCACAATGGCGATACCGGTAGTTTTTGTTTAACAAATAGTAAGAAAAATACGTCAGGTGTTAGTGCGTGGAAGCCCATAGGATCGTTGGATTCAAAAAGAACGGTGCGTATGGTGGTCTCCGTTAGAATAATCGAAAGTGGTTAATCAATCGTATTAGATGTTTAAATAAGCGAAAGTGTAAAGGCCTACATAAACAAAGATTTAATTATCCGACAAAAGTACGCGATGTGCTACACTTATAAAGAAAGTATGGAATGGTGCTTTTAGCGGCCCTAGCAGTAAAAAGGGTGACTGACTTTTCAAGCAACTACAAGAATAGCAGTAGCGCAGAGAAGGGGTATGCATGTATTATACAGTTGCTACAAAATATGTTAGTTTACGCGTAGTTCGGATGTGTAATTGATCACGACTTAAAGATCCTCGGAGGTTTAAAAATTCTCGGCCATTGTCGTTTGAAAAATGTTTGTAAATTATCAGAACAGGAGCGGGTCGAAGTTTAATGGATGATTGACTGAGTATTTGCTACCTTTTACGAGTGAATTGGAAGTTGACAGACATCGAGCATCTAATTCTCTATTTGGACGATATCGAGTACTTACCGGTTCTAGAAATCATTACATGCGGCCGACCGCTATGCGAAAGTGTAAAAGCCTACAGAAGCATAATTATCAGACGAAAAAGTGCGCGATGTGCTATAGAAAGTATACAAAAAATGGTGCTTTGCCCAGTCCTAACAGTAAAAGGAGAGTGACTTTTCTAGCAATTACAAGAATAGCAGTAGCGCAGAAGGGGTATGCATGTATTATACAACGCATTGTTGCTATAAAATATGTTAGTTTACGAGAAGCTCGAACGTGCACAAATTAAATTTTAATCTATAATTAACCATGGTCGTAAAAATGGGAAATTAATGGTTAATTTAATACTGCTAAGCATATACTTTCGCTTGGTGATTCATTTGGAAAATATTCAAGCCCACCTAAAATATGACGTAGAAGTTATTTAAAATTAAATTGTTGTAAGTATCCTGTAGACAACAAGTTGGTATTTTCTTAGTAATGGTTTAAAGTGTTTTTGGTTATAGTAGCACTGCATCTTCTACAGCACGACTTGCACCCAATTTGTGTGCGTGTGCTACCACCCTTTTGGATTTTTAATATGCATGCGATCTGTATAACATGGAAGACGTTTTCTGGTGTTTCTACTAACTGCATTCGCAGCATCGACAAAGCGAACCGGGCGCATACATTGGTGCTAAATGTATTGGACGAGCTGCGAGGATCATGACGTCATTTAGTTCCCCGGTGAATCCTCAACTTCCTTCGGTGGTCTTCGGAAACCTTCGGTTTGCATTCTATAAGGAACATAAGCAGGTACGCTGGAGTAAACTTTTTAGTTATAAGTTAGTTCGCTTACAAGTCAAGTCTTATAGTGCGGATTTTGTTTTGTACTAAAATGGTACCTGCAAACGTTTTTAAGTGCGATCGGGGGACTAAAATACCTGGAAAAATGCTCTCAAACGGCACCAGAACAAATGTCGTGGTGTAACATCGTCCACGGTTAAGCCGTCCGCAGCAAAGTACTTAAACTGTGGGACTTGCGGTTTCGCTTTTACGAGAATGGACAACTTACTGCGACACAAGGAAAAACAGCACGGTATGTCATTAAGCCTTAAACGTTCAGCTCCGCCAGCTGTTAAAGGACCTTGTACGAAACAACCACGAATTATGTGTAAAGTATGCGATTTCGAAATGGAAAAGAATACGTATGCCGCACACTTGAGAAGCAACAGACATAAAATGCACAGTTACCGCTACTAGCGACGATGGTGTAGAAATGGTTAGTACAGCGTTTAACAACCGTATGGCTAGCTATCGCATAAAGAACGCCAGTCTCGACGATTGGGTGCCCGAGTTTCTTTGGAAGCAGAAAGAACGATTTATTCGATTACTTAATAAAAAGAATACAACATATAATCCGGAAAATACGTACGAGGTCTTAAACATCATTCCTAATAGTACAGCAACCTAATTAAGGTAGGTCAGTAAGCAATATTTAATTGCTGTTAATTGACTAGCATTTAGCGTACTTTCCTATTTAAAACCCATTACATTGGAATGTGTTTACCTCCACGTGGTGTCGCTGGACGGTAAAACATATTGTTAGGTTAACGATAATATGTCTTATTAACCGAAAACACGTTTCCTCTTTTTTACATTAATCTCTTTTTTGTTATAGCTCTATTTAAACAACACATTAATCTTTTTTGTTACAGGTTAAACTTTCGGCTACGCACAGGAAATAATGTTATACTTTGTAAAAATTGTAATTAGTTTATTAAACTGTAAATTGGATAAAATAAATTTTCGCATGCTTAATTTATGTTAATACTGCTACGTGTTTGGTTAAAGGATTGTAGATATTAAAAAGGAGAGGTGATTACAAATTGATCTTAGTACAAAATCTTAAAATTGGGGTAGCTCCTTAGGGATGATGCTATGTGAAAATTTAAAGAGATTTGGATAGCTTAGAAAATTCTAATATTGATTGATACCAAACAAGATAGGTTTATCTCAAAAGATGCATTGGTCAGACGAAGAAAACTATTTGTTAGGTTTGCTTATAAACAAAGAGCAAAATTTAGAAGATCAGGACTTTAAAGGGTATAACTTTGCAGGGCATGGTCCGATTTCAAATCTGTTTACAGATTTGAATTCTGAAAATTTTAGACTAACAAGATGTATCGCATGTATAAAAAAATTTATAAGAACGCTCAAAAGTCGCTACAGGTAAGAAATCTTAAAATGAGGGTAGCTCCCTTGGGGATGATGCAATCTGAAAAATTCCTAGAGATTCAGGTAGCTGAGAAAATTCTAATATTAATTGATACCAAACAAGATAGGTTTATCTCGTGGGTGGAAATGTGGAGAAAGATTTATCTCCGGGGTGGAAAGAATGGGTGTGATGTAATCAAAATGGTTGGGGTAAAAAATTCCACAAGGAGGAGATTCATCTCCACAGGGAGCAGGTGGAGATTCTTAAAAATAAGACTTTATAGGGACATGTAAATTTGGTCCAGATGTGTGAAATGAGGGATTCTGGAAATGAGGTAGTGGATGCCCCAATTATACCCTACTAGTACGAAATATTCCACGACAACTTCAACATTTTGAAGAAACAAATATTACTAATGAAAATTTTTAAAACCCTAGGTCTATCGTTTGATGTAAATACGGATCAATTTATAATGAGTTGTGGAATGAAAACCGTTCCTGCAACATGCAACAAAAGATTTGTTTTGGGATTTATTGCCAGGTTATTTGATCCTTTTGGCTTTTTAGCTCCAGTTATTACTGTAAAATTATTGTTGCAAAAATATGGGCTGCAGGTCTAGACTGGGACACAGAATTACCTGATAAATTGAAGGAGGAATGAGAATCATTTTCACAGGGATTAATGTGCATTCCAGCAATTAAAATTAATAGATATTTAAATTTTTCCGAGGCTGTTTCCATTGAACTTGTTGGATTTTGTGACCCCAAACAAAGGTGCTTGTGTTTATGTACAGTAGTTCGGTCAGTAATACAGTGGAAATAAAATTGTTAGCTTCAAATCAAAAATAAATTCGTTGAAAAATAAAAAGCATTCCGAGGTTAGAATTAAACGGGGCATTGATATTAGCAAGATTAATAAATCGAATTTTTGGTATGCTGAAGGATAAAATAAAAAAGGTTTTTGTTTTGCGATTCAAAAACATGGTTGAAAATAGAATATTGGAAACTTAATACTTATGTCGCCAATAGAATTAAATTGATTCAGGAATTAACGTCCGAATTTATGGGTGTTATATCCATTCTAATGAAAATCCTGCTGATCTTGTTTCGAGAGGGTTTTACCACGCAATATAGAAAATTGTATCTTGTGGTGGAAGGGTCCTGAATTTTAGGGACACTTGATTGTACAGTTGATAAATACCTTCGGTCGTCTGAGTTTAGTGAAATGTTACCAGAAATGAAGCCCGTAGTGAATGTTGTAGTCCAGAGTAAAGATAAATTAGTATTATTCGAAAGTTTTCAAACTTTATGAAAATGAAAAGGTTTTGGCATATTGTTTGCGTTTATTTACAATTGTAGGAATAAAACTAACAAAAAAAATTAGTAATTTAACAATTCAAGAGATAGATGAATCGCGTACGTTTATATTAAAACAAGTACAAAATATTTTACAAAAGAGATTGCAGAAATTAAAGCAAGTAAATCTTGTACTTCGTATTATCACTGAATCCGTTTTAAAGGATTGTTGCGTGTGGAGGAGGCTGCATAACAGTGCACTTTCGTATCAAATAAATTTCTAACCCTACTAAAAGTTTTATAACAAAATTATTATAAATAACGAACATTTCGGTTGTTGCATGCCGGTGTAAAGTTAACATTGTCAGTTTTGAGACAGCAATATTGGATATTAAATGCTACTAGAGAAATTAAAAGTGTTATTGCTAAATGTTTAATTTGTTGGAAGTTAAAGTCTGAAGCTTCTAAGCAGCTAATGGGCAGTTTGCCGTACGATCAGTGAATATAGCTCGGCCGTTTGAGAAAGTTGGGGTGGATTTTGCTGGACACTTTTATATTAAGCAATCAAGAAGAAGGTGATTCTTACAAAGGGTTATGTAGCAGTTTTTTTTTTTTGTAACAAAAGCAATTCGTTTAGAAGTAGTGTCAGATTTGAAAACTGAGACATTTATAAATCTTTAAAGAGGTTTGTGAGTAGGAGGTGTACCGCGAATGATTTTTAGTGACAATGGGAGCACATTCAAAGGAGCTGATAATGAGTTTAAAATTATACAGTTGTTTAAAACTAATCAGCAGTTTCAAAGTTATATAAAATTTCGTATAAAGTGGTCTTTTATCCCACCATATAGCCCAAACTTTGGGGGTTGTGGGAGAGTAACATAAAGGGTTCAAATATCATTTAAAAATTGGACTGACTAATTTGACTTATGAGGAATTTAACACGGTCTGTATTCAAATAGAAGATGTTGAACTCAAGGCCATTGTGTGCCCTTACTGGAGATCCGTCAGAGTTGTTTTGTTTAAAAGCCATTTTTAATTGGTGGATCTTTAGCTTGTATTCCAGAAGGTAATGTTTCAGATGTGCCAATAAACAAACTTAAATTCTGGAAACTTTGTACGCAATTACAATATAGTTTTTTGGAAGGCTTGGTCTAGGGACTATTTAGGCCAGTTGCAAAACAGACCAAAATGGAAAAAGGTTATGCCAAAAAAGAAGGTATGTTAGTTCTTATTAAAAATGATAAGCTATCGCCATTAGAGTGGGCGATGCACGTATAATTAAGGTTATACCAGGTAAAGACAATAAAGTTAGAGTTGTTCACTTAAAACTAAAATGGCACTTTTGTCACTTCAGTGTCTAAAATTGCGATTCTTCCTATTGAATCGGATACTTAGTTTAGTTTGGTCTGAGTAGATATTTTTTTGTTAATAATTTTTTAAGGGTTATTACGAGGATTATTATCTTTAGTTTTATTTTTAAGATTCGAATGTTGCATACGCTTTTGCTTGTATCTTTGACTTTATTATTGATTTTTGTAAGTGTTTTGTGTTATTGTGAAGTGAGTGATTTTGTGCTCGCGGGCAGTTTATGGTAGCGACGGGCAACCATCCTTACATTGTTGAAAGAAGAAGGGGTTGCTTGCGCAAAGAACAAGGCAGTTGCGGTTTGACCATGCTCGGATTAGCACGTTCATTATAACGGCGGGTCGTGGTTATATTGCTCTCCATTAAAATTTGTATTATAAATTTATTTTATCGATGCCGTTTATGTTGCACGGTAATTGTTTATATTCAATTTATTAAATCTTTTAATAAACATACAGTCCACAATTATCGAGTTATTTTCAAGCTTTGTTATTTTTAAGCACAACTCAAATATGGTGAAATACGAGCCTATGGAGTCGCTAAATTGAGTGATAAGAATTCGTGTTTATCACTTACTACTCGATACGTTGTCTTTTATCCTGTAAACTGATGGCATTGGATAGACCTTTCAATGAAGAGGTTCCGAATTCTAATTTATGCATATACGCGCTGAAACTTCGTAACATCGTATTAATTAACTCACATATTTCACTAATAAAGCTGAAATCAGTCTTTGAATGTTACTCGAATCAACCACAACGATTTCTTACACTTCCTCCTCTTTTACATAATTTAACTGTATACATTCCCTTCAAGGTCTATATGTATTTCATTATTCCACATAAAAAACTAGATTATTTTCATTATATTTTTAACTCAGTAAATATACTCACATCCAGTCTAGGAATTAGATGCATAACCATAATACAAACGATTAGCCCCAGTACAATTAAAAATACTTATATCCCATCTGTTCCCATTTCAAAATACAAAACCCTATTTTGTTTGCTCTCGCAAACTTATTATTACTCTGCGAAATCGAATTGATCGTTGTTTTACAGAAATTAACTTATACTTTAACAGCTCTTAATTTTTCATCAAAACCTCTTCAGAAATTGAATTAACTTTATCCACCGTCTTCAAGGCGTTTCGGTATTTTACCCTTTCGGTTTACATTGATTTTTAGTTTCAACTTATAAATTAATTTCAAAGTCCCCTACGATAAATTTCCTCTATTGATCTTATTTATTAGTCATTACATGATTCGTCAATTACTCAAAACGTTTTTGCTCGTTATAAGCGATGCCTACTTTCACAAGTTTATTTGTTTTATTATCACGTCTGTTCTGTACCTCCACTAAACACTCTCATTACTATTCTCCCTATAATAGAGGTTCTTTCGCTCATAACTCTGCACTATTTTTTTCCAGGATTCATTATTATTTTGGAAACCTAAATTTCCCCAACAGAAATAAGGAATTTGGAACTACTGAAATTTATAGAACTTCCATTTACCTTTATCGCATTCATTTGGGATATCTGCTGCGTAACCCTTCGTCTTTCTACATTTTAAATGTACATATCTGTCTTTAATATTCTGTAGGGTTACACGCTGTCTAGTTTTTAGTTATTACTTGTCCATCAACTAGACTAGAAGTAAGTTGCTTTCTAACATTAAATTTTTCATAGCACACTGCCCTATGGTCGTACTAAATTCTGCACAGTGTGTTGAAATTAAGTTATTACGTTCTTTAGACTGTTCTGGCGAATGTCTATTTACATTTAAATAAAAGCTTGTTATGGAGTAATGCATTTCCACTTAGGAACATAGTATTGCATTAAAGCTTTTAAATTGTGTTCAAATGTTTGTTACACCTAGAGCATAGTAGGTATGCTAATTTAGAGAAAGCGGGCAGTAATAAATTCATTCTGTTTCTGGTTGTCAGGGCTCACCTTGGTAATGCTTCGTAGTAACACAAATAACATTTATTTACGGGTTAAAATATTGATATGAACTCATTATATTGTAACAGTTTTTATTTTTAGCTCCATGTTGTTGGGCTAATGTAACAGATTAATTTATATTTTTCCAACTCGGGCTCCACAATGCGGTGCCAATGTAGCAAATTACGAGTTTTATATATATGGTGTGCGTAAATGGTTACTCAGTTCGAGTCCCAAAGCTTTGGGCGTTAAAGTAGCAATTTTATTCTTCAGACACTACGGAGAAAATAGAACAACTCGGAATATAAAGGGATTTGAACTTTCTCCGCGTGCCGGGAGGAACTATAAATACTTGTTGTGCAGGCGACTAGCTTGGTTATTATCCCATGGGAGATCATGAGAAGGCTAGGGTTGAAATATTCTTCGTGAAAGGAAAAACTAAATGAAGTGAAGTTGGACACAACTGTATCTAGCAAGTATTAAAAAGATGTTATTCTAAGGTTGATACAGAAACCCTATCGTAGTGGATCAATTAAAATATTTAATTTACTCTTTTCAGAAAATGGAAGATATCTATTATATAATAAATAACTTTTATCCTACAATAAGAAAATTAAATAAATTCGCAAGTTCTAATGATATAAAAACAAAATTATTAGTTAAACCACATTTTGTCGCTCATGATTTAAATGAGCATCAGATCTGATAATCACGTACCAACTTAAAGAAAACTGTAATTCAAGTTATTAAAATGCTTATTATTGAAAATTCCAAATATACAAGATTTTGAGCAATTATTACTTTTGAGAAAAAGTAAACTCTAAATAAAAAATTTAAATAGTCAACATAAGATTGTTATTTGTGACAGTGGGGTGCCGAGTCTCACACACTAGAACTTGACGACTCAGGACATAACCGTAGTGGAAAAGGGGGTTGCAAAAACAACTAATACACTTTTCTGCGAACTAGCAAAAATCACTCATGCTTAACCACTAGCTGTTAGCTGCTATTTTTAGGTTGGTTAAGCACAAGTTTTAGCTGGATAACAAAAGACGTCAGCCCCAGACTGAAGTGGTACGTGATGAATACGCTTCAAGTTGTTCAAAAGTGGTGGTCGGCTAGAGGGTACATGTGGACTAGCAGGTAGTTTCCGCTCGTATGGTCTATTGTCTGGCTATTTCATGACAGTGGTTGGTACTACAGGGTGTTTTTGATTGTTTACCATACTGGAAATTCGTGCTGTAATAAAAATCAATTAAGGTACTTAAAGTTTTGAGCTTAAATCTCACAATCAACGACTTTCCAAACTGCTTGTCTCAAAGATGACGTGGAAGTGAGCGAACTTAGAAAATTACTTGCACGGACAGTTCAAGCGGGGGGTAGTCTTTTTCAAACAATTGTTTAATGCCCACGCGCCGTGTGTATGAAACAAGTTGAAGACCATGCTGTATTTTTTTAACAATAAGGTGTTTACACGAACTTTTGGAAGATTAAGTTGCAATTTATGACTTTACAAACCAGGTTTCATAACAACTGAATTGTTTTCTCAAAATTGTGGGTACAAAATGTTGAACATAGCCTGGTAATTGAACCAAATTCATAAACAACAACTCTCTTATTGTTTTCTATATGAGACCAAGAATCTATTAAAAATTGAAAATCGGCCTAATTTTGCAAACAAGTAATTTTGTCTAATTTTTTTCAATTTTTTTCGCTTCTCACTTGCCTTTATACTCCTAATTTATTTCAAATACCAATTTTTTCCTTTACAAATAAATGTTTTTGTGTGCGTAGTTAAACTGCAAATGCCTATAATGTTAGGACCGAAAGCATTTTAGTTTGCAAAGTCGCTGAACGAGTTCACATCTTGAAAAATTGGACATTGAGGCTTTAAAACGAAAATATCTATGGTTGTATGTAGCCTTGGCTCAAGTTACGCTGATTGCAATGCAGCACCTCTTGTAGGATTTCCGTAGCTTCGGGTAGCCGCTGGCGAGCTGACACTGATGTACGTCGGTTTTCTTGGTTGGTAGAAATTCAACTGCTTTGATGGCGGAATGTTCGATATTCTGGCGTGCTGGTTGGCATCACGTGAAGCAGGTTCAAGCTGTGCTTTTTGGTGGGAGCCTGTCCGTAGTATTGTAAGAGTTCGCTTTATTTTGTACCATTGCATGAATGAGATAATGTAGAGTAAAACTCTTAGTGTACTAAGAGATTGGTGACTTCCTATTTGCACTATTTCTAAGTTTCCTTCAAGAAGTTAGATTACTTTCTTAAACATAGAACACAAGAAATGATTTGCTCTAGCGTTTGGAACCCATTTTATACATAGGTAGTGTTTGTATTGTACGTTCGTGGTTCTATTTGTATTTCGAAGCGTGATGGACGTGTCTATTATTGATTAAGTGGTGTTTTGGTGTTTTTTATTCTTGCATTCCATTTATTTACGTGATGTGTGTTTATTGATCAGGTAGTTAGGGGTATGGTAGGTTGTATAGTCTTTCAATTTCTACAAATGTCTTATTACAACCAATGAAACACTTAGGAGCTACGCGTAATGCTATCCCCAACAACCGAATATTTTGGAAAAAAACAATTATTTCAGACCATAACTTACCTTAAGAATGTTGAGTGAGGACCTATAAGAAATTTAACCTTTTGAAGACATAAATGCTAAATTAGAAAAGGAAAACATTAAACTAAGAACTACAGAAAACAATATCTATTCATAGTTAGAGAGATCAGGAGGATGCTCTGATGATGCAGACTTACAACACCAATAAAACCATATAACAATTATTGAAGCTGCAAATTATAACTATGCTGCTTTTGTATGTAATACCGCCTGCACCAATATAATGCCCATAGAGGTAGCTGAACCTCTTGTGATAGAAAAATACAATAAAGAGGAAGCATCAGTTTAATTTTCCCATTTAGTTTTAAGCTAAGGTTTTATAGCTAATGAAGTTTTACACCAGAATTTTCTTCTACGAGACCTGGGAAAAAGTTTTCCGCAGTTTGGCAAAAAAATACCCAACAGATTTTAGCATAGTTATATTGTTGAGCCTTTTTGGTTCCACATTTTATCTTATTATTTAGATTTAGGAGATTTTCAAATCCAGCATGGGAAATCGTTATTTCTATCATTAATTTAAGTTTCAGCGTGTAAGTTTCACGATGATAATTTTCTACAAACCCCAGGACAGTAACTACAAGAATTATTGCATGTATACTGCATATGCGTTCTCAAGCTGAAAAAATATGAATGTGGTTAAAAGGGCCCGCCATGAGGAACGTAGAAAGGGAAGGTACTACAACCAGTGAGAATGAAGCATCTTAAAGTAATGGATTTTTATTACCGACGATCTTAGAGATCGGGCGTTCGTGGGCGCGTTAGTGTGAAGTGATTCCTTTCGATTTCTATACTTTCCTCTCCTAGCTAAAAACCTATCTTTGTGCCCCGGCATAGAATAGGCATCTTTACTTCACCGTTCAAAATTTGGAAACACGGAGAAGAAGTCATTAGCGACGACCCGGACCTAAAAGTGGGAGGCGGCTTTGGCATTCAATATAAATTATATGAATTAGGTAAGGTCCTGACATGCTTGTTAACTTGTGGGATTTACCCATAACGGCAATCCATTCAACCAAATTTGGAAGCGCACCAATTATGTGCAGGGTTATGCATGGCTGTTGACGCGGGGAGAGCGTAAATATACATTAATTTGTATAACTGCAACAAAAAATATATGTATATCGCAGTGGATAGAGGATTATTAAGCTCTTAAATCGAGCCCCAGCGTTGGACCATCATAAAAGTGCAGTGGAACCTATTAAAATCTCGCCCACGCTTGGGCCAACATAAATTTTTTTTTTTTAAAAAGAAAAAATTTCTTACACTACTTTTTGAAACGCCTCCTTATTTCTGCACACCCTGGATAGCTCAGCAGTCGACTTTTTCTTGAATACCTACCCTCCTGACTACCTTCCTTTCTCACAAACACAATCAAATGAAATTGCCACTCAAATAATGCAACAAAACATACAACCTTTTTATTCACACATATTAACAAGTTTCCATTATTAATAAAATATTTACACCTTGGTACAGACAGTTTGATAAAACTGTTACTATCTCAATCATTAAATCCTTTAAAGTTCTTGATTTTAATATATTTCAAAAAAATTTTCTTAGACAAGTAGATGGATCCGTCGTGCAACCCTAGATTGATTTTATTCTGGTCTATTTTGAGCTCATTATAACCCACTTTTTTTATTAAAAATTAAATCTAAAAACCCGTTTACTCCTTACAACAACATTTTATATTATCAATAAACATTTTTATATCATCAATAAACCTTTTTAAATAATCAATATTAATTGTCCTGTACATATATACCTTTAAATGAGTTTTTATGGTAACAAATACACCCCCAATAAGTCAAAACACACAACCACAAAAATATCAACACAAATGTTTAAGCAAAAAGCAGTAAATTAATTTTTTTTTACCTTGAGTAGGTTTCCTCCCTTGTCACCTCTGAAGATGGGTACCAGAAACCGTCATCGTTGTGTCCATATACTTAACGATTATGCCTGGATCCAACTGATCCCTACTATTCAAATCTCTGCAACCACCTTTAATCTTCTACCCAGATATTTGTCTTATCCAAACTTAACATTCCATACCAAGTACACTTCTTGCATACTAGTTAAGCTTTAAGATTCGCTTACCCAAGTACCATGCCATCAGCCAATTGAGTCGTATGGTAACGGCACCTTTTGTCTAGACCTTAGCACCCACTCGTGCAATATTACTTTTACTACATTTTCGGTACGTTACTACAGCTTTATATATTTTAAAACAGAATATTGTATGCTACTTTACCGAATACACAATAATTAATACACATAAGAGCATATATAATCAATTACGTTGAAGATCTAAGCGCGATCTCAGATCTAAAGGAAAACAGAGCTTTAATATCTTTCTCCGAGTATTTATACGCTTTTCAAACCCCTTAAGGAACCTCTCTTCATCGAAAAGCCTATTTTTAAAATCGCTTTTACAAATTTTGGAACATAACGTCTGAAAAATTCCGAGATCATCATAATGTTACACTGAAATTTGTTTAATACCTCAACTGACGCGCGCTTCTCAAAACTGCTTCGCCTTAGACTAATTATATAGTTTTCCTCCGTAATAACGCTCCACCTGTCAGCTATCTTTTTCCGTTCTACCCATATTTATTGTCTTTTGGAAACCCCTCTCAAGCTACAAAAAATCGATATTGTTGTTGGCCTTTACATTTCCCCGCGTATTTTAGACGTGACTTGTAACCAACGCTTTCTTATTACGCATCTCTGTCTGTTTTACAATATAGAACGTTTATTTCACTTAGTCTTCAAGGTACTTGTTATTGTTAGCAGTTTGTCAAACCGACCGTTGCAAACAATTTTTAGAATTTTGAGCTAACGTTCAATAGATTTTTATGAACCTGACCTTTAACTAACAAGTGTTTCTTCAAAGCAACTTGTTTAAAATAACAACTCTGAGTTTAATCATTCTTAGGATTTGTAAAACGACCGTTTTTGTTTATGTAAATAGAAATATGCGTTTAAATTTTAGATTTTTCTATACTTGAAAGCTCCGTCTCTGCTTTCATGCGCTTGTTTTAAAATTATTCTAATTTAATAATGCGTATCCTTGAGTTTTTATGTACTCTAAAGCTTCTCCCTTTGTGCAATTTTAACATTCTAATTTTAGAATTACAAAATATGTTAATAACTGTCCGACTTCACTATCTAAACTGATTAATTTGGCGCGTAGATAAATTGTTTCTATTTTCTATATACACAGTTAATAAAATTTTATTGTCTAAACCTATTTAACCTATAATTCCACGACAATATATATATATATATATATATATATATATATATAAGCTGATGTGAATTATTTCTTAAACATGCCCGGTGGAATGAAACAATGAAATTTCAACATCACAATTCCGAAAACATAAAATATTTAAAAACTATCCTTCAAATTACTGGCTACATGCACAAACATTCTTCGACACACATTATCTAAACAATTTGCTTACGCACACAGGCATAAACCTTAGAAATGCAATTTATAACTTAAGTCTAAAATACAACATTTCATAACCACTAAATATTAATACAGTCTTCTCATAATCGTTGTTCATAATTAGTAACCCCAAACTTTTATTATAATATCACGAAATTCTCTTTTCAAGATATATATGGATATTTTGAATACCCTTGTTTAAAAAAAAACGTTTAAGGTAACTGATCAGATACCTCAAAAGCCTTTTGTAAGGGTCAAATTACCTCAAAATTTGACCTCAAAGCAAATCAGAAAATTATCCGGTCGGAAATCATTCACCACAGTTTTATGCTAGCTCAACCTACTTATTCTTATTCTAGTACGTAAATGTCTTTCAAAAGATTTAAACAGAAATACACTCGCGCTATAAACATTAAATTCTGTACGATTCCTAAAGAGTTTGTCAATTAAATCTCCATCTCCGTTTTGGACTATAATAACTGCATCGAAAAATCAATTTTTAATTCCCGCATTTGATTCATATAACTCCATACTTCCATTTAAGTTTTAATATTTGTTTAAAATTTTACTATTGCTCGTCAAAGTTTACTTCATAAGTTAAAAAAAACATTGTTTTAACAAATACTTTAAAATAAGTAAAATGACCTTCCATTTAATTTTAATTCGTTACAATTTGTAGTGACCCTCAATTTGTAGTGACCCTATATAGCCTGGCCATTCTTAACTCTTCACCAACTATCAGTGAGTGATCATTAGTATTCAACTGCTGGTTTCAATTATTATACCGTCTTTTATACAAAAAGATTGAGTTCCTGAATCTTCGACACTTCTCTGGTTGATATGATGTAATAATTACCCGAAAACTCATTTATTCTACACGCTTGAAGTAGCTGTATAATCAATTTATTAGGCTGTAAAATTTTTATTTTCTGGGCTAATTGGTGTTGTTAAAAGAAAGTGCTAACGTTGTTGTTTTCGGTTACAATTTATTGACATTTAGAAAGTTTTATCACGCTTTACTATCTTGCTAATTTAGTTGTTTATTCATATTAGGTGCTATGGTACAGATAATTAGCTGTCATTTGTGATTTATTGGTTCATTTATAGTTCGAATTTATAAATTCTGGCATTCGAAGATTTTAAAGAATTAACAAGAGATATTGAAGTAGCTTCCTGCAGTTAAAACACACGCTTCTTATAAAAAGATTTCAATATTTTATAACCTACTTATTTATAAGCAGGAATATTTACATATTATAACTCGTTTCACGGTCTTCTCAATCTGCATATAATGCATTTAAAGCTTGTTTTTGGATTGTACTTAGTTTTATAATTAGAAAAACACAGGTGTTTCAATTGAGAGATGAGTTTATGTTTTCGCCGATTCCAATTATTTAGAACTTGTTTTAAATTGTACTCCTCAACATAATATACTTTTAGAGCGTTGTCTTTTTAATGGGATTTTTGTATCAAGGGATGATTTCTTTTATTTTCTACGGATTGCACTTATGTACTCAAAAACAACACTAAGCTTATCTTACCATTAGAGTATTATACAGGATATTTCTTAATAAGGAATGATTCGCAACATCGCGGCTTTTACTTACGTGCAAAAAAAAATACTATTATAAGTCCATCTTACTACTGTAGTATTATTGACCGTTGTTTACAGAATATGATGCTCAGTGATCTCTTATGACCTCTTTATAACATTATATATATATATATATATATATATATTATATATATATATATTATGTGATAAGGAGGTCATATATATTGCCCTGGAATGTGCCTTGTTGCTCACAGGAACTGGTACTTTCTAAAAAACATTCGAGCCCCATAGATAAGGCGTCATAAATTGCCGTGGAACTCAGCTTAGCTCCGTACCTCACCAGTTTTCAAAAAAAAATTTATATTCAAAATATAAAATTTTTACAAAAATTTTCTTACCCGTATTCTGGTTTATCGAATTAATTTCTTCAGCAGCTTTCCTGGCTGGCTCAGCTGTGCCTCCTTTCGGATACCTAAATTTACTATCATTCTTTTTACCGTTCACACACCATTCAATAAAATCGCAAAATAATACAACAATCATACAATATTTATTTACCACTATTTACAAATAATAATTCATGGTTATGTACAATTCGGTGTTCAAGTTACACCTCAATAAATGCTATCTTTGTAAAGTCCTTGTTTTTAAAATTGAAATTTTAAACACATTTAATGCAACAGGAGTAAATGGGCCCCAAATAATACCTTATCTTTATTTGTTACCGCACACTGGAGTATGGTGAGCTTATGATAACCCAGTTTATTAATGTATGCTTTCCACTTTGCATACTATTACTACAAATTTAAAAAAAACCTATGTACTCTTATCAATTAAATTTAAATTCATCAAGAAATTTAATAAGCTTTACGTACACTTTTTGTTTTATATTCATAATACCATAATAATAGTCAGTTATACGTATCTCTTTCCATACGTTAAGTTACCAAAAATAACCATCAAAGTTCACTCACACATCACATATAATTTCCGCAGTTTATATATAAAAAAAACAGCAAATTCAAATGCGTTACCTGGAAATGCGTCAAAAGTCTATCTCCGTTGAAGAAGTTCTATATTCCTGACTTCTCGGCTTCGTGATTATGAGCTTCTTGCTACCAATTAACACCAATTCCAACATCTAAATCCAGGTACATTACACTTGTTTATTATTGCATTATTAATTTACGGGCTTGTTAATGTATTCGTGAACCTCAGTTAAATTTAAATTACACTCTATTATACTCGCGTTATTAACTATAAGGCCACAAATAACCTATTACTATTTCACTGAATGTTACAAATTTTTAATACTCACAAGCTTTGTCAGTTGATTATAATACGTTGTTAAGCGATGCAAAATTAAAGAGCGCTCTCCTAATTCTCACAGAGTATTTATATCTTAAAACTAGGCCCCCTTGGCCACACTTTACGCAAAATACTCAATCGAAATTAATATTTCTCCAAATTTTGTGTAACCGTCTTAAACTTCTAGAAATATTCCCGCGTCAACAGGCTATATCAGACAAACTATCACATTCACCTGTCGCGTGTTCGTCTGTTCTAAACCTATCTATTTCTACACCTATCTCTCCTTATTTTTATCTATCTACACCTATCTTTATTTCTAATTAACTATTCACACCTATCATTACCTTATACCTAACTATTTCTATCTATTACTAACTCTTCACCCTCTTATTTCATTCTATTTTCTCTTTTTATTTCACCCTTTCGTCCTTTATTGACTCTTTAAGTACCTCTTTTGTACTTTTCTCTTTATCTTCACTTTTCATACTTTTAACCCTACCTACTATCAATATCTATTCCTTATCCTTACTATACATACCTAATTCTATATCTCTATCTAACTATCTCCCATATTTATCCTACACCTAATTTTATTTTTCTATAAACACTTACTTCTACTTTTGTATATACACCTATTCCTATCCCTATTTATTTAAATTTTACTCTATTATACACGTATGTCTATCTCTAACTATTCAAGTTCTACACTACCATTCACCTATTTCTATATTTTGTCCATTAAGTTTCATTTCCTTATTTAAATTTGACCCTTTTCTTGACCCTCCAAGTCTTTCTTCTTACAATCCTAATACTCTTCATTCCTATTTTCCTCCTTCTATTTCTATACTTATGATCCCTGTTACTTCACATAAAATAAAATCATCCCTATTATCCTGACTCTTAAATATTTCTTCTTCATTCCCTATACTTGTCTGTTTATTATTTACTCTAATTCTCTTTTCTGCGGACAAACTCAACGATATTACCTCAACATCTTTAGCTTTTCCCTCTATACAAAACTTTTCGTTTTTTCTAGACCCTTCATGTACAATATTCATCTCATAAAAATCTTTTAAATTCAAATTCAGATTACCAAAAGTATATTTGCCCCTTAACTCACTTATGCCTACATTTACTTCTTGTGTGTCACATAATGCTGCTTTTGCTTCTACCTTTTTAAATTCTGACTCGTTATCCACTATTAATGCTGCGCTTAACTCTACCTCTATTTGTTCAGCCTTCTCTTTCCATACCAATTGTACTTCATCTAACTTTTCCTCATTATATTTACCTAAGTCGAGCTCTTTCACTTCTTCATCATCTCCCTCTATACTATTAATACATAACCCCATGTCATCTTCTGTGACATCATCACTTGCCTTCCAGGGCAATATCCTATCCCCAATCCTAACTATTTTCTTCTCCATATCTATTATAACCCCTAACTTCATCATACAATCGACCCCTAATATCCCTTTAAACTTTAACCCAGGTACAATTATAAATTCTTGTTCACAGGTTACTGAACCTAACTCTACTTTTAAAATGACCACGCTCTTCACGACAGCAAATCGCTTTTTATTCGGCGCAACCAGGTGACTTCTTTTTATTGGCATTATCCTGTCACACACTTTATCTTTAATTTTATTGACAAATTCCTCCGATACTAAACTCGCCTCAGCTCCTGAATCTAATAATGTTCCTAAATTTTTCTCAAAAATTTTAATCTCAATTATGGGCAAACAAAATTTTTCTATAATTTCTGGCTCAATTTCTTCCTTTATTTTTAAAGATTCCCTAGGATGTTCGTACTTGTACACAGTGATGTCTAGTGGTTTGTCCTGCTCTAAAAATCCTGTCCAGGTCTGGTTTTCCTACTTGTCCTGGTCTTGCTACCACTTCTGCGTATGTCTTTGTCGTCACTACTCTGTCCGTGTTGTTACCTTCCCTGCTTGTTGTAGATGTCCCCCTCATGTCCGGTGAACTGTTCTGTTTCGTTGGTCCTGGTCTAGGTGCAAGTCCCCTACCTACACTGTTGCTCCTGTAAAACGTTTGTCGAGATTCCCAATTTTGTCTCTGGTATGAAAAATTATTCCCCCCTCTTGCGTAGTTGTCCCGTCGTTCAAATCTTACTGCATTGACTTGTCTTTCCCTACTTTCTCTAGGTCGTCCACTATTAACGTCATCTTAACTTTGCAGGTACTCCAGAAACATCTCCCTGTCCACAATATTCTGCAACGCTACATGTTGCCTCACCTCAACCTCAAAGTGTCGTGATAAGTATTTAATAATCTGTCTGTCTGTCAGTGGTGGATTAAGTTGTTTAGTTATGCTATACTTTCGTATAGCATATTGCTCCCTACTTCCTGAAAATTCCCCTTTAAATTTATCCGTGATCAGATCGTCTCGTACCTGGTCCTGTCTGTGGTCACTCCAGTAATGTTTCAGAAACCCGTCCTCAAAGTCAGTGTAACTGTCAATTTTTTGTCCAATTAAATTGTACCAAGCTTCTGCATGGTCTTTTAGTAAAGTCTTCACAACATTTAGTTTTGCCTGTTCGTCATATAAATTATTTATTAAACCTCTAATGTTATTAATGAATATCTGAGGATTTACCCTACTATCCCCATAAAATTTCATTTGTTGCTCCAGCGACATATTACCTGTTACAAATCTTGGACCATCCCCCATTAAAGTCGCTACATTTTGTTTAATTCCGGTCACTTCTCTTTCCACCCAACCTAACTGATCCTTACACGAGTCCGTTACCTCAGTCATTTTAGCATTAATCTCCTCCTCACAGAAAATCCTTACTTCTGTCCTTAATTGTCCCATTTCCTGATTTAAATCTTTAATATCACGCTCATTTTTATCTACCCTATTTTCAACTTCTCCCATTTTTACCGTCAAGCTATTTTTAAATTCTGAAAATTCTTTCGTCGAATTGTCAATTTTCTGATTAATTCGCTCAAATTTCTTATTCGACTCTTCACTCATTTGCTCAAATTTCCTGTTTGATTCTTCACTCATTCTCTCTAGCATTCTCAAAATTAATTCATTATCAGCTTCTACCGATTCCGTTCCCGACTGATCCCTACTACCTCCAGCTTCCTCCATTTTCGAATTTTTATCACACAAGGCACTATCGTCACTTCCAATTTCCACTCCTTGGCTCCTTAACTACTCCTTTCTCTGCATACGTTCAAATCACTCCCACACGCACTCAAACTAATTTTTAAATTTATACATAACAGACTCTCTCTCTGTCTCTCAGATCGCCAGTTTCCTGGAATAAAATCGCATAAATTCTATTTGGAGCGCGTGCCTCACGTTCGGGTCGCCATAAATTGCCGTGGAATGTGCTTAATTAATGATCGTTTAAAATAACAGTTCTCGGAGCTTACGTTTCAAGGTATTTTATATAATCGACGTCTGTTTGTTTTTTAGGAAAGCTTTTCGCCTTTGGATTATTGATTTTTCATGCTCTAATGCGTTTTCTGACGTTATAACCCGTTGAATTAAACTAAATTACATTAATTAATAATTTCTATTGGCTTATAAAACTGATTTTCTTTATGAACCTATTAACTTTTAATCCTTAATTATAAAATTATGTCAATGCTTGATACTTTAAATTAAATAGATGAAATAAATTTTGCACGTAAATATTATGTTCCTTCCTCTATACAGGGTGTTTGAAATTGCATTGTTTATACCCAAATTTAACCCTTTAAATCCACTACAATATATATATATATATATATATATATATATATATATATATATGTATGGCCAATAAACCGCCACTTTGTAAATACATGGTTTGACAAATCACTCAGAAAAATCAAGAAGCAAGAAACAAAAATGTGTTGGTTTGGTTGTTACAACGGAAAACACACAGTAATATTTTAGTAAGTTTATAAAAGTAGTTATTTTTTTGTTAAGCTTATGTTGACATAAGTACCATCTGCACTGCTAATAAAATTTAGATTTGACTCCTTATGATTTTATTTTTAAAAATAAGTATATGCTTTTTAATGTAAAAAAGACTATGCTCCCTTACAGATTATTAAGGTGTCACTTAGACGCTTTGTGTATTGTTGTACCAAACTCGTTTTGGCAGAAGAGAAAGGGTATATGCTCCAGCGTTTTTTAAGCGATTTTGCGAAGCTATCCTGCGCGTGAAGGCGGACACATAAGCGAACACCATCTACAGAAGTCATATACTCGTGTCAGAAGAAATCCTGGATTGCGATGATGTTACATAAGATCAAAAGGGCGCACTGTTAATGTTATTAGAAAGTAGGCTTCTGGTTATCGGTGGGGTTAAGAAATGGAACAAGCACCAGTAAATGCTATGGTCCAGAAAAGAGTTTAAGAAAACCAACACCTGTGCTTGTTTTGCAAAAAGCACAAGGGGTATATTCTGCATCTGATAAATTTTACCGTAATGGAGTTTTCTGTCTTACTGAAAATTTGATAAAATTTAATTAATGTGAGTTTGTAAATTTTAGACGGTTCTTATTCCAAACAGAATTTTGTACTTTGTTTTGGTTTCTAAGTTTACTTGCTATTTCGACAGTTTTTTTTTTGGTATAAGCTGTTCTTTGTGTAGTTAAAACTTAGAAAGATGATTTCTGATCGCGATGAGTTGGAAACAATGAATCCTATAACTAAACTCCTTTATGATGTGGTAATAGCAGCATAATTATTTTGTAATTTTTTCTTAAGGGTGCTCTAAGATACAATTTACAATTGTACTTCAGACACTGCAGTTAAGTAGCTTTAATATTTTCTTCGAGACTCGATTCTCACGTATTCTTACTACATTTGAGTTATATCATCTACTCACACACAGTTGTAAGGTTACGTAATGTTAGTAATGGAGATGATGCATAATTTATGATGATTTACAATAGCGGTTGCCTTGTGAGTTCCTGTCACATTTGATATTAATCAAAAATATATCTGGCAGTGCCGGTGTCGCGGAATGTTGTGCAAACTTACAAGAGGCTTAATTAAGAGACATAAAGGCATCGCTCCTTTCGATAGCGTTGTGAGAGCATTTGTTTCTCAAGCCCAAGGCGGAAGTACTTCTCTCAAAACCCCAGAGTACCGGCCATATTCTCCATTTAAAACTGAAGGCAATGTAGAATTTGCATTAGCTCGCGCTGACGATTTGTTGAATTTTGGTAGAAAGACATCTTTATGGCCCATGACTTTTGGTTTAGCATGTTGTGCTTTAGAAATGATGCATTTTGCTGGCCCAAGATATGATATGGACAGGTTTATCCGGTTTCCAATAATCAAACCTTAATGGTTATTTTTTTTTTAGGTTTGGGGTCGTTTTTAGGGCATCTCCAAGACAGACGGACGTTTTGATCATAGCTGGAACTGTTACTAATAAAATGGCAATATGTTTGCGGAAAGTCTACGATCAAATGCCTGAACCAAAATGGGTTATTTCAATGGGCAGTTGTGCTAATGGTGGTGGGTATTACTACTATTCGTATTCTGTAGTAAGGTAATATGTAAAACGGTGCCTTCATTTATAAGTCAAACTCATTGTAGGGGTTGTAATCGCATTATTCCAGTGGATATCTACGTACCTGGATGCCCACCATCGGCAGAGGCGTTGCTCTATGCTGTACTGCAACTTCAAAAGAAGATTAAAAGGGAAAGGACAGTTCAAGCGTGGTATCGAAAATAACTTTAAAAAATTTCAGTACAAGATAATATGCAAACTTCGTTTTTAAATATCTACCATAGCCTATACTTTGATTAAGCATTGTGGTAAACATGAGCATGTAAAGTATTGTACTGATTCCTTTTAAATAGAACACATTTCTATAACATTGCAAAAACGCAAATAATAGTTATATAATTTTATTTCGTATAGAATCGCTTAATATAAAGCTGAATAGCACCTTGAATACGAGAAATCCTAACTACATATGTCTGCCGAGTGGGTTGCCTGTAGATAGTTGTATATTTTCTACTTGAAATTTGTTCGAAAACAAATTTGGAGGTAAGGAAAACAACAACACCCAATTTTAACATATTTAAATGCAATTGTTCCATCGACAACAGTCAATACTTATTAAATAATGGTTATATAAAATAGCTTATACAAGGCATACTAATACATCACGTAGCTGCCAACCAATAAAATGATAAAAATTGTCGAAGTCAATGAGAAATCTCTAGAACCTTTTTGTTGGTAAAATTATGCCAGTAAGCTGATTAATATGCAACTTCTGTTAAAACAAAGAAAGCGATTATGAAATAAAAGCACAGATTGTTAAGGGGAGTCAGAAAACTAAGTATTCCTAACTATGTAATGCATGTCAAAACAGATGGGAACACTTAGAAAAACAAAAAGTTAGTTGTTATAAAATAAGCATAAGACCCGCGTTATTATAATCATTTATTTGTTTCTTAGATATTGACACGCATTGTTTCTTAGTTTATTAACTCTTACGGTTTAATCATGCAAATTCCTATCTTAAGTTACAAAAGTTATAACTTACATTTCCCGGCCTTAGGCGACGGAACATTTCTCCAGGTGCTTTTGATCCGGTTTTCTCAAATTGCTGTCTCCAATTTTTGGCACTACCGTTACACAAACGAAGACGGTCGAAAACGCAGCCGTTTTTGTCAATTCCGGTAATAAAATGCTCAGTTTCATTTAAAATTACCCCCAATTGTTTCACAACTTCTTTGTCACTTCAGAGATTGGCTTATTCGAATTTGGACACTTTAATAGCACATGCTCACATTACATTCTCCGAGAGTGATAAAAATTCCCAAAGATATTTTAACGTGTTTATGCATATTAAAATTATTCTAACCTTACAATGTAACTAATAATTTATAAAATAACCGTGTTACGTCATCATCGAACAATTTGATATTGGTGACAATAAATACCATTAGTGCGGGTACTCTACAGTTTTTAGTGAAACCTTATGCCGGTAGTGGCAGTGCGCGAAGTAACAATGAGTTGTACGAGAGCCCTGGAAGCGGTACCACACCGAACGTGCGTGTTCTTGGTTGTACGCTAACCTTTTGTGTGTGACTTTTATTGCCCAGAGCGGCACAGGCTTTAAGGTAATTATATCCTTTACTAAGTAGTTTGTCGTAGTTGCTTTATTTATTACATAACCGCTACACTGCCATCGGTATTGCTACAAAAAGCAATGGGTCCTTCCCTATAATTAACATATTTAAATCACCTTATAATTCACAAACCGTGACTAAGTTCAGGAACGAAGGACAGGATGGTCGAATAACAACGGAAGTGAGTACGGACCCTAGTCTTCTTCCAGGAAGTGATCGATAGCGAAATAATTTAAACTTTTCTATAAGCGGCCCAGGAAGTTTACTCACGCAGTATTGTGGAATTATATTCGTATCAGTCGAGCATCGGTAAAAGGGCTTTAGTCTATACAAGGGTAATAAGTAGGTTTATAATCTTTCAGCACACGCTGAAATTTGAATAAATGAAATGGGGTGATCGAACGTGTCGGTAGTTAGTAAACAGGTAAATCATTTGTGTTCCTATATGATTATTTTGAACAATCAAAGAGTGGAATTTATAATTGTGAGTATTGTTTGAGCTTTTCTTGTTTATAGTTTACGCTATTCAGTATCGCCAAACATAACTGACTACTTGCCAAATACTTAAATTTGAACACATCTTTGGACATGCTCAAAAATATTAAACTTCTTGATCCAAAATTTGGTCACGCTGCTCCGGTAGATTTGCTTGGTATTGTACAAAGTATACCTGGTGTGCTCATTTCAAGCAAAATTTACACACAAAATTATACCTCTAGTACATTACATTATTATCACTCTGCTAATGATACTTTAGAAGCACAATTGACTAAATTTTGGTTAGTTGAAAAATATCCAGCGCCACTATCAAAAGATTTTATGGCGTTTCGATTTAAACAGTGCAATTGTCGCCTACAACTTTGATATAGTTACATACGGCACAGCTTCTGCGTCATATTTAGCCATCAGAGCTCTTCGTGAGGTTGTTTACAGACATACATGAACATGAAAATCTTAAACTTTTTCAATTATACCCACGATTTTTATGTAGACTATCTCACTGCAGGCGATACTGTTGGAGACATCAAACAAATAAAAACTGAAATTTCAGCACTTCTACAATCTTACAGATTTCTATTTTGCAAATTTGTTTCCAATGACAAATCTATACAATGCTATTCTGAATTAAACATCATACATTTAGGTGACACAGGACAAAGCAATACCTTAAGATTATTTTGAAATTCTCACAATGATGCATTACAATACGCAATTAATTTTCCACAACCCACATCTAAGGTTACCACATTACGAATTTTCTCATACATTTCAATAGTTGTCTACTCACTTGGTCTGCTTTCGCTTTTAATAATTTACTGCCAAAAGTATTTTATAACAGAAAACTTAAGATATCTTGAGACGAAGCTGTTTCTGTAGGCTTATACTTGTTGAGACAAAAATAACGCTCTCAACTAGAGCAATTGAACACATTATACATTCCATGACAAATTACATGTTATAACCCTGTTTCTGTTCAGTATCATGGTTTTTATGCTGCAAGAGAAATACCACCGCAAAAAGCAAAAATTGCGCCTTTAAAACTTATTAGTTTCAAGACTTGAATTATGTGGTGGACCCTTAGACAAGGTATAGTTACGTCTAGTACCACACACTTCGAAAAGGTTTTTGATTGGCGTGATTCTGTCATAGTTATCTCTTGGATAAATACATCTCCACATCTGCTAAAACGTATGTTGAGAACAGAGTCTCACGAATACAAAACTTAACAAAAACTGATTCTTGGAGTTACATCAATACCTCACACAATCCCGCGAACATATTTTCACGATAAATATATCTCAAAACTTTAATCAAATCGGAACTTTGGTATCATGAGTAAAAGTTTGGTTTACCTAGCCTGAAAACAATTAGCCTGCTTACTTTCAAAGTCCCGTATAACGGCTATGCTTCCCTCTTATTACTTTGGCGTTCTTTACACTGGTCCATTCTTCCTTCACGGCAGACAAGAGAAACTTCAAAACAACTAAGACTTACGTGGCTTTATCTGTCTACTTTCCGACAAAGAGTATTCACTTGAAAATTTTTAGTTATCTTAGAACTGAATGCTTTTTATTAGCTTCGCGCCGTTTTATGGCTAGACGTGGAAAATCTGCTCAAATATTTTCTGACAACGGTGGTATCTTAGTGGATGCTATTAGTGAAATTAAAAAAATTGTTTATATCTGCTACACTAATGTTTCTTACAATCTCGCTAGCGATGGAGTACTGTAGAAATTTATTACACCTGTACACCACCTGCCGGTGGGTGTATCTTTTTTTTTTAAGAGGATTAGGAATCTTCCGACGCCCCCATTGTAACTTGCTCTTTGCCTTACGCCTTGGAGCTTCTTACAATGGGGAAGACTCTTGCCGCTAGGGTCTTTGCGGCAAGTAGTGTTGGATTCGCGGGTATACCGGGAGATTGAGATACCCATCCCCCCGGGCTCCCAACTCAGGAATCCATGCTGACCAACTAAACCCTTCCCTCTTTTCCTGCTTGTGACAAGTAATCTTGGGACCACCGTTAGGTATTACATCAAGATTACTGCAGGGTAACAGAAATGTCGCTGTATTTTAATGGTCAAGTTCATATTGCATTTTCCTCTCAGCTTCTTCTTTTCCTTTCATTATCTGGTTAATGTATTTTGCAATTACTGGCCATTGCCTTGCTGATTCAATCATCAGATTGATCATATTTTCCGGTGTTACTATTTGTCCTATCTCCAATTCCATATCTAGTCTCTGTCTGTCCCATCGATTACATTCAAACAGCGTGTGTTTTGGACTATCTCGTTGTCGGCATATGATAAATCGGTCGCTCGCGTACTTGCCTATCCTAAGCAGGTAGTCCGCAAAGCAGCCATGCTCACTCAGGACTTGTGTCATATAATAGCCTACTTGTCCATGGCTTCTATTAATCCATGGCTCTAAATTCGCTATTATCTTGCGTGTCCATTTACTCCTGGTTTGGTCCCACCTACTTTGCCATTTCTCCATGGTTAGTTGTCGGGCTTCGATTTTCCCCATGTTGAGTTCGCATCTATCTTTTCGTCCTTTGGCCAGCAGATCTAATGGAATGACCCCGCTTTCACCAGTGCCGAGTCTAGCGATACTGTTTTGTACGCACTTGCAATTCTTATTGCCATACGCCATTGTATTTTTAGTAAAAGTGCTCTTCTACTTTGGTATATTAGACTATGCTGCCAGATATTCGCTCCATATAGTAATATTGAGTTTACTGTTGCTGCTAGAATTTTCCTTTTATTAGCCTCCGGGCCCCCAATATTGGGCATTAGTCTGTTAACCGCCTCTAGTGCTTTCTGGGCGTTTACTGTCTAGGTCTCTAAATGTTTCTTGAAGGAAAGTCTATTGTCCAGGGTGATGCCCAGGTATCTCAACTCCTTACTTGCCTCTATCTCTAAGCCCCCCATCGTCACTGTCACTGGCGGTATTTTCTTCTTTCTGGTCACTACTATCATTTCCGTTTTGTTCGGTGCTAGCTCCAATCCCATTTTCCCAATTCAATTTTCAATCAGTGCAATCAATCTTTCAGCTTGTTCTTTTAACTCCTTTGCATCTTTGGCCGTCACTACTACCATCAGGTCATCGGCGTAGCCAATAATTTTGGTGGCAGTCGGTAATTCCAGTTTTAGCACCTTATCATACATAACATTCCATAGTACAGGGCCTAGCACCGATCCTTGGGGTACTCCCATTGTTGTTGGAAATGTTTTCTCTCTCCCTTCAAGGTCCATATACGTAATTCTTCTATCTTGGGGATAGCTACCAATCATCTTAATTAGATATGGTGATATTCTCATTTTTACCAGCGCATTTATAATTCTATCACATTTTGTTGTGTTAAATGCATTTTTAACATCCAGTGCGATTAATAAGCACATTTCTGAAGTTCTATGCGTCCCTTCCATCACATACATCGCAGCTGCAGTAACATGTTGAATGGCGTCCAGAGTAGAACGTCCTTCTCTGAAGTCAAATTGAGCTGTCGCTAGCCCACCCTTTTCTTCTATTTCTGCTTTTGACCTCTCATTTATCAAGTGTTCTGCTAGTTTCGCTATGCTGTCAATTAGGCACAAATGTCTATATGCCAACGCATTATCATCCATTTTTCCTGGTTTTTTAATTAACAGGACTTTCGCCTTTTACCATTGATATGGGAAAACTCCTTGTACCAGTATCTGGTTCATTACGTGTAACACCTGTTTTGGGATAGCTACCACTATCTCCTTAACTATTTCCGTTGGTACGGCATTCAGATCTGGAGCTTTCTTTTCCTTCATCTTTTTTGCCGCAAAAAGAAGCTCTTTTTCGCTAAACAGTGGAATGTCTTTCTTATCTGGTACCTGGATATCCCATTCTCTTGCTCTCTTGTCTTGCGGGAATAGAATTTCTAAGAATCCTATCGCCTTTTCCCAGGAGATCTCTCCACCTACTACTTTCCTGAGCTTCCTTGTTGCAATTTTATAGCCCAGGCCCCATATGTCACTATCCAACTTTTTTAACAGTTCCTGCCAGCAAAGTTTCTGGCTATTCTTGATTGCCCGGTGCAGCTCTTTCCGTTTTGCTAGATATTCTTCCTTCTCCAAAAGACCATCTTCCAGGATTCCATTTCTTTTACGCTGATATTTTCTCCTAGCTTTATTACTGTCCCTCCTTACTGCCGCAATTTTACTGGTCCACCAGTACACCTGTTTACGTCCATGTGGTGGGTACCTTTTTCTTGGCATACACGAGTCACACACCTTCTGCATTAGCTTTGCAAGTTCTGTATGATTTTGACACTCTATTTGTGTTTCTTGTTGAAGCATTCGTCTCGCTTGCATTCTATCCATCTTTCTCAATGCCCACCTTATTGGTCGCTCTGGCTTAGGCTGCACAATATATCCGTCCTTTACTTCAAAGGTAATATATTTATGATCGCTTAGGGATTCCTCATCGCTAACTTGCCATCGGTGAATTCTACCTGCTATCTCCGTAGATGCCATAGTGATATCTATCACCGATTCCGTATCACCTCTGCTAAATGTTGGTGAGCTCCCTTTGTTGATGATTACAAGGTTCAGACTGGCCATCCAGTCCATTATTGCGTCTCCTCTTCTATCAGTAATCTTAGAGCCCCACGCTGTAGCTTTGGCATTGAAATCCCCAGCTACTATTACCTTTTTCCCCTTACCAATAATTTCCCTGTGCAGCTCCACAAGAAAATCATCAAATTCCTCAAAGCTTCGGTTTGGCGAGAAGTAACAGCTCACAACCATCACTCCGGTTTTCCCCAATTGTACCCACGCATAGCCTTCTCCTGCTCCTTGCTCACTTATCTCGAGTCCAGTCTTTTTAATTGCTATCGCTGCTACTTCTGTTCTATCGTTTAGCCAATCTTTAGCTAGTGCCTTATTTGGCTCACTGGCTATAGTAACGTCAATATTCATATCCACGCAGGTTGCATCCAGAAGGCTATGGGCCAACCTCGCCTTGTTCAGATTAATTTGTAAAAACTTTACAGACACGAAGAAAATAAATAAGGGGAAACACCGTATAGTATAAATAAAACTTACCGTTAGTAACACATTAATAAAACTTATTTCTAATATCACAGCACTATCACAGCTTGTTTTCATCACAGTTGGTTGGCTTCGCGGATATTACCTCTAAGGGCTCGTTTGGCATCAATCAGGGCTCTGCAAAAGACTTCGCATCGGCCTTTTCCAGATTGGTGACCCGCTCTGTAGCAAAGAATGCAAAATTCTTCTTCTTTGCAGTCACTAGCCCGGTGTCCTTCTCCACCGCATCTGATGCAAGCTTTAGACCTATCCGGGCCTTTACATGCATTCGTGATATGCCCATGTACCCAGCATTGGTAGCATCTGGGAATTTCGATCTTCTTCTCGATTTTGCATGTCACCATTCCTATTCTCAAACCCTCTTTTAGCAGTTTACCCGCATCCTCTTCGCTAAGAGACAAGGTAATCGCCTGTGTATCCCTGGCATAAGGTCTCAATTCCCCCAACTTACACCTCGTCTCATCTATGTTCCCAAGTTTCTGTTGCAGCACGGTCATAATTTCTTGCCTGTTTGTCACTCCGTCCAGGCCTCTCAGTAACAGCGTTACCTATTTCTCACGTTTACCTAGTTGTCTAGTTAAAATTTTCTCGTCGCTTGTTCTTATGGCGTCCCTAATCCTTTTCACCACATTTTCATCTCTGTTCACTTTAATCAGTAATTTTCCCTGCTTAGTGCTGCGTACTTCTTGTATACTTTCCAGCGCCTCGCAGTCTTTCAGCCCAGCCTTCACTTCGCTGAGTAGCGATTTATAGTCTAAGCCTTTTTTCTCTAACACTAGGGCATACGATTCCCTGCCTGATGGTGCTTCTCTATAGTTAGCCTCCGTCTTTTTGTTTTTCTCGGGAGTATAGATCTCTACTTTTGTGTTCGTCTCGTTAAATATCCATTGCACCATTCTGCTCAGAGCCGCTACATTTACAGCCTTTACGCGGTGCATTGCTATCTGACTATCTTCCTTAGTTTCTTCCTTTAGTTTTAGCATAATCTCGAATATCCCCTTCTCGGTGCCATCACAAATAGCTTTCACTACCTTCTTTTTACTTATTGCCTCGGGGCCTTTTAATCGGACCCGAGTAAAGTTCTCTATCACTTCTACCGCTTCACTGGTATTTAGCAGCTCCGGGAACCTGTCCCTGTAATACCGCTGGATGCTCTCACTCATATCGAGATCTCCAGGCTCAACTACGACCACTTTGGTAGTTTCGTCCTTAGTCAATATGGGATTCCCCACAACCACCTTAACATTCTTAAATAGGTTTTGATCCCAGTCCCTGCGTTTGATATCTTGCCAGATTTCCCAGGATATCTCACGTGGAAGCTCCATGACCACTTCTGTCCCGTAGGTCTGGGTACACATCTCTTTCTTTTCCTTACTTGTAGTAATATTAGCAATCTTGATTTTCGGCATTTTTCTTCGAGGGCTTTGACTCTATCTTTTAAGTCCTTCTGACCTTTTTCTAATACAGCGTATTCCGAGATTGCTTCCTTTGCTAGGGCTAGCGTTTCGTCTATACCCATTTTTAGCTCAAGATGAACAGACCTTCTACTATTTTTGAAGATTGCCATCTCTTCAACTCTGTGTAGTAGCATCTGCAGGTTCAAGTTCGTCGGTAGACTCGTTGTTGTTTCATCGTCATCAGATTTTATTATCCTCCTTTTCCGTTTCCTTTTCTTTTTCTTGTCACCCTTCACTTCCGGGGATGACGTCTCTATAGCACTACTGTCTTTAACTTTCTCTTCGCTGATAACCCTAGTCGTTTTGGAGATTATTCCATAAGTTTTCTCTCCTTCCGGCACCAGATTTCCGCATTTTGCTAGTTCTTCCCCTTCAATGCTATTCTTGCACAGCGGCAAGTCATTGAAGGTTTGTGTTTCGAGCCCTGTGGGCGTACCCTGCATACTCATTGGAGTATGCCAACCCTCGGCACTTACTTCCTCCATGTATTTCACTGTGGCTATCGGTCCGGTCGGGGATCTAGAAAGAGCAGACCGCCTTGCTGTTGGGTCTTGAACATTTTCCCAGTCGTACTGGCTATGAAGCGTCTTTACTAGATTTTGGTCTATATTAGTCACCTTTTGGTCCTCTTTCTGATCCACATCTATCAGCTTTCCTACTCTTACAGCTCCTACCTGCGCAAACGAATCCTCCTTACTTACAATTTGCACATCTATTTTGGTTTGATCCCTGATCTTGGAAGGCTTTCCTGTTGGGGTACACCCATGGTGGAGAAAAACCGCCACCACCAGCATGGACTCATGCTGCAATACGATATGCTTCGCTGGGAGGACTAATCAACCCCCTGGGGCTCCTGCCTCTTACTAACCCTACGGGTTTTCCGAGGTTCCACGCCCCCGACGACGTGGACACCCTCCAAAGCGCTTGCTAGGCCGGGCACCCAACGGACGCTTTATGCCTTCCTCAATATGGTTCCCATATCTCCGACACTACACGCCGTGGCGTCAGCTCCAAACGTCAAATCCAATAATATCCTAATCATGTCCATTTCATGCGGTTCAAGAAATAAAAGGAGACAAGAGAAAATGGGCCCTTCTGCCCTCGGTTAACCTAATAGCCAAGAAGGACCCGAAGAAAAAGAGTCAGGGAACTAGAGCATCCCCCTAATAGGACAGAAAAAAATGCTGAAAGGTACAGCTTGTGTAAATGTGAGGTGTTAGGGCATGCACGTATGCGTGTAAGAGTTAGCGTGTACGTTGTGTTTGTGTGCGTGCATTGGGTGTGTTTGTAAGTATAGGTGATGTGTGCTACCCTTGGCTTCCCCTTTGCGTTGGACCTTAACGTATTAAGCTCCCTCGCAAAAGGTACTAGTGCCCCCTCACCACTACAAGGTGGATAGCCCCGAGGGGGCGGTGGGTGTATCTAGTGATTTGCCTTAAACATAATTTAAAACGTGTGATTGGTTGCGCGTCAATCACTTTCGAAGAATTAGGTACAGTTGTTTATCAAATAGAGGATTGCTTTAAATCTGAGATATTAATCCTCGGATTCCTGGTCATTTTTTGATCGGCGAACTTTTGTGCACAATATCAGATCCGAACTTGTTACACGTGAACGAAAACTAATTATCACGGTTTCAGCGAATGCAAACCCTTGCTCTACATTTTTGGTTCAAATGGTCCAAAGAATATATTTCAAATTTACAACGGAGCGTTAAATGAAAAGAAAATTTTCCGCAGCTTTTAAAACTCGGCATACTAGTCATTATTGAAGAAGACGGTTTTCCACCCCTCGATGCCCAATCAAAACTCTTAACGAGATACTTAGTTTTAGTGTTTTTACTAACAGACATAGTCTTAGTCTTTTTCTATAGACTTATAAATATTTTAGTGTATTTACTTTCACAAACTTTATATTTTTTGTGCGTCTAGGTAGTATAAACATTCGTACAAAACATTTTTTGGCTTCCTCATTCTTCTGTTGAAACATTAGAAGATATGAAAAATAAAAACAAACGCCAGTGAAAATAAAATTAATTGTGATAATACTAGAGTATTTACTGGTAAGTGTTTTTTGCATATATTTACTACAGAGGTAATTATTAGCAGCTGTACGCACTTAATACAATTTTATAATATAGCTAAAACGGAAAAGGCAGTTTATAGGATGAATATCCCCACTTTAAAATTTGGCTATGCCTTATTCAACTACTTCCTATACAACAAAAATAATCTAGATGTTAGGACTTCATGAAATTTTTAATAGGTAGACATAAATAACAATTACGGCATATTAGAATATTAATCTAATGGATTCATACTCATAGTCTTTATTGAATCGAAACATTTCAAACCACCCATCAATCCAGTGCTTGATTTCTGATACTCTGACGAATACAGAAGGCGTTTTTTCAGCGCATCCGACTCCCCATGATGTTATACCTACAAGCTGGTATCTATTAGGAGTTTCTGGAATTGGACATACTAAGGGACCACCGCCGTCGCCAGTGCATACATCATAACCATTGTGTCCTAAGGCGCAGATGAAGCTTCTATGAAGGTCAAACCATTTACCTAAATGTGTTGCTGTTCGGAAGCGTTCTTGACATACCTTATGCTGCACCAAAGAGAACTCAATTCGTTTCATATTCCTCTTATACATATCTGCGAATTTATCGAAACCCCATCCAGTGGCCACACAATCGTCATAGGTGGATTTTATATTATAGTGAGCATACTCACCAATACAGGCAACTTTCACATTATCCCTTAACTCAAAAGGTGTGGGCACAATTAAAATAGCAGCATCATAGTATAGATTGCTGGGGTTGAACATAGGATGCTTTATGATCGTCTCCACCTGCTGAGACTGATAAGGTAATGGTTCCTTTTTGTTGGTTGTATCCCATTCTCCAACTCTAGCTGTGTAGTTCATAGAATCGTTTATACAGTGTGCGGCAGTTAAAACCACTTGCGGATGGATTAGCGTTCCTGCGCATACGTAGTTAACTTTTTCCTGTAAAAGCATGACTGTCCACGGAAATTCGCCGAATACTGAAGAACCTTCATCCTTTCGAACGTCATTCTGTAAAACGCTGCTGCTATAGCCACAAGTTGATTCGGGTATGGGTTCTTTCTTTCGTTCCCTACAGCATACTTCTATTGGACTTTCGCATTTAGGTATAGTTTCCTCATCATTTATCCTGAAAGTAAATGTAATATTAATCTTCTGTATAAAGTATAGGTCTAGAACTTATTTAAATTAGTGCATAATTTTTGCGGTCATCATTGCTTTGCAATAGTATGCTGTTTGTACAAATTTCAACATTTTATAGAGTCTTTGTTGTAAACAATTTGATTTAGTTTCTATTTTTTCTGTTTTGGGTCTCATTATTATGTTATATTGTATAATGGTGTGATGCTATTTTCGAACTTGGCTTGATAGCACGATCTGCCTTATGACTAGGGAGATGGTTCTGATAATCACTCGATTTGGGTAAGCGTTATTTGAAGAATAGATAACATATTAAACATTGGCGGCATAAAGTGGCGCAGTGGTTACTTCCATCGGTTCAATGTGCTACGTATCCAGACGTAGCCGGAAGAAAAGTAGATACCAGGCTAACTACCAGACGCGGAGAGTTGGGGGATTCGCCTACACACCAAGAAAACAAAAAAATAAAGTATATCGCCCACGATTATCTATTAACACATAAAAATAAAGGATTCTGTACAACCAACCAAAAGGAAAATAAATTATGCGTTACTTTTTTACAGCGAACAATTATATTCTACGGGCAATTTAGAAATTTAGCTACGTAGTGCGCATCTTGTATTTACACGAAATAAAATTAATCAGTATCAAATAAAAACTGTGAAAACTTTTGTCAAGTGATTTTAAAATTTTACCTAATTATTTTTGTAAAGTAACTAATTAATAAAGGGAATAAACATGTGCGTTCTTTTGTCACACATCTTTAAAAATAGTACATCGCACCTGTAGAGCGATAATATCAAATCGCAGCAACAAACAATAGTTTTACAATGTGACGTTTCTTGTCACGTAACTACACCAAACGTTGATACGGAATATGCAATTGACGCACACAAAAGAAAACAAGTTGCATACCTGTAGGTGTCTTGATACTTAGCTCGCAATCCGTCAGGGTTGAGTCAGCATAGAAACGTCATGGTTGTCAGCATACATATACTCTGCTACCATAATTGCAGCAGCAGTCTATGGACAAAAGTAGTTGTTCTATATAAAGAAAAAATCTATTTGGCCTCCAGCGCAAAAAAGCTAAAAAGAGCATCTGATTAGAATGGGTAACGCGCGGGGAAAACTCACAGAATACACGCAAGACACCTCCTAGTTGTTGAACAGAATGACATGCATCGCTTTTTAAAATACAGTGAGGAATAAAATGTAGAAAACACTTTGACGCACAAGCTGGAGAATCAAACTTAGGGATGGACACGAACCGAACAGGTTCAAGGTTCGGTTCGATTTTTCGAACCGAACCGAACCGAACCGGACATTTTATTTTCGAACCGAACCTCGAACCGAACCGGCAAATTTTTCGAACCGAACCGAACCTAGCTCAAGTTTCGGTCCGGTTCGGTTCGAAAGGTTCGATTTTTTAAATAAAAATCTAGTTTAAAAATTTAATTTTCACTAAAAACATGTCAATCTTAATTTCTCCCAAACGCACATTTTAAAAATCTATAGTAGCAAGCAGATAAGAATTAGAACGATTTTCTAATGTACATGGTCATTGAGTTTTAAGGCAATAGGTAAATAATGTAATAGGTGTTAGTGATACATTTCTAATAAATTTTGTCATCGAGCCACGTTTGTAGATCAAAAAATTCTAGATTAGTTCGATTTGTTTAATGCTCCTTATTTCAAATTATTGTTTGTTTATAACTAGTATTAGATATTGGAGAAACTCGAAATGATTTTGAAAATTTGGTTTCAAAAACAAGTTTATTTTATTTAATGAACAGAAGTCGTGTTGAAAACCATCTTAAACATATACAAGCCGAGGTCACGGTCTAGAGACTTCAGAAGTTTTCAGAATAAACGAAACAATTTAATTTTTAATTAAGTATATATTACTAATCCATCATTTTGAATTTTTTACTTTTATATGAAAACCAGCTCTCTATTCATATTAAAAATGTGACCTTGTAGCAAAAACTAATCTCCTTTTCTTTTGTACATAATCGCTCAACAAATAGTGTTACAAAACGCATTGCACGATAATATTTATGGTTTATTTATTGTGGCCATTACCAACGTCCTTAGAAGTAGCCGATACTCCAAAAGAACAACCCCAAACTTTCTCTCACGACCAAGGGTTGAAGTTTATGACTCATAAGGGCATAAACTTTTCAATCAATGCCGACATAAAATAACACACTATAATGCAAATAATAAGCAAACATAATGTCCGTGCCATAAACTGTTATATTTTATTGTGAAAAACGTAAAGACTGTTTGAGGTAGATTTACGATTCTTTCCGAGAATCATCTGATATTGTCTTTTAAAAGAAATAATAATAAAGATAAACTGAAAAACAGCTTTTTGTTTGTACTGTATAAGAAATCAGCAACGCCTTATTTATTGTCTTGATACTTTTTTTATACTAACTAAAACTAAAATAAAAGTAATCGCAAAGATCGTGTGATATCGTTCTTTCACGGTAAAATGACATTAGTAAAATTCATCAATTATTAACACATGCTAAATTTTAGAGGTGGTTTTTACTATTAACCTAATTGTAATTACGCTTTGTTAAAGAGAGTACGTATTGAAAAATCAAACCTGGACAAATAGTATTAATATGATTTATGCTACTAAAATCTAAAACATATTAATGTTGAGTTTATTTGATAATAGCAGCTACTAACTATAAAAACTACATTAAACATTTAAATTGTTGTAGTTGAACGTACTAGTTGTTTAAAAGATCAAAATATCGAACCGGTTCGGTTCGGTTCGTTTTTTTCGAACCGAACCGAACCGAACCGGAATATATTTTTTCGAACCGACCCTCGAACCGAACCGGACTAAAAAGTTTTCGAACCGAACCGAACCTAGGGCAAGGTTCGGTTCGGTTCGGTTCGAATCCATCACTAATCAAACTCAACAATGGTTCAAACAACATCAATTCGAACTGCCAATTCCTAGCTTAGCGAAACGCGGTAAAATCGGAAAATCCAGGTTTATATCGGATAGTGCGCGACCTTATTTCAACAGGTCGTTACCTTGAAACAATAGAGAAAACCATTATATGGCGATCGTAAGATATACCAAGATAGCGGGTACCTAAAAACAGGATATAACTATTTACTTGTAACATAAACTTGTCGTATGGAAATAAATGAGTTCGAAACGAAAATTTGTAGAAAGAGTATTTATTATTTTAAACAGGATGTTATTGAAGAGTTTAGGAGATTACGGGGAACTAACACAAGGCCTAGACTATTTAATTTATACAATAACTTTTCGTTTTAAAAGCAAAAAGGGGTTTGAGTTGAGGCGTTTATTCGGGAGCATGTTTATTATTAATTATGTTGAAGGATTTAACAGATTTATGGTAAAACGGGCTTATGAAGTAACAATTAAACTATATAGGGGCTGTTGAAGAATTTAAGGATTGGAACGGAGTTTATTCGAACGAGTAATGAATGAACAAGGGCGAAAATAGGATTATTAATTTATGTGGAAAGTAAACGTAACAAATGAATTAAGTTCGAAATTGTATGATTAAACGTAGAATTTACAATTTTTAAATTCAGTGATGTTTTTATAATTTTAGCACAATGGTGCAAATATAATCCTTACTTTTTAGCTGTTATCTGCATATTGAAAATTGAAACTTTCGTAGTAGTTTTATAAATGAATCTTTATTCATGCAAATGATGGAGGTAGTTTTATTTCCAATTTTTTGTTCGATCGTGTCGACAGCGTTTGAAGTGCGCATTAGCCTACACTAAATATGTTTATTTTCAATCATTAAATAATAACCAGATTACTATACATGTCAAGAGTTTGACAGTATAACATTTCAAACGTCATCTAATGGTTGAAGTGTAATGATATTTCAGGTCGGAAAATAGGCACTTTCCGACCGCAAATTACTTTTCCGACCTCCTTTTAGTATCTAATTCTGATGCTAACAAACACGTTAGACGCTACTGTGACATTTGTTCTTTGACATAAGAATCTTTAATTTTTGCATTTTTCGTTATATAACAGGGATGATTGTAAAGAAAGTAGTATACAAACCTCGGTGGTGGTTGCTTCACATTACCTCGGCTTATTGATGACCGTGGCGCTACGCGCCTTGGTCATCAAACTTCTTGGTAATGAAGCACCTTCCCTCTCGGTATGTAATCTACTATTATTCTTACATAAGAGTTACAATCAAGTTTATAACTAAAGAATAAAAACATATTAATTTAATTTTTATAACTGCTGCATGAAGTGTTTATTCAATAGCATCCCGTGTCTTATTGTCCTAAAAATTTTAACAAATATGCATAGGTGTTTTTCTTCTGTGAAGGTATTAGGACTATTAAAAATTGTGGCATCCGTATTTTGTTTTGTTTAAGGTATAAATCATTAATTTAAATGGAATTTATGAACGTACATGGGACGTTTCACCTGAGTCTGACTTATAGATGAGGAACACATTCAAATTGTTCAATTATTTGTACAGAAAATTAAATGTCGCATAAATCTGTAAATTTTATGTTGAATTTTTTTTTGAATTGTTCAAGTGTTTGATAATTGCTCTATATCTATAGTGCCCACTAACTTTAGCGCAAGCTTTAAATTAGGAATTTAGCTAATCTGGTTTGAAATAAATTTTTATTATGGATCTTTTGCCGGTAAAGATTTGTAAAGATTTGAACGTATCCTTCTTATTTCTGTTTGTTCGTAAAGATTAGATAACTTTAATTAAAATTTTTCCCTTGTTGGACGGGGTTCTACACCCCTAATTTATTACAGTTTGTTCCTTGGTGTCGCACATGTTTCCTGGAAAAAATAAACCCTATCCCCTTCACCCTACTCTTGTTACCGCGAACTACATCCCAAGGCGGCTCCGTGGTGTAGTTAGTATGCGTATGTCTACTATGCCCACGGCGAACATTTTTCACAAAAATTACGCCCTCGTTCGAATGAGAGGTAAAATGAATGTCCCGTGTGTGAGTGTTGTCACGCACGTTAAAAATCCCTACCATGATTACAACAGCAAGGGTTCGGCAAAATTTAAAATTTCCAGGCAACAAAAAACTCGCCTCCTGGCCAATGTAGTACCTTCAGGTGGAGCATTGGAAAGTCAAATGTAGGGACTACATCCCAGCTAGTCATATCATCTTCCAGAGTTTCTCTAAACTGCTTTGGCCACTATATCCATTTCCATCCGACCATGCGTCACTTTTATTCAAAAAAATCTTCTGTTAACATCCTGTTGGCTCTTCTGGTAAGACTCTACTTTGAAAAGACAGCCCTTGATGTATAGGTCGCAAGACTCGAATCTAAAGGATATAATTGATAATCGGTAACATTCTATTCAGTGAATGCGTTTATGCAATGGAAAGATATTTCTATTCAGGTTGATTTCTAAATTGAGGATGCCTGCCAGATCTGATATTATTTCCTTTTCAATTTTCCTCCAGTTTTTTGATATCTTTAGATGCGATATTATGCAAAATTCAAGCACATTTTGAAGAACCCAAATTATGATTATTAGTATTTGATAAGATTTCGAAAAGTAGCCTTGCTGGGTTTGGTCAAGAACTCATATTTTCAAAGGGAGGTTTGTTTTGTCTATTGAACTTACAGACTTTGCCTTTTGGTGAACTACCAGTTTCATCTTTAGTATTTGTTAGATACAACTGTAGGATGCTTTTGATTTTAAAAGATAATTTTAACTTCCTGCGTCATATGACTTGAAAACCCTTACTAATCGATTCTCTAGGTTTGGTTTATAAATAGATTGGAGGTATATATCGAGATCCAGAATCTACAGAAATTGTTTAAAGGCAGCCAGGAGTAACTCTTTTGTCTTCAGCTTTTTGATGAACTTTTGATTAATTCTGGGTTGTAATCATAATTATTGCTATGTTTAGCAGCCTATTTAATTAACACTTAAACAAGGCCATCTAGAAGTGGCAATGATGGTTTATATCATTGGGATGGTAATATCCGTTTGAGTTTCTTTTCGATAAATCTTGAATTATAGTTAAGTTGTTAACATTTATTACTGTAAAATTCAAAAATTTCGCTTGATCGTTATTTTCAATGTCCAAGGTAAAAAAAATGTGGATAGATCCCGTTTAGTGTATCTGGTAATAAGGTTACCGTCTTTAGTGTATTTTGTATGGAGACAAGAGAGTGGCGGTGTGTAGCGGAACCATCGTATGTTTTCTAAAATTGGTCCTTACCAATTTTGTATCATATTCATTAGGTCTTCAGTCCTGGAACTGGTTAGACGCGTACCTTCATTGTTTCTATTCTGAAATAACCTTCACATTTTCTTGAAATTTGCACAGTTGACATCTATTATGCAAAAGCCTGAGTCCGGTCTACCTCTACCTTTTTTTCTCTATCTTTGCTTGTAATATATCCCGTACTATTCCCAAAAAACTCCCTTCTATATTTCTTTTTTTCCCACAGATATCTTTATACCTCTACTATTTCTATTACCTATTTGCTATTAACTTTGTCTGCACACGCTAACATCCTCATACCTCTGAAGCACAACATGCCAGAAGGCTTCTGTCTCTTTCTGTCTGCTTTTCCTACTGCCCTCATTTCATAGACGTACTGTGCTGTGCTCCACACATATGCTTTGAACATTTTTCTTCTTGTGTATATGTTTGTTGTCTTTGAACATAACTGCTGTTCTTTTTTGTTTAATGCAGTTCAGTCGACTTCTATTGTTTTACAGTTATATACCCTATTTCCCCGATATTTAGTGGTATGTCAAGGGGGCAACCAGCCTTTCGCTGCCAAGTTCCCCGCATTTAAACCTTTGTCGAATTAATAGTTTTTTCCAATATATCCTTTCGCACAATCAACATTAGTTGAAAATATTTCACAACCAACACCTGTAGTTGTTTGTACTAATTATCAGATTTACGTGCACTTATTTTTTCGTCATTATGTTTTACGTTCTGCAGCTGGTTGGACGTGTACCTCAACTTATTTATGTTCTGACCTAGCTTACACTGTTTCCTGAAACTCTGACAACAGTCTATATACAGCGCGATTCCACTACTATTGTTTTCTAGTTACGTGCCCTATTGCACCAAGATTGGTATGTGGAGCGGGGTTAAGCAGCCTGTGGCTGCCAAGGATCCCACAACACTTAGACATTCGCGTATTAATAGTTTTTCCGTAATTTGCACAATAACCATTAGTTGAAAATATTATAAGAACAATATCTGTAATTGCTTATAATAATCATCATGTTTAAGTAAAGTTATTTTTTTCATCATTTGTTTTTCCACCTTGGGACTTATTGGATGCGTACCTCCATTGATTTCTATTCTGAACTAGCCTACACATTTCTCTGAAATTCTCATATCCTACATCTTTCACTAGCTATGTGCAATAGCCTAACCTAGGTCTACCTCCACTTCTCTTTCTTTCTATCTCTGCTTCTAATATATTGCGAACTATTCCCTTTTAGTATGTGGCCTATCATCCTATTTCCCCTGTTTTTTACAGTTGTCCTCCGCACATTTCTTCCTTCCACTACCATTTCTAGTACCTTTTTGTTACTAAGTTTGTCTGTCCACGATATCTTCATCATACGTCTGTAGCACCACATTTTCTTGGCTGCTTCTTCTACTGTCCAGGCTTCACAGTCACACAATGCTGTGCTCCACACATATGTTTTAAACAATCTTTTCCTTGTTTTTATGTTTGTTGTCTTTGAACATAGTAGTCCCTTTTTCTTGTTAAATGTAGAACGACCGTGTGCTAATCTTTGTTTTACATCTTTTGTGCTTTTCCCGCCTTGCGTTATTTGGATTCCTAGGTAGCAAAAATCCTTAACCTCTTGTAAGTGCTCGTCACCTATTTGTATTCTTGTTTTTGATTTATTCTCCCCTCTTTTGCATACTAGAACTTTAGTTTTATTTTGTTAATTTTCATATCGTATCTCTCTGTTAAAACTGTTGCCATTTCGTTAAGATCAGCTTCTAACTCTTCTTTGCTAGATGCTAATACCGCTGTATCATCTGCAAATTTAAGCATATCAATCATTTGTCCCTGCATATTAATTCCAAATGTCTTCCTGCATTTGACAGTATTCATTGCTTCTTCAATGTACAAGTTAAAAACTAAAGAGGATAAGGCACATCCCTGTCTCACCCTTTTCTTAGTATTTACTTCTCTACTTTCCGGCTCTAATTCTATTACCGCTGTTTGCTCTTTGTAAAAGCTATGTACTATCCGTCTATCCCTAAAACTCATTCTAATCTTTTTGAGTATTTCGAAAATATTTTTCAATTTTACATAGTCGAATGCTTTTTCCAGATATACAAATCTTATATACACGCTTTCCCCCCTTTTCTATTGTTTTCTCCATTATCACCCTCAGATCTAAAATAGCCTCCCGTATTCCCTTGTTTCGCCTAAACTCAAACGGATCTTCTCCTAGTGTTTCTTCAGCTCGTTTTTCCATTCGTCTTTGTACAATTCTTAATATTTTTGAAACGTGTGCTGTCAAATTTATTGTTCGGAAATTTTCACATCTATCTGCGCGTCTTTTTTGGCATAGTTACTATGATGTTACGTTTGAAATCATTGGGTATCTCGCCTATCTCATACATATAGCTTACAAGTTGGAAGAAACGTTCTGTTAGTGCTTGTCCTGCGACTTTTAGAGTTTCTACTTGCATCTTATTTGTAATAGGTGCCTTACCATTTTCAGACCCTCTAATCGTAATTCAAACTCATCTCTAAGTATAGGATATCCCTAATCATCATTATCAATGAATTACCTACATATTCTTGTCATATAATCACTATCTCTACATTTTCCACACTGACGTTTCCTCCCGCGTCCCTTTGTTACGTTCCCTTAATGTCAGCGTACTCAAAACACATCGTTTTGTATAGCTGGTTGTATAACGTCGATTTTCATTAATAAATAAATTGAATTATTTGTCTTATAAATTTTGGTTCCTTATGCTATTATCAAGTCGAGATAAGACGCTCAGATGTGATGTTAATGAAGTCGAGTTTGTATAGACGATAAGCAGTTATAATAGAGCGAGTTTATAAAACAGATTAGCGTAGTTTTCGTAGTTGTTCGTTGTTTCTTAAAACAAATGAATTGTAAATTGGATTGTTCTTGTCTAACCGCTGTAATTAATGAGTAGATATGAGTGCTGCTTTCATATAAATTTATAAATGCTGTTCCTTATGTGGATATACGAGTTTATGAAACAGAAGCGTCGATAAGCGGTTGTGATAACAAGCAGTTTATTTTTGGTTCCTATATATAAATTGCCCGTTTTTTTGCGTTTGAGAATAGTGGGTATAAATTTTCGAATTGTTTTACGGAACATTGACTTTATTGATACGCGTGTTCTAATGATGATGTTTTTGGTTGGTTCTCTTGTGGAAATAAAGGGTATAACTTGTTAAATTCGACGGCACGTGTTCTTACGGAACAATTGACGAACTTACGGAGTGTTTACATGTACTTTTAATTGTGGGTTTTGGTGCATACTTTAGAGTGTTTAAATACAGTTTTAAGCTTGGGTCTTGTTTCTGAAAATGATGATACAGTTGTAGCAGATAAAACACCCGTGTTAACAGTAGCTTAATGCAAGAACTTGTCAGATGACCTGCATTGCAGCGTGCCTTGAGGGTCCGTGACTCTAAATTCTAAATTTTTATTACAATTTTTGCGATTTGTGTTGCAAAATATTTTCGAAATTGTTTTCTCGGAAAACAGAATTAACAAGAAAGTTATCAATGCCACATGGTTCCATTCAGTATGATAATGGCTGGGGCTAAGACCAGTGAAGTGTGGTGAAGTGTTTCGTTATTGTAAAGTGTACTAAATTCTACCAATCCCATCACAATCAAGGGTGAAGTACTTCGTTACTGCCAGACTTTCTGTAAGTGAACTTTTACTATTTGTCTTATTACTATAAATATCTACCCGTTGCTTTACTATATCTTTGTTGTTCTGATACCTTTTACAATAGACTTGCATGCTATTTTAAAACATAAAAGAAAAGAGAGAACGAAAACCAATATTACTGAATTACTCATACCAATTGTGTCTTATCTATTTATCTTTTGTAAACATTTTATCTGATTTATGTTAAATTGGTGTGTGAGGAAACGTTTCTGCTACTCCCCAATATTACCTCACTTTGTATTAAAAGTTTTTGTACTGCTATTACCGTTGTCATATTATATAGATTATTCAAACGTTTTACCTTCTTTTACATTCTTTTACATGCTTTTACATTTTTTTTTCTGGTTTACTTAACTATTTTTTTTTCTTTCAGGTTTGCTTAATTATTTTTCTTACAGGTACTGTCACTAACTCCTTACCGCCGTATACATTATATGTTAGTCTACTTTCTACAACCCCCCCTAATCTCCGATTGAGCCCGGTCATTCCTTGACTTTCTTTGTGTTACGCACGGTTACGAGCCAACGTAACACCTTAAATTGTTTCATATGGTTTTATATTCCTAAAATTCATTACAATTAATTTGTATGCTTCGTCTGTCTTTCCTATTTTCTTCTTAGTTTGTACCTCTTTGCACTCTTCATAAATTATTATTCTATAGCTTTCCTGCATTTGCAATTAATTTCAATTTTATGGTTTTGTATCTATGTTTTCCTGTTTCGTCTGATCCATTTTTGTATTTTAGTCTTTTTTCTATTAAATTCAAGATATCCTTTGTTATTCATGGTTTCTTGTTTTCTGTTTGTATATACCCCAGAATATCTCTGGCGCCATGACTAAGCTAGATTTAATGTTATTCCATTCTGTTTCTACTTCCTTAGTATCAGAAATTTTCCCGATATCTTTGAGCAATTCATTTGACTTTTTTTCAAATCTTTCGTGGATATCGTTATCTTTTAGTTTCTCAAAGTCAAACTGCCTTTTCCGTTCCCTTTTTTCAGATTTTTAAATTTAAGTGCGGCTTTCATAATTACGATGTTGTGGTCAGTGCCTATATCTGCTTCTGGGTAGCTTCTACAGTCTTTTACTTGATTTCTAAACCGTTGTCTAACAATAATGTAATCTATTTGATATCTTCCTATATCTCCTGGCATCTTCCACTTGTGTCGTCTTCTAACATGATGTTGAAATAATGTGTTTGTGATGGTTAAGTTGTTCTTGTCGCCAAATTCTACCAACCTATTTCCCCTGTTATTTCTCGTGCCTAAACCAAATAAACCTACTGCCGCTCCTTCACCACCTTCACCTACCACTGCATTAAATTCCTCCGTAATTATTAAATTTTCATGTCTTTTCATGCATCTTAGTATGTCTTCGATATCTTTGTAGATCGCATACACTTCTTCCCCACTGTAGCTATAGGTGGGCATGTATTATCATTGTATTTACCGGTATAGATTCTAATCTAACCATGAGTACTCTTTCGTTCTCTTGTAGTTTTCTACAAGTCGTCCTATCTTTTTTTCACATAACTATCCCCACACCTGAATTTTTTCCTCTGATTAATTAATTACCCTAATGTCTCCACTCCAAAAATCCCCCCCCTGTCCTACGCACTTCGCTGATCCCTACTATGTCTAGTGTTAACCTACCCATTTCGATTTTCAAGTGCTCTAGCTTACCTACCTGTTTCATACTTCTGGCATTCTACGTTCCGACTCGCAGAATATTTACGGATCTTTTTTATACCTTTGGATCACATCCCCTGAAGTAGTCCCCCCTCCCCGAGATTCAAATTGGGGACTATTTTACCTCCGGAATTTTTATTCCAGAGGATGCCATCATCTTTACCAACAATTTCTGTACGCAGTGTACTTGGAAGGTAATGTAGTTGTTTCCCGTTGCCTTCCACATCCACAGTAGTGTTATATTGACCTCTATGGTCTCTGCCACTCTAAATACCGAAAAAGCTGCTGGCCTCTTTTGGGGACCTGTCTTAGTCTAGTTCCTCACTAAAGACCCCACTAATGTGGTTAAATATATAGTTCAGCTCTTTAGCTCATTGAAACACGCAAGTCATTCTACCCGATCTAGTATTTTAGAACTTTGTCAAGGTGCAGGTCTGTTCAGAAAAGCAAATTTGTGTATTGTTCCAAATTTGTATTCTAATATTTTTAATTGTAATCCTTGTCGCAACTTCTACTTTGAACTTAAATTCTCACTTGAGAATCTTGAGATATCTATTTTTTAATAATTTGTTTATAATATGAACGTTAAAATTGGATATGTGGTTCATTCATAGATATTTCAACCAAAAGGTTATTGCAAAACTCAGAATATTGAACACTTCGGAAGTGTTATTTATTGCTTGTGACAAGAAGTATAAGAGAAAATATTTAGAGCAAAAAATTTGGAAACATTAGTAAAACTGCGAAAGCATCAATCACAATTTAAAAATAATTACGAACTGATTTCAACAATTTTACGATTTCTACAAATGATGAAGCTAGAATACTACATATGAATTAAATTTAGACAGCTTTACAAAAAAACTCCAATGCTTAATTGGTAAGAAAACAAATATTTTAATATCTCATCCGTAATAATCCATAGGTACCAAACAATTTGATGACAGTTCAAGAAATCGTATTGACGTTAACTTTACTTTTACTTACAGGATACCGGTATATTAAATCGAGGTCTGAACTATGAACTATTACCCTCCAAATTTCCATTACACTACACAACTGAAAATTTAGCAGTTCATCTTTATTATTGCTGTAGAAAAGACAATACTGAATTAGTATTTCTCTTGCAACAACAACCACAACAAATTTTCACCTGACATAAGGACACTCGCGAAAAATAGAAGAAAATAACTAAATTAGAAATTAGGCTTCATATACTAATGATTTCCTAAAAATCCAAGGTCAATTTTCATTTAATTATGGTGTAAAACTTCTTAGCTTGAGAACGAATTCACTAAATTAAACGAAAACCCTTTTAATAAGTTCATCGCAGAAACCAAGCAACTAATAAATGAAATGAAAAACTTTTTATTGAATACAGGGCACGGAGATATCTAATAATCGCCAATAGCTCTACATTTACACGACTTTGCTGGCTACAAAGGTCCACAAATTGGATATTCCTATAAGCTCCTAGTATCAGTTTTACTATTCCAGTAAGTTTCTTATCATCATTTATTTATAAAACAATTGTTTTGAGAACGAATTTTAGATCAAAACAATCAGTACTTAAGAGTTTATATTAGCAAGATACCCCCATCAAATTATTTAATTTTCTGTATAGCATCTGATTGCACCTACATTGCACCACATAGCACCGCAAGTCTGGTAGCTAGCACCCAAAAACTATGTAACTTATTACAGCTCAAAGTTGGGGAGGGGGGCTAAGGTGATGCCAGCATTTATACGGTTGAGAAGATGGTTATTAAAAAAAAAAAACAAAAATGTTTTCCAAACCTCAAGTTATTGAATTTATTTGATATTACCAAATATATCGAACATCAATAAATCGAACTCACCTTCAATTTATGTCATAAATGTCAAACTTGAAGTTTTTATTATTTTGACAACGATCCTAGGTCATGGATCGAAACGTAAATAAAGATGATTTTAAAAACTATAAGTGGTTTTATTCCCAAAGAAGATTAAGAAAAAAGGAGTCACATACAAGTTGCATATCTAGGATATGGTCTTTCAACCACTACCTGCCTTTGCCATTATAAAAACACCGAATTGCCCATTAAGAATTAGTGCTGCAAATCTTCCAATAAAGCAGGTATAGTAGTGTTGCAGAAATAATTTTAAATAGCGCCACCACTGTTTTCATCAGATTAAGTAATACAAAAAATTTTAAGTTGATTTATTGCATGAAAACGGTAATTGTTACTATTTAAAAGATTCAATCAAATTCGAAAGGTGTGGGCTGTAGGCATATCTTAGTTGCTGCAAGCTACGAACTATCTAAACTCCAGGATTTTACGGGTTGGCAATCTAAATGGAAGAAAACACAAAATAAGATAATACGTTTTGCCATTCACTTAATGGAAAAAAATTCTGAAAGATGTTGTTTGGGAGGTGGTAGAACTAGGTCTATCCCACGCAACTTTAAACCGCTGTAGCTTTAACATCTTTCCCAACCTAGCTACCTATACAATTTTTACTGCTATGCGGAAACATAATATCACTAGCGAAGTTCTAGCGTGTTGAGGGAGAGTAGTGAGGCTGGATCACTTTCAACTGTTATATTTCACCCATTTGGTTTAAAGTTAAGCAATCGGTGGTGTTACACAGTGCTATGTTAGTGTTTGTAGGTGTACAAAAATATTAAAATAAAGTGCATAAAGTGCCGGGGGGGGGGGGCTTTTATTCATATATGGCCCCAAACTTCGAATTGTTGTATTTTGGGTGCTAGGTATCCGACTGGTGGTGCTACGTGGTACTTTGTTAATATTAGCAGGAGGAGAAAAAATTAGAAAAAAATTTGTCAGGAGGCTCACGCTATTTTAACCCTCCACAAAGTTTGTACCGATATATCTTTGCCATTTTTTAGGTACTAGCTATGCGACTGTTGGTGCCATAAGGTGCTATATTAGTTCTAACTGTTGCAAAAGGAAAAATTTCAAAAAAGTGTGTATGTGTGGGGGAGGCTGACGTACTAGCAGGTGCAAAAAAAATTAAACTCCAAACTGTTATATCTGGGCTATTTGTTGGACTTCAGTTATTCGATTGGTGTTGCTATGCGGTGCTATGTTAGTACTAGCAGGTGCAAGAAAAGAAATTCAAGAAAAGTGAGTAGGGGGGCTGACATCATCTAAGGGCATAAACTTTAAGCTGCAATATATACGTAATTTTTTGAGTGCTGGTTATGGAAATGGTGGAGCTATGTAGTGCTATGTTAGTTCTAACGGGTGCAAGAAGAAAAATTTGAAAAATGTAGTGGGAGGCTGGCATAGACTAGGACCCTAAACTATAAATTGCTATATCTACGACAATTTTGGATGCTAGTTGTGAGAATGGTGTGTTAGTGCAATCAGGCGCAAGAAAAATTTGAAAATACTCCCTGTATGTTTGTTGTGGTTTGTTTAACATTCTTCTTAATCTTTTTTGGGAATTAAACCACTCATAGTTTTTAAAATTATCTTTATTTACGTTTCGATCCATGACGTATAGGATCGTTGTCAAAATAATAAAAACTTTAAGTTTGACATTTATGACATAAATTGAAGGTGACTTTGATTTATTGATATTCAAAATATTTGGTTTGAGTACACTAAACAAAAATTTTTACAGTTTAAAAGAATGATTGCCTTCAATTTGTGTTGTAGCCTGAGACCAACTTTTTTTAGGTAGCCAATACGCTTAACCTGAAATCACCTGATTAATTTTCATCGGTGAATTTTATATAAATTCAATAATTTGAGGATTGGAAAACATTTTTTAACATGTTTCTATTTATACAATTGAAAGGATGGTTATTAAAAAAGTAAGGCTTAAGCAGTCGTGTTTTTTATATTTATTTTGAGGGGGAAAATCATTATGATTTAGGCTACCTCTTTGGTAGATTTTAACATGGTTCTGAGGCGACCCTATGGCGGGTTTACACTTGTCAGATACCAATGTTAATCTATGAAGATTGTATATGGTTCTGACCCAAATTATTGAATTTATATAAAATTCACCAATAAAAATTAATCAGCTGATTTCACGTTAAGCGTATTGCCTACTTAAAAAAAGTCGGTTCCAGGCCACAACACAAATTAAAGGCAATCATTCTTTTGAACTTAAAAAATTTTTGCTTAGTGCACTCAAACCAAATATTACAAACATCAATAAATTAAAGTCACCCTCAATTTATGTCATAAATGTCAAACTTGAAGTTTTTATTATTTTGACAAAGATCCTAGGGCATGAATTGAAACGTAAATAAAGATGATTTTAAAAACTATGTAACAACTGATATAGTGTTTGGGTGCTAGCTACCAGTTTTATGGTGCAATGTTGATGCAATCAGATGCTATACAGAAAATAAAATAATTTGGTGGGGGATCTTGCCGTTTGTATTTAATCTAACACCACGAGTCACTTCATCTGCAGATAATGTGCTATTAATAAGCCTAGATATGCAATCTATTCCAATCTATTTCAAAATACGAAACTACACTATTAGTCAAAAACTTACTCAGCTATTCTAGACGGTTAACCATAATTTCTTTCAAAAAGTAACATCTACAGGCTAACGTGCATTCGCAATCGACAGTTGCTTATTACTATCCAAATCAGAACACTTCATAGATAATGTGAAATAAATTAAAATAAACAATAAATAATATCCGGAAATCACGCAACGCTTCCGACACCTCGACGACTGTCTTGTGTTCATGAATAGTACGTCAAAAGCGGTTTCCTCATTACTGGATAAATTTTGTTCGCATTAGATATTGAAAAATAAAATAAATTATGTGGATCCAACCACAAGAAATGTTAACAGGAAGCTAAGATTCAAGGTTTATCAAAAAAGAGTCAAAGGAGTCTTATTAATCCAAAAAATTTAAACCATCTGCGGTAAATGGTCTCGTTTTATTATCAGATAACACATAACTAAACAAACCGTTAAACCGTGAAAATTACAGAAACGAAGTTAATGCTTTGAAACAAATTGCTCTATACAATGACTACCACTTAGAGTTAATCGGAAAATAATAAACCTCGCAAGATTAGAGTTTAAAAAAGTTTCTATAGATCTTTGAACACGATATATAAAATGCTATGATAATACGGTTATTTAAAGGTATATAAAGACACAAGAGAGGAATACCTCATGTAAACATTATAAAAATCAAGAAAACTAAACATTTAAATCATAAAAAGTAAATAATTTGTTCATTATACAAAAGTAGATACAAATCACCCTGTATAAAATCACTAACCAGCTATAGTTAAGTCAAGAAGCACATTCAGTAATAACAACCACATTCATCAAAACAAATAATTGCGGACGCAACCCATTTATTATAAAACATTCCTAAGCTCAAAATAAATACAAATTTGGCATATTTAAAGTAAAATAAACTAAAAAAAGAAATTTCTTTCAACCTAGATGCATTTCCGTAAAAAGTCTAAGTCAATAAAGCGCATATAATTTATATCAGTTTACATAGGCAAACATTTATAACCGGGCATATTTCAGAAAGTACAAAGAATTGAGGCCAAATGTAGGAATTGCCACATTTAATAAGACCCAGCATATGCAAACAGAATATGGACACTAAAAAAAAGAATACGTGCAGTTGAAAGGTACAAAAATATCAAATTCCGGTATAAAGCTTTGATGTACGTGCAAATTTGAGTGTATAAAGGATGGAGTACCAAATACAACCCAACAGGTTGAAGATAGCACATAATTGCAACGCCTTTGTCATGGTCTAATAACAAGATAGCGAGTGGTCAACCAATACAAGCACGTGGAACAAATTTGTCTTTAAAACTGACCGTAGAAGCATTCTACGATCGACGCACGGACAGTAATAGTCTATACAAAAGTATTACGTATATTTCAATTTAGTGAAGTTAAATTGAAAGTTATAAATGAAAGTCACATTAATTAAAAATTCCAAGTGGAAAACAGTAAAAGTGCGCTATTGAAATACGTGTGTATAAAACTCTGCCGTTGATATAAAACGTAGGTCTAGATTTAATTAATATGAATGAAGTTTATAATTTATTTATTTAGGGCTCTACTTAAAGACAGAACTATAAATCGACTGGAAATATGGAAAATTAAAATCGACTCTAAATATGGACACTGAGTAATCAACTAAATACTGAGCGTTAAACTAAACAACCAACTAAATAAATAAATAAGCCTAAATTACAACACTAAAATACTGAGATAAAACTCTAAATAAATGGTATAATACTTGAAGTACAGGGTTAGTACTTAAAATCATTGGACAAACGGCTACAAGTTGCTGGACAATAGTTCGACGTCCAGGAATACACACCAAGGGTCGGGTAAACGACTCGAAACCACTACACAAACAATTAATTTGGGTCAGGAAGCTGTAATAAGAATCATCAGGTGGAGTATTAAGTCAGAATTATCTTTTCAATTCATAGTACGTTACATTTATTATTTTAAATATTTGCTGAACTTAAAACTTGCATGTAATTTAGATATTTCGTGTAAAGATCAACAAAAATTTGGTACGTATATAAGAGTACGTTTAAAAAGGGAAATAGTTTTTTGAACGTTCAACAGAACCATTCACAGTAAAATACAATTCTTTTTGCTGGATCTAATTGCTATAAAAAGGTATAAAAAAGGTTATAATTTTTGTACTGAACAAATTTGATAGAAGTGTTTATATTTATTTTGATTTAAAAGTTATGTAAATAGTAAATAATATTAAAAATGACGTAGAGTTGCAAATTGTAAATTTTCTTTGCTTATTATACAAATTTGGTAAATTTCGCTTGTTATATGGAGTGTTAGAGGGGAGTGAGTAAAAATTTTCTATTATCATATCGTCGTTCACTCTGTGCAGGGTATCACCGAGCCAGTCGGGTCATAAATTTAATTGTGTTAATTTTAAATTATTTAAGAGGCACAGTGAGATGGCGATCAGCAGGCAATTGGTCGTTATACATCTGACGAGCAGCAATATAGTAGCAATATATATATATATACATATATATATATATATATATATATATTACTCATATTTAGACCAGGGTAGAAAATTAATGGATTACATCAAATAATTTTAATCACCGTGTATAAGGAAGTTTATTAGATAATACGCTTTATTAAAAACCCGTGGAGAATAAAAATTCATTCGTTTATTAAAAATAAGAGATTAAAATTATTTACAAGACGCTTCATATAAAAATAAGCAGTTTTAAAATGCTCAACGTGTAATTTAATTATTCCAAAGTAAAGAATCAAATGGAAATTACGTGCAAGATTTATATGAATTGATTCAAGTTTGGGCAACGAGTATTAAACGAAACGTACAGATAATAATTGAATATTTAATTAGGATTCACTAAAAATTAAAGAGTATTAATTTTAATTGAAGTTAATTGAACCGTTAGTAACAGATAATATCTATAGAAACTTGTAAAAACCCAAGATTATAATACCAGAAAATAAAGCTCTGAGAATTAATATTATTTTGAACACCCGCGTAGTTTAAATATCACATACGGCGTAAATTTTGTAGATAATTAATAGTTTCAAAGAGTCTTGGAGAAACCGGGGCTTAATATTCACGAGAATGTGCGATACGGGGTTATTAAACCCAGATAACAGTCCACATGGACTAAAATATAATCGATAATAAAGAATATCAATTTGCACCAATACGAACAGGTTAGAAAAGGAAAGAGAAAATGCGTCAAGCAAAGACACATATAGTAAAAGGCGGGATTTAAGCAACGTCACGAGGGTCACAATTGGTTGAAAATAGGATGCAAATATCAGAGGTAGAAACAACAATTTCTGTACAAAATTAATTAGTTTTTCTCGGACATGCTTGCGTGCCGTGTGTGAAATTTCTGAGATTTAAATGGGACGAGTGAAAATTGTAAAATCGACGCGCGAGCGACAGACTGGGAACATAGAATGAGGAATTCTTTAGAATTACCTGTTTTGAGGACAAAAGCGACGTGCCGGCTTTTTGCTATATATACCGAGATGAATATAAACAAGCCCTCTTAGACTTTTGACTATTCGATGCGTTAAAAGCTCTTACATCCGCGACTTGATTGAAGATGTTAAACAGTGCATTTTAGTTTGAGAAAATAATTTAAAATTTTGCTCGTATATTTTAGTGATTCAAAATAGTTGGTTATTTACGTGCTAACATGAATGTACTTCAGTGCACTTAGATACAAGGTAATAAAATTTAGTTTCACTGTACCAATTAGCAAAATTTACAACGACAAATGTATACACAAAAGTAGGCAGTTTTGGCGTATATTGGTGAAAGAAGTATGAAGTTATTTGCTATTTTCGGGGTGTTAATAATTAAATGGTTCAAATACGTGTCTGGATCCACGAAACAAGGGTCAGATATACACAGATGAATTCCGGAAAACCCAGAAACAACTTTAAATAAATGGTGATGGAGTAAATTTTAAAAGCGTTGAGAATTAGAAGCCGTAAATATAATCCTGTTGGAATGGTGTGATTAACTAAAGGGACGATGTACTTTGAAGCTACGAGGACGGTGACCTTCAGGTAAATTATACTATTTTGTTTGACATTTTGTGTGTGTTGAATAACTTTATAATTGATTTACTTTAAATGGACATTAGTGAAATTGTACTAACCATAAAATTTTAATTTTAAGATGAAATTTGCTTGTTGAAGTAGAAAGGGTATTTAGTTTTGATGTTCGGTAATATGATGAAAATTTGGGTATGTCTTTGAGCTCAATTAGACGAACCTGGTTAATTAACGTAAAGGGGTGGTAGATGCTCCCTTTATACTCAGACTCCGGTCTGCTTATATTGTTATATTAATTAGTAGGCATCCAACAAGGACTTTAATTTTGGATGCACATTAAAATGATAATAAAATTAATCTTGAAATTCTTTTTAAAACTGAAATTTATGCTGAGTTTTAATTTTGAAATTTTAATGTATTCTGAATATTGATGTAAATAGAGTTAACGTTGATGTTTTTGGTAGGAATGTGTTTTTTTTTTATGAATGAGGAGGTTTATAACATTAGGTGAGCAGCCGAGGCGAAAAGAGGATCACAGCCGTTTATGACGCCCAATCTGTGGGACTAGAATTTTTTTTGTTGAAAGGACCCAGTTCCCGCATTCAAAGGAGAATATCACAGCAAATTTTGGCGACCACAACGTGAGGGCTCGAGTTCCAAATAAAATTTTTGTTATTTTATTCCAGGAAACTGGCGATCTGAGAAAGAGAGTTTCTGTTTGTGTATAAATTTAAGAGTATTTTTAGAGTGTGTGTGAGTGATTAGAACGTATGCAGAGAAAAGAGTGGTTAAGGAGTCAAGGAGTGGAAATTGGAAGTGACGATAGTGCATTGTGTGAGAAAATTTCGAAAATGGAAAAAGCTGGAGGCAGTAGAGATCAGTCGAGGACGGAATCAGGAGAAACAGGAAATGAGTTAATGATGAGAATGTTAGAGGAAATGCGATTAGCTATGGAAGAATCGAATAGAGCGAGAGAGGACTCAAATCGAAAATTTGACCGAATGAGTGAAGAATCGAACAGGAAGTTAGAGGAGATTAGTCAGAAAATAGATAAGACGAATCAAGAAGTTTCAGAATTTAAAATAGTCTTACCGTAAAGATGGGGAAGTTGAAAATAGGGTTGATAAAATGAGCGTGATATTACAGGTCTTCGACAGGAAATGGGACATTTAAGGTCCGAAGTACGCATTTTTGTGAAGAAGAGATTAATATAAAATGACTGAAGTGACGGACTCATGTAGGGATCAGTTAGGCAGGGTAGAACGCGAAGTTAGTAGTATCAAATACAACATGTCAAATTTAACGGGGATGGTCCCAGATTTTCTACAGGTGGAGTATCATTGGACCAACACATGAAGTTTTATGGCGATAACAGGGTAAATCCACAAATTTTTATTAATAGCGTAAGAAATCTAGTGGGAAATTTATTTGACGAACAGACTAAACTAAATACGATAAAGGCTTTATTAAAGGACAATGCGGAGGCATGGTACAATTTAGTAGGACAGGACATAGACACGTATCAGGACTTTGAAAACAAATTTTACAACATTACTGGAGTGATCACAAACAGGATCAGATTAGGGACGACTTGATTACAGGAAAATTTAAGGGAGAGTTTGCAGGTTCTAGGAGCAATATGCCATCCGCAAATACAGTGTGGCCAAACAACTGAATCCACCATTGACGGACAGACAGATAATCAAGTACCTATCACGACATTTTGAACTGGAAATTAGACAACACGTGGCCTTACAAAACATCACAGAACGGGAGACGTTTTGGAATACTTACAGAGATATGACGATGTATGTGTTGGACGGACAAGAGAGATACGAGAACGAAACGTTAACACAGTTAGGTTTGACAACAGGACACCGAATTATCCGAGACGGCCTGACTACAACAGAAATTTTCGACCGAATTGGGAACGACGAGGACAGGAATACAGGAGCAATAGTGCGACTAGGGGACCGACGCCAAGACCTAGTTACACGCGACAGAACAGTTTACCGGAGGTAAACAGGACTGTGACCAGCACGCCGAATAGAGACAGGGACACGGATATTAACACGAGGAGGACGTACGCACAGGTTGTAGAAGGACAACCAGGACCAAGCACGGAAAACAGGATGGGACAGGATTTTTAGAACGCGACAGACCACTAGATTTCTGTGTAAATGTATACGAACATCCACGTGAATTTTTCAAAATTGAGGAGGAAGTAGAGCCAGAAACTGTAGAAAAATTATGTTTGCCAATTATTAATTTAGAAATTTTTGAAAATAATGTAGAAGTATTACTTGATACAGGGGCAGAGGCGAGTTTAATATCGGAGGAATTCGTCAGCAAAATTAGGGATAAGGTTTGTGATAGAATTATGCCTATAAAGCGTAGCCATTTAGTAGCTCCAAATAAAAGAAGTTTGCTGTAGTAAATAGTGTTGTGGTGCTTAGGATAGATATAGGAGGTTTTAGCTGTGAACAGGAGTTTGTAATTGTACCTGGACTGAAGTTTCAGAGCATTTTAGGTGTTGACTGTATGATGAAGTTAGGGTTTTGATAGATATGGAAAGGAAGGTAGTAAGGATTAAAGATAGGGTAGTGCCATGGAAGGGCAGTTATGAAGTCACAGAGGATGACACGGGGTTTAGTATTAATGTAGTAGAGGTAGAGGATGATGAAGGTAAACAGATCAACACAATAAGATGTCCAGAGGATAGGAAAGTAGAGGTTCAAGCTTTAATACAAAAACATGCAGAAGTAGTGGGGGTAGAAGCAGCATATCAGGAGCAGGTGAAGGCGAAATTAAGTAAAGATGGCAAGTTTGTTTTTAATCAAGTAGATTTAAGGGATTCATTCTGGCGGATTCCATTGCATAAGAATTCTAGAAGGTACGTAGGATTTTCCGTAGAGAGAAAAATCGATAATTGTAAAGTAGTATCGTTTGGTTTGTCGGCAGAAAGGGACACAATGATAAATGAGAAACAGGCAAGTGTAGGGACTGAAGAAGAAGCAATATGTAAGAGTCAGGATAATAGGGATGATAAGTTTATGGTATGTGAGATAACAGGGATGTTAAGTGTAGATATAGAAGGGGGAGAGATAGGGATGAAGAGTATTAGGATGGTAAGAAGAAAGACATGGAGGGTCAAGAAGAGAGTTAGATTTAAATAGGATAGGGATAGAATAGGTGTATATAGAAGAGTAGAAGTAGGTGTTGATAGAAAATAGAGCTAGATATAGGATAAATATGGGAGATAATTAGAAATAGGTGTTTAGGATGAGAATAAATATTAAATGTAGGAAGAAAATAAGATAGGTTAAGTATAGATATTTCATATAAGATTAGTGGGGAGTTAGGAATAGAATAAGAATAGGATAGGCATATAGGATTAGGTAGGGGGAAGTAAAGTATAGTGAAGATTAGTTAAAAGTTAGAAATAGGATAGGTATATAGGATGTATATAGGATTATTTGGATAAGTAGGATGAAGTTAGGGATAATTTCAGTTTATAAAATGAGGTGAGAGTTAGGAATAGGATAGGGATATAGGATAGGTGTAAATATTTTTTTTTTCGATTGGAGACAAAGTAGGTAAGTTAGATAGATAAGGGTAGAGAGAGATAGGCAATTTTTTTTGTAATTTTTTTGTCTAAATGCTTTATATTTGCATTCAAATAAGTGGGATTATTTGTATTCAAATAGGGGGAAAATACTCATATTTAGACCAGGGTAGAAAATTAATGGATTACATCAAATAATTTTAATCACCGTGTATAAGGAAGTTTATTAGATAATACGCTTTATTAAAAACCCGTGGAGAATAAAAATTCATTCGTTTATTAAAAATAAGAGATTAAAATTATTTACAAGACGCTTCATATAAAAATAAGCTGTTTTAAAATGCTCAACGTGTAATTTAATTATTCCAAAGTAAAGAATCAAATGGAAATTACGTGCAAGATTTATATGAATTGATTCAAGTTTGGGCAACGAGTATTAAACGAAACGTACAGATAATAATTGAATATTTAATTAGGATTCACTAAAAATTAAAGAGTATTAATTTTAATTGAAGTTAATTGAACCGTTAGTAACAGATAATATCTATAGAAACTTGTAAAACCCAAGATTATAATACCAGAAAATAAAGCTCTGAGAATTAATATTATTTTGAACACCTGCGTAGTTTAAATATCACATACGGCGTAAATTTTGTAGATAATTAATAGTTTCAAAGAATCTTGGAGAAACCGGGGCTTAATATTCACGAGAATGTGCGATACGGGGTTATTAAACCCAGATAACAGTCCACATGGACTAAAATATAATCGATAATAAAGAATATCAATTTGCACCAATACGAACAGGTTAGAAAAGGAAGAGAAAATGCGTCAAGCAAAGACACATATAGTAAAAGGCGGGATTTAAGCAACGTCACGAGGGTCACAATTGGTTGAAAATAGGATGCAAATATCAGAGGTAGAAACAACAATTTCTGTACAAAATTAATTAGTTTTTGTCGGACATGCTTGCGTGCCGTGTGTTGAAATTTCTGAGATTTAAATGGGACGAGTGAAAATTCGTAAAAATCGACGCGCGAGCGACAGACTGGGAACATAGAATGAGGAATTCTTTAGAATTACCCGTTTTGAGGACAAAAGCGACGTGCCGGCTTTTTGCTATATATACCGAGATGAGTATAAACAAGCCCTCTTAGACTTTTGACTATTCGATGCGTTAAAAGCTCTTACATCCGCGACTTGATTCAAGATGTTAAACAGTGCATTTTAGTTTGAGAAAATAATTTAAAATTTTGCTCGTATATTTTAGTGATTCAAAATAGTTGGTTATATACGTGCTAACATGAATGTACTTCAGTGCACTTAGATACAAGGTAATAAAATTTAGTTTCACTGTACCAATTAGCAAAATTTACAACGACAAATGTATACACAAAAGTAGGCAGTTTTGGCGTATATTGGTGAAAGAAGTATGAAGTTATTTGCTATTTTTCGGGGTGTTAATAATTAAATGGTTCAAATACGTGTCTGGATCCACGAAACAAGGGTCAGATATACACAGATGAATTCCGGAAAAGCCCAGAAACAACTTTAAATAAATGGTGATGGAGTAAATTTTAAAAGCGTTGAGAATTAGAAGCCGTAAATATAATCCTGTTGGAATGGTGTGATTAACTAAAGGGACGATGTACTTTGAAGCTACGAGGACGGTGACCTTCAGGTAAATTATACTATTTTGTTTGACATTTTGTGTGTGTTGAATAACTTTATAATTGATTTACTTTAAATGGACATTAGTGAAATTGTACTAACCATAAAATTTTAATTTTAAGATGAAATTTGCTTGTTGAAGTAGAAAGGGTATTTAGTTTTGATGTTCGGTAATATGATGAAAATTTGGGTATGTCTTTGAGCTCAATTAGACGAACCTGGTTAATTAACGTAAAGGGGTGGTAGATGCTCCTTTATACTCAGACTCCGGTCTGCTTATATTGTTATATTAATTAGTAGGCATCCAACAAGGACTTTAATTTTGGATGCACATTAAAATGATAATAAAATTAATCTTGAAATTCTTTTAAAACTGAAATTTATGCTGAGTTTTAATTTTGAAATTTTAATGTATTCTGAATATTGATGTAAATAGAGTTAACGTTGATGTTTTTGGTAGGAATGTGTTGTTTTTTTATGAATGAGGAGGTTTATAACATTAGGTGAGCAGCCGAGGCGAAAAGAGGATCACAGCCGTTTATGACGCCCAATCTGTGGGACTAGAATTTTTTTCTGTTGAAAGGACCCAGTTCCCGCATTCAAAGGAGAATATCACAGCAATATATATATATATATATATCATATATATATATATATATATATATATATATATATATATACATATATATATATATATATATATATACATATATATATATACATATATATATATACATATATATATATATATATATTGACGTGATAAGGGGTCACGAGAGAGCATTGAAACCCTAATTCTAAAAATTTATCCCACCAAAATATATTTTAATCCGGAAAATAAAAATTTCCGTGAATACATGGTTACACCCTGTAAAATACAAGCGCACCTTTATTCATTACAGTATCTTGCAAAACGCAGATTGCGCGTGTATAAATAATCACACTGTATGATATAGGCATTTTCTAAATAAATATCAAGTAACGTAAGTCGTATATGTAAAAATAATTAGGTAATTGTAAGATACCGTAAAACGCATTAAATTTAAACGTAAAAATCGATCGTTTTAAGATAAATACAAAGCCTCTTTCAATTATCAATACATTTTGATAAACATGCATTTGATTTGCTGTAAATAGCATAAAAGAGTACTAGCCTTACGCTTTTAGTTTAAAAACTACAATCAACGTGTAGTTAAAACCCCTTTTGCATTAAAAGCAATTAAAGTTCAAATTAATTATCCCGTGGATAACAGCAAGTCATTTTAAATAGAGAATTTTTCAAGAACATAAAAGGATAAGTAATTAAAAATACGTCAAATTCGTATAAACTCATTAATAAATAAACATTTTGTTCCTAGAAGCGGTCCGATCATTGATAAAACCTGCAAAATCCCGGAAATAACTCATAAAAATAATTTATGATTTTAACATTAGTATGAGACGCTACAATAATAGTATATGTGACATAAGGACATATAGAGAGCGTCACGGATAACTGGAATCAAATACTTAGTTAAAAATAGCCAGAATTTTAAATGCTAATTGGTTTTTCGAGAACCCTTGCATCATAATGTTCCACATTTTCCTAGTAAGCTTCTAAAAACAGATAAATTTGTATATAAAGAAGTTTATTCAATAATTTGATTCGAGCGCTAAATGTTATTTTAAGTCGCAAAGAGATGCTATGCGGAAGTAGTATTTGAATATGCAGTAAACGTTTTGTAATTTATATTGGCAAGGTTGTAAAGAATAAAGAAGCAATGTTTTAAACGAAACTTACAACGAGAAATGAAAATTATTAATTACAAGAGGGAATGTTGTTCAAGATAACGCTATTTTTAAAGATTTTATTAAATAATCGAGAAGAAGATTTAACCAGAAATGTACTTTGGTAATTGTTGTTTGAAATGAGAATTTTAATATGGAGAATCTTGCAAGCTGATTTGACGTCAATTAAAAATAAGAAAATATTTTATTGCAAGGACTTTTTTGTGGATTCTGCAAGAATCACTTTTAGATTTATTTTTAACTGATCTATATTTAATGTAAGGAATAATAATAAGCGTTAAAGGTTTACCTAGAAAATTTGTGATCAAAGTTCGAAATACTCTGACCTTTTAGTAGATTATCTGTCAAGGATTTTTCTGGCCAAAGTAAATCTTACAAGCATGGAAATAATCATAATTAGGTAAACCATCCTCAGAAAAATAAGTTTAATTCTGTAAATTTAAAATAAGGTAAGCAACAATTTTTGTTGGTAATCAATACGTCTTAAAAATTATTTTATGTTTGAAAGAAACAATGTTAGAAATGTTCTAAATGCTTTTGTATTGAAGAGAATATCACCTACTGTATACATGCTTTGTAATATTGCTGTGTTTGATTTCATTTTAAAAACACCCTTTAGCTCCCTTGAGAAATAATGTAAAGAAGCATTAAATGCGGACTTTATGCTTTATGAAAATCTATCAATTTCAAGCGTAAATACACAGTCATTAATTATCATAAAAAAATACATTTCCCGCTACATATAAAACATTCGTTCTATTTGGCGTAAGAACTATATCAATGTTGTTAAAGACGAAATGCTTTATTTTAGTCATGTGTATTAAAACACGTTTTGCCGTGATAGCAAATATTTTCTATAAAAAAGCAAATCATTTGCATGATAAAGCTTTAAATTAAATATATAAATTGACTGTATAACGTAAATTTTATTTAAATAAAACATGTTTTGAAATTTCGAGAGAATTTGGAGAAAAAAATGCGTCAATTTCATATAAACTCATTGAACAAATAAACATTTATTCAAAAAAGCTACAGGAACATTGTAAAACCCATAAATTGTGATAAAAATGTCAATAGGAACGCGGTTTAACAGCCTTACGTATTAATGAGGGAGACCGCGAACAATTAAATATAGATGTCAGAGTAGGACGGGGCAGCGCACGTCACTAATAAGTAGATCGTGCTAATGAGGTAATAAAACGAGAATACCCAGAAACTTGCATCAGATATAACGTGTAGTATTTGGAATAGAATTCCGTATGAAGCTAGAACGTACTAGAAAAGAGATAATCGTTGTATATAAACGGGGACTTTTATTGAAGACATTCATTCACAAATTCGATTGCGAAATGTTACTTTGATTAAGTCGCGAGCATGTTGCTTTGCGAAGATGGTATTGTGAGTATGCAATATGCATATCGTAATTAATAATAAAAATATAACGTTGATGATAAAATGGAACAGTGAATACGGAAATAAAATTAAACGTAACCTGCATATAAATATAGAAGTTATAAAATGTGATGAACATTCACAATTCTTCAAAATAAAGAGCTATTTAAATATTAACCTAAATAATTAAGCCGAGGATGCACATTGGTTTCTAAATGGAGATTTTATGCATGATTTTGTAAACTGGGATTTGACGTCAATTAAAATATAGAAGCAAAAGATATTTAATAGTGTTAATTACCAACCAATGGGGAAAGCGCATCGGAGATTTTTGCAAGTAATACTTTTAAAAAATTGTTTTGTAATTGTTAAGGAGGTTCTAATTTCTTAGTGTGCGTGAGAACAATCTAAGAGGATAAGTAAGAGTTAAAATATTGGAAAATATTGTGAGTAATTTTAGTGGCCTACGTTCGAGGGTCTAAGCAGAAGTATTTAAAACAGGTTGAACGTAAAGTACATAGTGTGCTCAGTTTTAAATTTACACATATATACTTTGCATTTATGAACTAAAACCTAACCGATCGATTAATAATAGTTCTCAATAAATCGAAAAGGAGTAGAGCGGATCGTATCGTCCCCTAAAATTTAAACGACCCATGGCAACTCGAAATGGTTTGGTTTAATTGTTATACAAATAGATAACTAAACAAACAATTAAACCGCGAAAATTGCATAAACAGGGTTAGTATCAACGAGCAAATTGCTATAAACAATTACAAACTAGAGTTAATCGAAAAATACATCAAAATGCGGAAAATGAGCAACCTCTGCAAGACCACACTCAAAAAAGTTTTTGTAAATCTTGGAACACGATATATGTACATTCCATTTATAAACCAAAACCTAAACAATCGATTAGTAATAGTTTTCATGATATGACAGGAAGCTTAGATTGACTTCCAAAACCAAAAACTTCCTACATTCGTGTTTAACAAATGCTAAAGATAAATTGGTAATTTACCAAAGAGGAGTTTAAAGTGCTTTAGGCAAACCATCCGCCCCTGATCGATCTAAACAAACCAAGCGATTCTGATTTTAAAAATCATATCAGATTTAGTAACAGTTTTATTCAAGTGCTTAAGTTGTTAACAACGTCGCATCTAAAAATATTACAAAAGTGGACTCCTTTGGAGAAGTGGAAATTGAGCATGTACTATCAAGCCTGAATCACACTCTCACTTCAAAAATCAGTCTAAATAGAGATTTCTATCCTTTATATACGTAATCACTAAATGAAAGAGTACTTTTTTCCATCTTTATTTTAACGACTGTTCTACCTTCGAACTCTAGTGATTGAATACATTTATGTTTTATACTTTTAAGTACGTTGTTCGTACTTTTAATATGTCAATTTATAGAAGATTAATATATCTGGAATTTGGATAAAAATTGTAAATTATTTTAGTTGTCTAAGGGTATGTTTACCTAATACACTTTAATTTGGTGATACATTTATATGGTGATAGTTCTTTAAAGTCGGTAATACAGTTAAAAGTCGATAATACAGTTACCAAAGTTCATAAGATACATCGCGCAAGCGCAATGAATAGGAAAGCAATGCAACGCCCTGGCGGCCGGAAGCGCGAACCTTATTACAGATTTCGCGTTGCCAACTACCATGACGTCATCATTACCCCAAATTATATTGCGCCATAACCGGAAATATAAACATTTAAGCAAAAGTTCATATTCGTGAACAAATTAAACACGGTATTACTTACCCCGGAAATCCGAACGTTCTGCGGGGTTGAACCAAAGTTGGCCTCTATCAGGGTTCCTCAGGGCTCCATCTCGGAGTAATCAAAGATGGTGACTCATCATCTCGGGTCGTGGAGTCCGTTCAGCCGAAGGTTGCAAATTACCTACCTATGCAGGGAATGACGGAAAAAAGGTATAAGGTACGACAAACAAAAGATAATCAAGCAAAGGAAATCTACATAGGTAAAGCTACGATACGATACCTCAAGGTGACCACTTCGCTCCAAGAACCAAGGCAAAAGGCCACGCTTCAGAGCGTCACCAAAACCTCTCACCACTTTGTCCCCACTCCTTGTCTTTTTCCCATTGGCGCGAACTGCGCAAATGCACTCTAACGTAACGGAAGTACACGCCTAGTCTATTTAAAATTCCCGCGCACCGCGTCTTTTGAAATTATGGCGCGAAACTTCCGTACATCAAAACTTAACCTAAAAACACTGTTAAGTGCCGATTTGGCACGTAACATACCTTCTTATGGAGCAATTTTAAATTGAACCCTTATCATTGCTGATAATCATTTTGGCCCAAAGCGCTATGGCAATTTGAATTAAAAATTTAATTAAATACTTGCACCTTCAATGCTTTTCTTTACTCTTTAACTAAAGCACTATTATAGACATTGATATATAGAAACCAACTTACAAGGGTTATTGTTAATTGATAGGGGCACTCCAATATTGATTTAATTTTGTGTACAATATTTCTTACAGATATAATTCTAAATACATTGGTGTACACAAGCAATATAGGTCAATCATGAAAATATTACTTATTTGTTTTTTGGTCTCAAAAGATTTCAGCGTTATCCTTTTGGATTCCTCATTCCTGACGCTTTCCAAGAGCCTCAGCGCCTTCCAGTTTTAGGTCCCGTTATTTCTCTCTCACCTACGCCACCGCTGAAATAGGATTTTTAGCTAGCGTGATTTCGCATTTTAGGAATTTAACATTTCGTTATAACACCTGGCAGTTCCAATACTGTTACAATATTTAAATTGTAACATAACACTTCACGATCTTAGAGCCAGCAATGCAACTAAGATACCAAAAGTACAAGTCCCTTAACTGCTTCTCTTCCTACGAAGTTTTACTGCAAAGATGAAACAAATAGGGCTGCATAGAGTGTAGTAGAATTGTTTTATTTTAATTTTCTGAAACGGTAGAAGAAGTAATTATTTCTGCACCCAAAAAGGTATTGAACTTCGCACATTCTAAAAATATTGATGTCGATAAGTACTAGAGTTAGATAATATGACGCACCTGCGTCTATATTTAGAACACAAGTTATTCGTAAAAAATTATGATTAACTAGAAAAGTTAGTTAAATAGACCAGATAGAAGCAAGCGTACCCAAGATAATAATAACTGACAAAGATAAAGAATACATCATTGTGGGTTCTTACATCCTGCAACGGCCATAATACCACCTACTTATAAAATTTCATGTATTGTCCATTTATTTATTATTTGATTTGGGTTTTACTTTTATATTGCAATAGCGAAAGGTGAAAACTACCGCACTCTTGAAAATTTTGAATTTTATCCAGCGTCTGCCATTGGGTTTGGCGTGCATAACGTCGTTTATACACTAATCAAGTGCTATCCATTCATTATTTAAAAGAATGTAAATTATTTTGAAAATGCTCCTAGATTCCTTATCAAATACATCGTCCTAGATTAAGCAAATAGAAATGAGTTAGGAAAAGATACAAATACATACATTGATCTCTTAATAGATAAAGCAGACATCCCTTTTGTTAGTCGATTTTCATTTAGCTACCGAACGTTATAATCAATTAAAATTTGAAAAAAGGCATAGTTGTTGTAGCAAATGTGCCCTTTTCTCGTTCAATTGTTGGTTGTCTTTAAAGTATAGCTTGTGAGATGGTTTGTATATACAATCGGTTATTACTAAAAGAATGCAATTTAAGGCATGCAATAGAAAAACCTAAATTACAAACATTTTTCTTGCAGAAAATGGTATTCTATAGTTACCTTAGTTGCACTAGGGGTAATCCACCTTCCTTATTAATATACCAGTCATCGTTGCACAGATATAACGGTACGCATATGCAAGTAGAAGAATTTTCTGTACTGGAACGTCCCAATTGCACAGTAGGCTGCGGACTAGTTTCAAAAACACTTTCAACAAACTTTTTTAGTTTGCCATGATCTTTTTCGATTTCATCAAATATTTCATTAACTTCGTTTAAGGTGGCATTAGCTGTAAGCAAAGTGTTGGTGGTGATCATGTATATAACATACAGAACTAACAGTTTTTGCATATTTTTGAGCACGTGCATAACTAAGCGTTAACTAGACTAAAATAAAAGCAAAACTATCTATGTTTGATGCTCCTTAGGAAGTCTGAGGTTTCGGCTAAGCCGTTGCATCAGTTTATGTGCGGTTGACTTCCGGATTATTTCTCTAAATTATTCTTATCCAATTTCACAATCTACAGTTCTATATTAAACACAAAGCGGAAATACTTCCGTCTTAGAAAATTATCTAATATAAAATTTCGGAGCGAATTACATGCTGTTCACTTTCTGCAGACGTTGTACGTGCGTGCCACAATTAAATTATCCAAATTACCTTAGTAGTGGTCTAGGATTCCGTTAGTGTTATTCTGAGACACACAATTAATACAGTTCTTTACGCCTAAAGCAAACTCCGCACAGTTTATGATTTGGACACCAAATAGTGTGCAAAATAAATTCAGCCAAGATCATACTTATTTTTGCGTGTGGAACAAGAAGAAAACACTCAATTGAAACTACCAATTATTCGTAAAACAACAAAGTTGAAATCGTCTTTTATTATGCGGCAAAACACGTTAGCTAATTATATTATATGGGGTTGCTCGTCATATGGATAATGCTTGAGATGGACGAAACTCCCCCACTTACTGTACCAACGACTAGCTTGAAATTCCATTTACGAGAGGGCACGAGTTTGGATATGGGTTGATTATGATAACTCTATAAAATTAAAAGGAAACAAGGCGCCACAAGCATCTTTAAATATGCTCAAAAATAAATTTACCATGAGGAGAGATGCGCTGAAACCCTTTGACAATTAACACAGGGCGCACTAAAAAAATTATGAACGTTCCAGAAACTATAATGACTCTCAGTCTATTGACTAACACAGACCTAGTCGCCATCAACAAAACTCTAACTTTTGCCCTCAATATTTTTCAAGTCGAATAAAGTAGTTTATAACTGTTACTCTGTTAATTAAGTTATGAATTTTTCAAAAGTATTCTCTGTATGTCCTTTTTGGATATAAATAAAAGATCAATTCAACTAAACGTTATATAGGTAAATTCAAAGTTTATATATACAATTCAAAAGTTTAGTTAATCAAAGTTCACTTCTTTAATTAATAAATTCAAGTTTATTTAAAAATTCTTTCATTTTAAATATTTAGTGATATGGATTTAAATTAAGCCCAAACAGCAGCTCTGGTATTTTTTCACATATGCTTTAATTTCTCCAAAATATGTCAAGCAAAAAATAAATGCTTCAACGAGTAGTGCTCTCCACAGCGTCTTATACTTCAGCGCAGTGCTCCCCACAGCCTGCTCCACGGTGATGCTATCCGCTGCCGTACCTAGGGCACGTTGCTACGTAACACAAAGAAAGTCAAAGAAATGACCGGGCTCAATCGGAGAGTAGGGGGGGTTGTAGAAAGCAGACTGACCTATGATGTATGCGGCGGTAAGGAGTTAGTAACAGTACCTGCAATAAAAGAAATTAGAATAGCAAACCTGCAATAAAAAAGATTAGTCCTGCAAACCTGAAATAAAGAAAAAGAATAGCAGCAATGCAAAGTCTAAGTTATTCAGTACTTTGTAGAATGTAAATAAAAACTGTTTAGATAAACTATATAATATAACAACGGTAAAAGCAATACAAAAATATTTAGTACAAAGTGAGGTAATATTAGGGAGTAGCAGAAACGTTTCCTCACACACCAATTAAACATAAATCAGACAAAATATTAACAAAAGATAAATAGATAAGACACAATTGATATGAGTAATTCAGCAGTATTGATTTTTTTTTCTTTCTTTTTTTTTCTTAATCGCAGGCAAGTCTATTGTAAAAGGTATCAGAACGACGAAGATATGGCAAAACAACGGATAGATATTTAAAGTAATAATAAGTAGGAAATAGTTCAACTTACAAAAAGTCCTTCAGGAACGCTTCCTTGCATTTGAAGTGTGGGATTCACGATGTCCTGCACTAACGAAGCACTTCACCCTTGACTGTGAGGGTGTTGATGGAACTTATCACACGTTACACTAATCATACCTACGTATTTCACTGGTGTTAGCAGCAGACATTATCACGCGTCGGAACTATGCAGCCTTGATAAATTTCTTGGTAATTCTATTTCCTAAGACGATAATTTCGAAATATTCTGTAGCACTAGTTTAATTTCAACTGGGACCAGATGTATATTATTTTCATAAACATCCCAATAAGCAGTGAGAAACTTCAAACAATACCTTTGTAAGCCGGTAATCTGTTATATTTCGCAAATAACGAAATTTGCGCAAGCACTGGTCTATTTTAGATTCTTGGTTGTTAGAAAATTCAGAAACTACAGCATCACTGTATTTAATAAATCCAAAGTATGCGCTACTCTGAGAAGAACAGGACCGCGAAACTAGATCGCACACACACAGTTTAAATATCAAAAAACAAAACAACTTAAAAACATAATCAATAAAGCAACGCGTATCACTAAGTCAATGTTCCGTAAAACAAGCACGTGCGGTCGAGTAAAACACGTTCGCCTATAAAGCATCTTTTCTTCAATGTCATCAGAACTACACTATTCTACAGGTAATCAACAACTTTTACTTCACAAGAAAACTCAACTAAAAACACAATTAGTAAAAGCAACAAGGAAACAGTATTTTTAACGTAATACATATATAGGAACGAAGCACAAACTCCAACTCCTCTCCAATCTGTTTCTATTCAATCGTTGTTACCATAACCTCTTATCGACTATTCCCTAAACTTGTTAATAACATAAGGAACATCCAATAAAATGAATGCAGCCATCCTATCTACTAAATAATTACGAGCTGTTTATTATATTCGATAAGTTGGAAAGTAATTTACGAATAATCCATTTAACATTCGTTCCTCGCAATTTATTTATTAATGAAAATCCATCTTCAAATTATCTTCTTTTAAAGTAATACCCACGAGATTAATTGCATACAAATCTGAATTATTCTGAAGTATTTAATTTATACAAACAGCGATCCCAAACAAACGATGTATTTTTAAGTACGATAACAGAAAGGAAGCGTAAAATGTTACGCTATAAAAAATGCCCGTTACAACGTCATTGCAATTCATTAATCAATAGTCAACAAACTACGTATGGACGTTAAGTTCCGTTCCATACTTCACCGACAAGTCATTATGATTGCGTCTGTCAACTCTACCTCCGAAACAACACTCCCGTAGAGTTCAACGGCGACGCACTCGACGAGGTTTAAGGCACCACGACCACGAAGCCGTCCGAAGAGTTCAGAAGACAACCGAAGACTTCTGAACCCTCTATACTTGTATATATTATCAATTAGTAATTTTTAGTGTCATATCATAATTCTTTGTAACTTAACGTTGATCAACAATTAAAACACGAAGCCTTCCGAAGAGTTGCGAAGACCACCGAGGACGTCTTGACCTCTTCAAACAGTAAATATTTCCTAACTATCGTTGTTCAAGTTCACACTGGGCCTCGTAAGCAAATTCCGAAGCACTCCAAAAACTCCGAAGATTACCAAAGACTTTTACAGCCCGTTAAACTGTATATACATTCATGCCATAAGTGTTTAGGTTTAATTTTGGTTCCTCAAACAACCATGAAGCCTTCCGAACTGCTCAAACTATTAAAATCATTCAATTTCACTTTTATTTTTATGTATTTTTGAAACACAGTTATTTTTGATTATACTTATTAAACAAATAATCAAATCAAGCCTATATGCTTTCAGACGCCGCCCACTCAAACGATAACAGTATCTAAAAAATCTCTTCAAAACTAAAACTAAAAACTTCAAAACTGATATATAATTATCGAAAAATGCTTTAAAACTAAAAGGAAACTGTCGAAAGATGTTTTGAAACAGTAAAACTAAAATAATACTATTGAAAGCTGCTTTCAAAGCTAAAATAAAAATATCGAAATATGATCTTCTGAACTAAAACTGCAACAAAACTATCTAAAAATTGTGATTTAAACTAAAATAAAATTTGAAAAATGTTTTCAAGTATGAAATAAAAATATAAAAAAATGTCTCCAAAACTAAAACCAAAAAAAAACTATTGAAAATTTCTTCGTATCTGAAATACAGTTTTGTAAAATATCTAAGTGACTTAGAAACTAAAAACAATCGAAAACGGTCTTTGGAAACTAAAAACTATTGAAAAATAGTTTTAAAAACTAAAATTACGCTCTTGATAGATGTTTTGAAAACTAAAACTGGACTAAATTGTTGAACGTGGCTTTCAACGTTAAAATATAATTATCCAAAGGCGCTTCAAAATTGTAATCAGAATAAAGGTTAATGAAAAGTATTTTTAAAACTAAATTAAAACTTTAGTAATTTGCCTACAAAATTAAAGCGGGAATAAAACTATCGAAAGATGAAAAAACTGAAAAAAAAACTATTGAATATATCTAGAAAACTAAAATAAAACTGTCGAAAGGTGTTTTGAAAAAGAAACTCTGAATTAAAACTTTAGAAGGATGTCTTCAGAATTAAAATAAGAATAAAACTGCCAAAGGTATTTTGAAAACAAAAACTGAATTAAACTATTGAAAGCGACTTTCAAGTATTGAAAAATATTTTGAAAACTAAATTAAAATTTTAGAAAAATGTCTTCAAAATTAAAACGGGAATTAAACTATCTAAAGATGTTTTTATAAAGTAAAACTGATAAAAAAACTATTAAAAATCTCTTCAAATCTGAAATATAGTTATCGAAAAGTATCCTCGAAATTAAAAACTACCAAAAAAATGTCTTTAAAACTAAAATAAAACTGTCGAAAGGTATTTTGAAAAATAAAAAACCGAAAACAATGAAAGCAACTTTCAAAGTAAAATGAAACTATCGAAAGATGTTTTTAAAAATTAAAACTACCTAAAATGATCTTCTAAACCAAACTGCAAGAAAGCTATGTAAAAACATCATTAAAATTTAAAAAATGTTTTCAATACGAACTATCAAAAAATAATAGTATGGGATTTATTACAAGCAGAGATAAAAAAGAAGATGTAGATGTAGACCTAGATCAGATAGTGATAGATGCAGACTTTGCAAATTTCAGGGAAATCTATAGGTTTTTTCAGAGTAGGCAACAATGATGGTACGCGTCTAACCAGTTCCAGGACTGAAGACCTAATGATGATGATCTAAACTATTTCTTTAGAGACATTCAGTTATAATATATAAAAAGTTAACACACGTTGAAACTATTAGGTATCATGATTGCAAGTATGTTTATTAACGAAACAAACAGCTGGATTCTCCAATCAAAAACAACCCAAAAGAAGCTACGTACGTGCACAATTTCAAGTACAAAAAAGTCGTGAAATTTGTATTAAATGCGAAACTAAAATTCAGATTCGGCTGTAACAATGTCAACAGGATTAATATTAAATACTTCTGTTGCGAAATTGGCTAAATGTTAGTCCTTACGTGTGTTAAGAGTTTGATCCAAATACATTTAAGGTAATACTTAAGTGAACTTCAACTTAGAACAGTCAACTTTATGTCTGTATGTGATTGCTTCAACAACAACACTTCTGCACAGCAAAGCCAAACCCCGTGACCCTAAAAAGAGCCGACAACGCACGAAATTACAAAAAATGGAAGGATTAAAACAAAAACCAATTTTCTAGCGAAACATTCCACTCACTGTAAATCCCAGTTTCGACCCAAAATTAAAGGATAAACCAAAACAAAAAAAAAATATGCATAGTCCGAAAAAACACTAATAGATTATAAAGTTATTTAACTCGGGAGAGGAGACAGTTCTACAACCGGACGCTTAACTACTCCCAACCCAGTCCGTACAGTCACAATTTTCACTTGTCCATCTGTCGTGTTATGTAGGTCCACTGCAGGTACCAATTTCCAATGTAATGGAGAAGAGAGCGCATTGCAGACAACACCAAAGTCCACAAATTATTAGACGCATTACCTACCGCGTCAACTGTTCGCTGCTGCACAGTCTTTGGATGGCTTCTAATTCAATTCTTCCAAAGACTTTGATGCAAAGCTTGCAGACGTTGCCACCGGGACAACCTCATATACATGTTCTCATCCCAAATTTTTTCCAATAAAGTTCCTAAGGACTCAATGGTGAGAAAGTGACTGGGGAGAGTAACTTGTAATTCATTAGGGTTCAAACTATTGGCAAACAAAGTTCTAGAGTTTAAGAGAGCCTCAATTTGAGAAAAAACAGTAGATAGCTATTCGAGGTTAGCACCTGTTCCTAAATAATTCTAGATAAGTACCTATTTTGCCTTCCGTGAACCACCCATATGATATGCTAAGACGAGATTGAAATGCCACTTCAAGTTTTCAGATTGTAATGATGAATGAAAGCAGTGCTACATAGCATTGTTGGCAGCACCAAAATTTGTGCTGAAATCACTAAATCTCCTACGGGCGAGAAAACGACGATATGCTACTAAAAACACCTACGCGAATAAATCAGAAGCATTTTCCCCATGAACCGCTTTAGTAGCAAAGCAGACGAATATGCATAGATAAATTTTTAAAGCTCTGGTACTTCTAAGCTTACTAGACCTCCTGAAACCCTTTGTACTGGCGAATTCGCCATGAGAGGAGGGTTAACCTTTTTCGGATATGCTCGAATACGCATCAAACAATCAGATACAGCTGAACGAATGACTTGAGGCAGCGACAAACTCCAAAATTGCCCACGCAAGAGTGCCAGTAAAGTGTTATACCCTCGATGCAAATAGAGCTGGTGATAGTGTTTATTATCAACAGAGTCAAACTTACTTAACTAACGATGGATTACAAAGACGATCTCTTCCCCAAAAGATGCCATCTAAATCACAAAACGGTTCAAATTGCGAATTTGCTTCAAACAGAAATTGTCCTTTTGAATCTGGCCCGTTTCCAACTTAAAGTTAACTGGTTGGACCAAATTAATTAACATTAGTAACTAGTGTCAAAATTAGGTAGTTGTAAAGTTTTCTGAAGTAGGTGTATCCTTGTGATACAAACTAGTGAATCTCGTAAAATAACAAAAAAGTCTTTGTAGTCTGGACAACGATAAGAATGAAGGCGACTAACCAAATTCGTTCAGAGGTTGTCGTCAGACAAGTATTGTATTTAGTAATACCTCCGCAAGGTTGCATTGGACATTCTTCATAAGGTTCACAAAGATGACGGTTGCAACCACTCAAGTGTACAACGAGGCAGTTGGGAAGGAGACAAGCGCCTATTAGCACAATCACAGCTGTTACTTTCTGATGACATATCGAGTCTACGTAATAGTTCTTGTATTAAAGCTACCTATATGAGGAAAGCCCTTAACCACGATATACGATCTGTGAATCATACCATGCATTCAATTTCTCTAAATTCATCTTATTTTTGAAACCCATTGAACAAATATTATCAAATCTGCTAATGCTGCTGCACAGAATTCTAATCGGGAATCGACAGCATCTAACAAAGAGCAACCCGCATTCGATCGATCACTAATTGAGTCTTAACATCTGCATTAGAATAAACTAAGCGCAAATATACTGAGGCTTAACAGCAGTCTCACTGCTATTGCCAAACCTGTGCACTCACAGGTTGTGAAGCTAGTTAGATACCAAAATCAAGGAATGGAATTATCCTTTAAAAGTTGTAATTCTTCTTGTAATATTTTCTAAGCCTTGACGGTCTCTCTGTGAGCTTGTTTATCTCAATCCAACTGCAAAGTGCAATGCGATCGGATTAAATGTTTGGCAAAAATAACAACTGGCGGTGGAAGCCCTAGGGATTATACATCCTTGCACTTAGTACATAATAGTGATCTAGCTAAGATGCTGTAAGAACAGTCTGTTATAGGACTCCACTGTTGTCCAAAAATCTTAATGTATGCCGTCAGATCTCTGTCAAATAAGGCAGAATGTCGAACTGACACCGCCAATTTTTCAACACTAAACGTTCAGAGCGCGCAAACTTCTTGCTCAAATCCTGGCTTTGCCAATAGCAAAATTAATTCAAAAACTAAAGTGGGGGTTTTTCGAAAGAGTCTGTGCCGGTAGGTATATAATCAATATACGTGCTCGTCCCTAAAACCTTGGAACCTGTAGAAAATTCCAAGAATTCATCTATGGCTAACTGTTTAGTAGTACACAGCGCTATAAAGGGTGACAAATTTACTCCAAACATTACCCGTGGTAAAATATATTATTTAACCGTGTGCCTCACCGAAAATCTACCCCAGCACCATTTGAAAATCCTGATAATTCTCCAACACGAGTATCTGTAAATTCATACGCTAAATATCAGCAATCAAGGCTTATGTATACCTTTGAAAATTTAATAGGACTTTAACAATGTCGGTATGTAAATTTTGACCCTGTTTTAATAAATCGTTCAACGAAATACCCTTGAATGATTTAGTCGAAGCATTCATAACCACAGCTAATTGCGTCGCAGTGGATCCCGATTTCAAAACTTCGTGATGTGGTATATAAGAAATATTGAATGGCTTCGACTACGAAGCCAAAACCATGTGTAACGTATCAGTACAATGCTGCATGGTCCTTTTGTATAAAATAGACAAATCTTGATTTTTTGACAAACGCTTTTCCAGGGAAGTTAAACATCGCAATTTGGTCGAAAAACTTTTCCAAACTGCAAAGGAGTTTCGTCCTTGAAAGGTAGCAAAATTACAAAATTTTTCTGACACCATTGTATGTCTCTGCTAGAAGATCCTTTGCTCAAGTTTTCACAATTTTTTAACATTTTTTTTAGCGTACATTCCATCAAATTACACGATGCCGTGTTCCTATCCTTGCCTAGGAACCCCCCCATAAACAACGTACCAAAAGATGGTATATATATATATATATATATTGTGCTGTGTATACCTACAAAAAGCCTCACCAGAGTAAAAAAAATATTCGTGTTTCTCGAATTTGGCACCAAGATTTGCTGTGATTCTCGCCCTGTTGAATCTCTTCTGATAATCGCCTCTTTACTCTTTCCGCCTCGGCTGCTCACCTAGTTAAAACTTTCATCCTCATTTATAAAAAAAAAACACATTCCTACCACAAACATCAACGTTAACTCTATTTACATCAATATTCATAATACATTAAAATATCGAAATTAAATTGTAGCATAAATTTCAGTATCATAAAATTTCAAGATTAAACTTGTCATCATTTTAATTTGCATCCAGAATTAAAGTCCTTGTAGGATGCCTACTAATTATTTTAACAATATTTGCAGACCTGAGTCTGAGTACAAAGGGAGCATCTCCCACCCCTTTACGTTAATCAAAGAGGTTAGTCTAATTGAGCTCAAAGACAGACCCAAATTTTCATCATAATCAAGAACATAAACTGCTAAATACTCCTTTCTGCTTAAACAAGAAAGTTTCACCTTAAAATTAAAAATTTGTTGTTTGTTCAAATTCACTACTGTCCATTTTTTAGCAAACAAATTAGAAAGTTATTCAACACACACCAAAACATCAAAAATCGAACAACAAAGCATAAGTTACCTGAAGGTTAATGCACTCGTGGCTCCAATGTACATCGTCCTTTGTTAATCACACCATTCCAACTGGGTTATGTTTACGGCTTTTGATTCTGAACGCTTTTAAAATTTTCTACACCACCATTCATTTAAAATTGTTTTAGGGCTTCTCAGGACTCATCTAAGTATATCAAAATCTTGTTTTGTGGATCCAATCACGATTACGAATAACATTTAATTATTAACACCCCCGAAAAATAGCAAAGAAATTCATACTTCTTTCACGCTATACCCCAAAACTGCCTATTTTGTTTATTCATTTATCGTTACTAATTTCGATAATTGGTACAGTAGTACTCGCAAATATAACTGGACTTTATTACCTTGTATCTTCTTTTCTAAGTGCACTAATGCATAATAACTTGTATCGTAGCACGTAAAGAGCAAACTGTTTTAAAGTATTCAATAATCACAAAATATAAGAGCAAACTGTTTAAAGCATTGAATCAAAATCGAAAATCTAAGAGAGCGAAACTGTTTAAAGTCCGGGTTTATATAATAGCTCGCCTGTATGTCGGTTTTGTCCCGTGACGGCCAGTTTTTAGAATTTCGCATACCATGTTCCCTTTTCGACAGTCCGGCACAGCGATTCTAAAAAATTTGCACACGCGCCAGTTGAAAATCTAAGAATTTTCACACGGCTCGCAAACACGTCCGAGAATAACTAATTAATTTTGTATAGAAATCGTTACGTTTACACCTCTCATATCTGCATCTTATTACAACCAATCGTAGCCCTCGTGACGCTACACAAATCACGCCTTTTATTACCTGTGTCTCTGCCTTGCGCATTTTATCTGTCTTTTTCTAACTTGCTCCTAGTGGTGCAACTCGATATTCTTTACTATCGGTTATTTCAGTCCACGTGTATTCGTACGTGACTTACTCTAGTTAAATAACCCCACATCTAACCTTCCCGTTAATATAAGCTACGGTTTATCCGACCGTTTCCAATATACGCAGAATTTTCATGTTTATCCAAACAAATTAAACTGAAATTGACTTTTAAAAATACGCAGGTGTGTGCTGCTAATTAACGTTTTAATATAATTCTCGGAGCTTTTATTTCATGGTATTTTAACCTTGGATTTTCACAGGCTTTTATGCTTATTATATTATTAATAATGGTTCAATTAACTCCAACTAAAATAATAATGAATGGCTTTGACTTCTACCCTTTAATTTTTAGCAAATACGCACTAAATATTAATTTATTATTTGTACACTTTGTTTAATACCCATTACTTAAAATTGAATTAATTAATATAAATTTTGCACGTAATTTCTATTTGTTTCTTGGAACAATTAAATTAAATACACCTTGAGCATTTTAATTCTGCTTCTTTTTATAGAAAGCGTCCTTGTATACGGTGATTAAAATTATAGAAAATTAATTAATTAATTTTCTACCCTGGTCTAAATATGAGTATTTTCGCCCCATTTGAATACAAATAATCCCACTTATTTGAATGCAAATATAAAGCATTTAGACCGCCAAAAAAATTTACAAAAAAAATTGCCTATCTCTCTCTACTCTTATCTTTCTAACTTACCTAAATTATATCCAATCCTAAAAATTTTTACACCTATCCTATATCCCTATCCTATTCCTAACTCTCACCTAATTTTATAAACTGAAATTATCCCTAACTTCATCCTACTTATCCATCTAATCCTATATACATCCTATATACCTATCCTATTCCTAATCTTTTAACTAATCTTTACTATACCTCACTTCCCCCTACCTAATCCTATATACCTATCCTATTCTTATTCTATTCCTAACTCTCCACTAATCTTATAAGAAATCTCTACACTTAACCTATCTTATTTTCTTCCTCCATTTAATTTTCCTTCTCATCCTATACACCTATTTCTAACTATCTCCCATATTTATCCTATACCTAGCTTTATCTTCTATAAACACTTATTTCTACTCTTCTATATACACCTATTTCTGCTCCTATATTTAGTTCATTTAATCTTCATTTCTTATTTAAATCTGACTCTTTTCTTGATCCTCCAAGTCTTTCTTCTCACCATCCTAATACTCTTCATCCCTATTTCTCCTCCTTCTATATCTATACTTATCATCCCTATTATCTCTTAAATATTGTTTCTTCTTCAGTCCCTACCCTTGTCTGTTTCTCATTTATTATTGTTTCCCTTTCTGCCGACAAACCAAACGATACTACCTTAAAATTATAGATTTTTCCCTCTACGGAAAATCCTGTGTACCTTCTAGAATCCTTGTGTAATAGAATCAGCCAGAATGAATTCCTTAAATCTACTTTATTAAATACAAACTTGCCACTTAACCTCGTCAAAAGTGTGTCCATGGATGGTGGACAATGGAATTGCGGTTTGGTCCGTTGATTAATTTTACGTGCATTTTTATTTAATTCTGCCTTCACCTGCTCCCAATATGCTGCTCTTGCTTCTACCCCCACTAATTCTGCATGTTTTTGTACTAAAGCTTGAACCTCTACTATCCTATCCTCTGGACATCTTATTGTGTTAATCTGTTTAACTCCATCATCCTGTACCTCTACTACATTAATACTCAACCCCGTGTCATCCTCTGCGACTTCATAACTGCCCTTCCATGGCACTACCCTATCCTTAATCCTTACTACCTTTCTTTCCATATCTATCAAAACCCCTAACTTCATCATACAGTCAACACCTAAAATGCTCTGAAACTTCAGTCCAGGTACAATTACAAACTCCTGTTCACAGCTTAACCCTCCTATATTTATCCTAAGCACCACAACACTATTTACTACAGCAAACTTCTTTTTATTTGGAGCTACTAAATGGCTACGCTTTATAGGCATAATTCTGTCACAAACCTTATCCCTAACTTTGCTGACGAATTCCTCCGATATTAAACTCGCCTCTGCCCCTGTATCAAGTAATACTTCTACATTATTCTCACAATCTCCTATATTAATAATTGGCAAACATAATTTTTCTACAGTTTCTGGCTCTACTTCCTCCTCAATTTACACAGAAATCTAGTGGTCTGTCGCGTTCTAAAAATCCTGTCTCGTCCTGTTTTTCGTGCTTGGTCCTGGTTGTCCTTCTACAACCTGTGCGTACGTCCTCCTCGTATTCATATCCGTGTCCCTGTCTCTATTCGGCGTGCTCGTCACAGTCCTGTTTACTTCCGGTAAACTATTCTGTCTCGTGTAACTAGGTCTTGGCGTCGGTCCCCTAGTCGCACTATTGCTCCTGTATTCCTGTCCTCGTCGTTCCCAATTCGGTCGAAAATTCCTATTATAGTCAGGCCGTCTCGGATAATTCGGTGTCCTGTTGTCAAACCTAACTGTGTTAACGTTTCGTTCTCGTATCTCTCTTGTCCGTCCAACACATACATCGTCATATCTCTGTAAGTATTCTAAAAATGTTTCCCGTTCTGTGATGTTTTGTAAGGCCACGTGTTGTCTGATTTCCAGTTCAAAATGTCGTGATAGGTACTTGATTATTTGTCTGTCCGTCAATGGTGGATGAAGTTGTTTTGCCACACTGTATTTGCGGATGGCATATTGCTCCCTAGAACCTGCAAACTCTCTCTTAAACTTTCCTGTAATCAAGTCGTCCCTAATCTGATCCTGTTTGTGATCACTCCAGTAATGTTGTAAAAATTTGTTTTCAAAGTCCTGATATGTCTCTATGTCCTGTCCTACTAAATTGTACCATGCTTCCGCATTGTCCTTCAATAAAGCCTTTATCGTATTCAGTTTAGTCTGTTCGTCAAATAAATTTCCCACTAGATTTCTTACACTATTAATAAAAATTTGTGGATTTACCCTGTTATCGCCATAAAATTTCATATGTTGGTCCAATGATACGCCACCTGTATAAAATCTGGGACCATCCCCCGTTAAACTTGACATGTTGTATTTGATACTACTAACTTCGCGTTCTACCCTGCCTAACTGATCCCTACATGAGTCCGTTACTTCAGTCATTTTTATATTTATTTCTTCCTCACAAAAAATGTGTACTTCGGACCTTAAATGTCCCATTTCCTGTCGATGACCTGTAATATCACGCTCATTTTTATCAACCCTATATATAAAAAACCTAAAGCAACTCGATAGTTGGTCACCGTGACTTTCGTATTACGAAGGAGTGCAAGCGCCTCACCTCCGAGATGAAACAGAAACAAACTAATTTTCAACGAATTACCGATTAAACTGGTGAACAACTCGACGAACGATAGATATTTCGTTATTTCACTCATAGAAGTATTTACTTTAATGAGTGGTAACCTAATGTACGGCTCCCTGACGTCTATGGTACTACCGAAGGCATTCAACTTCGTTTCCGTATTAGGCATTTCATCTAGCAAGCTACATAAATGTCTTTGCTCTACAGAAATTGAATATGTACTCAAACGTTTGTAAGACCAAATTCGCTTGCTCTGAGACTGTTTTCCATGTACCCGCTTTAGAATATACCACCGCGTGCATAACCATAGTTATAACGCATCGGTAAACTGGTCGGTTCTTAGTAAAACATTTTCGATCAGCGAAAATCATCGCTGTTTTCTACTCATCCATTTGCTTCATTAAGCATTTTCCTGATGAAACAATTTTTCCAATTTCACCACCATTTCTTTACTTTCAGCTTCCATTTTTAATTGATAAATTGGTATCTAATATTCGATTATTAATAAACCGATTTTTAGGTCCATGCACTATGTAAACTAAACCTCGAATCATGACGCATCTACAAAGTCGTTCAAATATTTAAGGTTAAATGTTACTCGATAGGTACACGAAAATTATTCTTATTGTTCATAAATAACACTTTTATAACATAACCTCTAATTACGAGTGATACCGATAATAACAATATTCGGCCGAAGGACCAAAACTGTTGCGAAATTAACTAAATATTGGTCGTTACGTATGTTGAGTGTTTGGTCTGAAAACATTTGAGTGTAGTATACCAGTGAAACTAGAACTAGAGCACTCACTTCAGTGTCATACATGTGATCGCTTCAAAACAATACGTCGAATTCGTTGGTCTCTGCAATTGTTGGACCTGCAAAGCCAAACACCGTAATGTCAAAGTGTGCCGACGATACATAAATAAACAGATCACGAAAAAGTAGATGAAATTAAATAGAAATTAATTTCCTAACAAAACAACTCTTTTCATTCGGTTTACAACTATTGATTTTTCTAATGATTATAGGATCATTTATTTATAAGTGAGATAACCAGAACCTGCACCAGGGGTGTATTTATTTCAGTTCAAACATTCAACCTGATTAACTCACATCTTAAGAAGAAACGCGAATGCCGTACAGCACCTCCGAAGAATATTCTTTGACCAGGGCAGCATACTGTCAACCATCTGGTAAATAGAAACTCTAAATCAAGACTAAACTTCAACCATTTGATTTCAAATCCGATTTTCAGATAATTATAATCTCTTTATAAGTAAAACAATATATAATTTGCAAAAGTAGGTAAATTCACCGGACTAATTTACATTTGTACATCGAACGTAGCTAAATTTAAATACTATAATCAATACCGCTAATTAATAACGACGTATAACATCGAGTTTGGCAATTAATATAATTATTTTTGCATCCACTAAGAGAATATTAAAGAGTTAATAAAATCCACACTCCATATTAAGCATCGATAAAAGACACTTGTGTCTGTTCACATTAATGTGGAACACATAAAAACCGCCGGGACCTGCAGAAAAAGAAGCATGATAGATTATAATACTTCGACTCGATTCCTAGTCAATTATACAATTAATAATTACCAATTCAAGGGCGTTTCTGATGCACCATGCCGTGACTTTCACAAGCATCTTGCGTGTATCACAGCACTTTTTCGAGAATTGGCCGCAGTTTCTTCTTGTTCGTCCTAAAGTTGCTTCATCTGCGAAGCGTAAGCGTTATCTAACTGCGCGTATATACACCGAGCGTTTTGTTTCAACCAACACGAAGTAGTATTTGAAATAAGTGGAAACGCAGAATAAATTTTTTACTCAGAATTGCATGGAAACAAGACTTAGATTTGATATGGCCAGTAAACTTATAGAAACTATAGGTCAGTTAAATTAAATATTACACAAGAAGGACAAAACTTATAGAAATGACTTAAAATCTGGTCATATTAATTCTTCTAGGAATTACATATATTACAGCATATAAACAAATGCAGTCAGCAATCACAATACGGGGCGGAAATTTTAAGTTTGTTTCTTTTTGGTTGTGACCAAACTACAAGTTAGTTGATCCTAAAATAAAATTCCAGGTATTAAGATAATGATTTATTTACAAATTATAATGGTTCTGATAAATAACCAATAACCTAAGATTTCTTGAAATTTCTTTTATCGTGCAAAATACGTTTAAAATTTCAAATCTGCAGCATCAAAAACAAATAGTTAAAAAAGAACTAAGTCATTAGGTGAAAATTGTTTATGCAGTACCAAGTTCATTTTAATGCGTCTAAAGGGCGCCATAGCAGTAAGCAGTGTTAAGTAATTACATTAAGTTGGTGCCAAACGTTTCACCATTTATCAAAGGGTAAAGAGCGGACGTCTTCTTCTATGACCTTGATCTTCGTGAAAGCGTAATACTGGGGACGCAGATAAATGTTTTTCGAGCAGAAGTCATTGCGATAGTGTAAGCTGCCAATACTATTTTGGAACTTAGAATTTAAAAGGTGGATAAACAAATATTTAGTTATAATAAGACAGTTTTAAAGGTTCTAAATAAACGCAAGATTGTTTCAGGGGTTGAACATTAATTCCTCGTAATTTCTGGAACTTACTTTTTAAGCTGAAATTCTTGAGATTGGTATCAGAGTTAACCTTTAGAAACAATAATGAGCAGGCTCATGCGTCGGTATAACAGGAATTGGATTTAGGCTATATTGGATTTGAAGCATTAGTTTCAAGATTGTTATATATGCTATTTAACATGGTAGGATTTGAAATACACTGTCACTACTGTGTCAGGTGGACTGTAAACTGTCAACAGATAGAACTTTAAATCGTTTGCCGCAGAAATTGTTGAACTTGTACACGTTTGTCGAAGTGAAAGCTTCGTTTAGTAGGCATTTTGTGAGGGCAAAACAAAGTAAATATGCACTTGTACACGTCAATCCGATGGTGCACCCTGTTGCGGCCGTTAATGGGAAGACAAAATGGCGGTTTACCAAAATACGTAATATGCCTTGACCTAACAACTTTAAATTTATCAGCAGGCGGTCGATTGAGTAAATTAAGACCAGCCCAACGTGTTAAAACAACCCCGATAACGGACGAAATGTAATGTTTCTTCCTTCGATAGCGTAGCAGACCACCGATAACGGGGCGGTATTGACTTACGTAAATTTAACAAAGTCACAGGTAAAAAAAGTCACTTACCAAGCTGATGCAATACAGGTGCAATTGATCCGATCTTCTGGAAGGTTGTGGGAAATAGAAAAGAAAGGACAGGAATATTTACACTAACACATAATTTAACAGCGAAGCGCAAACAGATTTGTGATAAACGAACGTAATAATGTCGAACACAAGCACGACTCGACTTCACGGAAACTCAAAAGCGACGCTCGCTCTACATATGCGCACAGATAATTGTTTATCCTATCAGCTGGAGAACGACGATTAAGTATTAAATACACGATCGCGACTTAAACGTAATTAAAATATGATTTTTAATATCGTGCGAACACAATGCAAACGAGGTAGTACTGTTGGCCTACTCTTAGAGCTAAATGTGCGTGATTTTTACGACGCTCCTATCGAAAACCGAACCCAAAACTGTTTAAGCAATTAATTGAGTGAATGCCGCCTCTTTTCCCGTCCATCAGAAATATATTGTGATGTTAAGTTGTCTCAAACTTCTCTAATATTCTATTGCGATCAAAATTAAGATCCAATAATATCAATAAATAAAAATGTTTAGTCGTTTGCGATTAAACCAATTCGCTTATAAGCGTGTGTACAGTCAGTTTAATTCAAATACCTAGCTTTTCCAGAAACGTTCTTAAGGTTTTTGTCACCTACAGTAGACCTTAGTGTGTCGAACAATTGTAATGTATTGCGTTTACACGGCCGTCTCGAACCAGAGTAGCGTAGTTCTAGGACTTCAGCAGCTTGCCGTATGAAGTGACTAACTAGAACAACCGTATTTGCTTCATCTGTAACACAACGGACTATTCTTCTCGATGGAAAGCAATAAATAACTGCTGCCGCTTTCATTTTTCAGGAAATAAGGTTTTAAAAATAAGAAGAAATATAAACATACATGCAGGTGATATAACATGCGTTCAGTACAGGTGAGTAAATACATAGTTTCACAATCACACCCAACTTTGGTAAGCGGTTGCTATTTGCATTCTAAGGAGAGTTAAAAGGTAACTAGAAAAAAATTTAACTAGAAAATAAATAAACCGACTAGGAGAAATAATCCGCTACGAGGAAGCGTATGTTTTTGACGGTTGATGAGATACAGAGTTTGAAGCTATATGACATTCCTTATCATTCGTTTTCCACACATAACTGGAATCATGTATTCAATATAGCTCTTGGAGATCCTGAGTTTTCGTATCAGAATTCTATAAATAATATTAGACGGCCAAATTGCTGGTTCCAAAGGTTCACCTACTCATCTCAACACGATTTGTGGGTATGTTCTGATAGGTAAATATGAGGAAATTCCTATCACATTAGAATTATCTACGTCTTTATTATTCGCGTGTCGTACATCATTTAATTTTCTGATTATCACGTGTTTGTAGGAAAAGTTTTGCGAAGGGTTCACCTCGTTGTCAGAATTTTCTCTGACACGCATGCTTGCTCCCAGTTCTTCCGAACAATGTAAACTACATTGTTTTGGTAATGCAAGTGAAAAGGGTTTTTGTGCAGTTGTATATTTGGTATTTCCAATTAAGGATTGTACTTTCTCCACATTTTTTGTTAGTTTAAATCGAAAGTTCTTCCTGTTAAAAGGTTAACATTATCTCGACTAGAGTTGAGTGCCTCGGTGTTAGTCGCGCGGCTTGTTTCGTATGTAACACAGGTTTTCTAGAATATAATTTCATTTTCAAGAATATGTTGTTAGTTAGATTGCCGTGTCACCCTCTGCTGGATTGAATTTGATCTGAACCGGTGGAGAACATTTGTCGCTAACCACGTGTTATATATTCAGGAAAAAACTCCACCAGACAGCTAGTTTTATGTGCCTTCTGATCCAAACCCGCTGACATCGGATCGCGCGGACTTCTTATGTTGTTGTTTATGGTGGGAAGACTGCCTTTTTTAGTATCTTTGCAACCTAAGTGGTTTAATGATAATTTAGGTCCAGGTCCTTCGGAGACATTCGTAGAAGAGCGTAAGGTTTTAATCTCATTAGTTTACCAAAGCTCATCCACATGTGTTCAAAGAATTGTTGAAAGATTATTCTACTTTATCAAAGCTACAGAGAGTTGTAGCTTATATATTACGTTTTATTGCACTTTGTAAGAAAGTTCCTTCCACATATAATTCATTACTGTTGTTATCTAATGAACTCCGATATGCCATAATTCTCCTTGCGGAACATACACAACTAATACATTTTTCTGAGGAACTTACCTGTTTACGAAATGGTAGGCGTTTACCAAAGACTCTCAGCAAATTATGCCCTTCTCTCGATTTTCAGGACCTACAGCGTATAGATGGAAGGCTACGTTTCACTCCAATCCCACTCTCAAAGAAGTGCCTTATCTTGCTGCCCAGTCACTCCACATTTACCTCGTTGTTAATCAATTATATTCATGGTAAGTTTTTGCATGCCAGTCTTCAAACCGTGCAGTGTATACTTGCTAGGAATTCTTGATACTAGATAGTCGTACGTCGCATTCTTCCAAAAAGTTTACCTTACTGGGAAACTCGTACTCTTGTGGGTTAGTTACCCCCGCGCAAGTCTCCGGCAACCATAAATGCTTTCTTCACAACAGCGTAGACTTCGCCGGTTTATTTAAGCTTATTATGAGCAAACAGCGCGGTGCCAAGTCCTCAAACGCTTATGTTTGCGTTTTTGTGTGTTATGCAACTAAGGCCATCGCCTAGAATTAGCGTTTGATTTAACGGCCGACTGTTTTATCGCAGCATTTAAAAGATTTATCGCACGAAGTGGTCGTTGTATGGCCTTTACAGCTACTACTCCTAAGGTCCCGGGTTCGAATCGCGATACGGCCCGCTTGAAAAATGTTAGGCGATCATTTTTCACAAAAATACGCCCTCGTTCGGATGAGAGGTAAAAAGGGGGTCCCGTGTCTGAGTGTTGTCACGCACGTTAAAGATCCTTACCTTGATTGCAATAGCAAGGGTTCGGCATAATTCAAAATTTTCAGGCAAAGAAAACTCGCTTCCTGGCCAGTGTAGTACCTTCGGGTGGAGCATTAGAAAATCAAATGTAGGGCCTTATACAGCAACCAGGGCGTTGTGACCTAATTTCGACCACATGTTGGAGGATTCAATAAAAAGTGTTAAAATACACTTAACGCGCTTTACATACAAAAAATTCCTTACGATTCCACTTCAGATCGAAGCCGTAGTAAACTCACAACCTTTAGTTCTAATAAGCACTGCCCTGAATGCCTTGGAGATGCTGACCGCCGGTCATTTTCTAACAATGAAAAAACCTTACAGCTATTCCCTATCATGATGTTACGGCACTTAAATCCACCAGTTTATGCCGTTGGCAACTAATCTCGCGGTTACATAAGCACTTCTAGGAGACGTGGTCACGTAAATACTTACACACCCTTTATTGGCGTCACAAGTGGCATACGGATAACCCCCTCCCCTTCCCGAGAGATATTCTAGTCTTGATTCAAGATAAAAAATTTACCCCCGTTAAAATGGGTACGGGGTCGTGTAGTGGAAAATTCTCCTGGTATGGAAAATACCAGGTAGCTCCGCGGCGTAGTTGGTATGCGTGTGACTACTACGCCCAAGGCCCCGGGTTCGAATCCCGACACGGTTCGCTTGAAAAATGTTAGGCAAGCATTTTTCACAAAAATATGCCCTCGTTCGAATGAGAGGTAAAATGGAGGTTGCGTGTGTGAATGTTGTCACGCACGTTAAAGATTCCTACCTTGCTTGGAACAGCAAGGGTTGGGCAAAATTGAAAATTTCTCAGGTAAAAAAAAATCGCTCTCTGGCCAATGTAGTACCTTCGGGTGGAGTATTAGAAAATCACAAGTAGGGTATGAAAAATACCGTGCGTGTCGTGTCAGTTGGCATGTCAAACGGCATTTTGCGGTGGCCGATATCAAAATTGTGTCTTCTTCATGTAACTTTAATTCCGCAAAATGCTTGGCATTTTGGGAGGACGGCATGTTGTGTCCACATGTGTATTAATTTAGTTTAGGTTTAGTTTAAAATATTTTTCTTTAATATTAAAAAACACCGCAAATTTTTACATGAAATATAAATCAATTTAATGTCTTCATTGCAACGTACTTAAACATGTTATATAGTTGAGGTGAACTTAAATTAAATAATGGGACGTCACGTCATCCCTTTAACGCCTTAATGAAGAATTCTACAATTAGTTACGATTACCGACATTACTGGCATTGCATCGCTATCCTGTGCAACAGAAACACGTTGTTTCTGGGTTTTTGCTACAATATCCTACAGGTTTGCGTACGTGTTCGTTTTATGTAATTTAACGTGGTGTCTGCGTGCTGGAAGATATTCACCACTACCAGTTGACCATAACTGAAGCGATCTCAACACTCGACCAGTTACAAGGTAAGGTGTGAAAGGGCGGCTTTTAATATTCAAAGGAATACAACAAACACGATAAAATACAGAACTCTTGATCTCTTTTTACTGGAGCTATCATAATTGTTTTTTGTTATACTATTGGTTGTTAAGATCAATATCTCTTTGCCCGCTCAAATATATTAGTGAATTAAATACATTTTTGATTATTACTTAATTTTAGTTTAATTGCTTTATGTGAAGCATGAAAGATATTTATGAAAACACGTTGAAATGTATTGATTATTTAATATCTTCGTCCTAAAGGCTTTGTTGCAAATTTAGAAGTTGTATCCAAGACATAAGTCTAACTAAAGTTCAGACTTTGTGTATATTTTATATAGAACGTATTTACATACTTGGTAAAATTAATAAACTACTCATAAATATTTTGTACTTAATTTAAACCATCAATAGTTCATCAAGTACTGCCAATTTTAAGAACCTCGCTTTTTACTAGTTCTACAATAAATTTGTATGCGAAGCTCCTAGTTATATTATCATAAATTGTGTGATACAAAATGAAATATAACCACGAAATCAAGGATAAATTTCACAAATTATTACTGTTTTGATTTAAGGAATGCGTCATTGTTGCCAGACACACCATTGCCTGCATTTTTAGAATATAGACGCTTAATACAACCATTATCCATAGAATTAGAACTATACATATAACATTGGAATACAGCATTTTATACAGTTGTGACGTCATCTTAAAGTTAAAGCTAACGAACTGTAGTAACGGTAGAATAAATATAGTTAAAGCTAGGGTCACAAACAAACCAAGAAACAAAACTTTGGTACTTAAGAGTTTGGATTACAAGTGATAGAAGTAAAAAGGATACAAAAAATAGAATAAATCTTGGAAGGATAGACCTTGAGGTCGCAAACGCATGCTAAAATCCAGAATAAGTGGTTGTTAAAAAAATCCAATGAGAGATTGTTCTTCGATCTTATCTTTATAGTGCTGCGAAACATAAACGTTGGTGACAGACGGGGAATTCAATCGAGATTCTACAAGTCAAATGCCAGCTCCATTTAATAGATGCAAAATTTTAACATGGGATTCTGTGTAGGATCCGCAAATGATTAATCAATTGAACAACTGTACAATATATACCCCAAGAGAGATCCAAGTAAATTTATAAGAAGACAAAGTCATTAGTGCTTCGTAAGATAAAGATTTTGTATAAATAGAAAATATATTTGTTTTCAAAATCCCATAATCTTTGTTCTTGCTTAGAACATTTAAAAGTTTATTTTTTAATCTTAAAGTTAATTTTGGGATCTTATGGAGAGCTTTTAGAAGTACTAGAAGCTCAAAATATTGACCTTTATGTTTACTTCTGCAAGCTAATTTAATATGTAGGTAAATATTCTGTATTACGATAAATCAAAGATTTTTCTTATTACGAAAATGAAAGAAAAAATAGGAAATTCCAGAAAAATGAAATTGATACTGATAGGTCCCGCGTATTTACTGGTATGTGCATTTCGCATATATTTTATGTAGAACTGATAGCATATTCACACTTTACAATTTGACTATGCGTTATTTAACAATTTTCCACTGAACAAAAAAGTAGGGTAAATACAGGTCTTCCACTACCACATTTCCACCAGCATCCACATTTCCACACACATCTGGACCAAATTTACATATAAATTCCCATAAGGAGGAAATGAGGAGATTCATCTCCGCAGAGAGTGACTTTTTCTAGCAATTACAAGAATAGCAGTAGCGCAGAGAAGGGGTGTGCATGTATTATACAGTGCACAGTTGCTGCAAAATATGTTAGTTTACGCGTAGCTCGGATGTGTAATTGGTCACGACTTAAAGATCCCTCGGAGGTTTAAAAATTCTCGGCCCATTGTCGTTTGAAAAATGTTTGTAAATTATCAGAACAGGAGCGGGTCGAAGTTTAAGTTAGATGGATGATTGACTGAGTTTTTTCTACCTTTTACGAGGGAATTGGAAGTTGACAGACATCGAGCATCTAATTCTCTATTTGGACGATATCAAGTACTTACCGGTTCTAGAAATCATTGCGTGCGGTCGACCGCTATGCGAAAGTGTAAAAGCCTACAGAAACAAAATTTAATTATCAGACGAAAAAGTGCGCGATGTGCTATAGAAAGTATAAAAAATAAATGGTGCTTTGCATCGGTCCTAACAGTAAAAAGGAGAGTGACTTTTTCTAGCAATTACAAGAATAGCAGTAGCGCAGAGAAGGGGTATGCATGTATTATACAGCGCATTGTTGCCATAAAATATGTTAGTTTACGAGAAGCTCGAACGTGCACAAGTTAAATTTTAATCTATAATTAACCACAGTCGTAAAAATGGGAAATTAATGGTTAATTTTAATACCGCTAAGCATATACTTTGGCTTGGTGATTCAATTAGAAAATATTCAAGCCCTCCATTTCCTAAAATATGACGTAGAAGTTATTTAAAATTAAATTGCTTTATTAGTAAGTATCCTGTAGACAACAAGTTGGTATTTCGTTAGTAATGGTTTAAAGTGTTTTTATTAAGTTTTTGGTTATAGTAGCACTGCATCTTCTACAGCACGACTTGCACACAATTTGTGTGCGTGTCCTACCACCCTTTTGGTTTTTTAATATGCACGCGATCCGTATAACATGGAAGACGTTTTCCGGTGTTTTCTACTAACTGCATTCGCACCATCGACGATGCGAACCAGGTGCATGCATTGGCGCTAAATGTATTGGACGAGCAGCAAGGATTATGACGTCATTTAGTTCCCCGCTGAATCCTCAACTTCGTTCGGGTGTCTTCGGAAACCTTCGGTTTGCATTCTATAAGGAATATAAATCAGGTGCGTAAGAGTAAACTCTTTAGTTATAAGTTAGTTCGCTTACAAGTTTAACCAAAGTGCTATAGTGCGGATTTTGTTTTGTATTAAAATGGTATCTGCAAACGTTTTTAAGTGCAACTCTTGCGGTGCTTCCTATACCTGGAAAAATGCTCTCAAACGGCACCAGAACAAATGTCGTGGTGTAACATCGTCTACGGTTAAGCTGATACATCCGTCCGCAGCAAAGTACTTAAACTGTGGGTCTTGCGGTATCGCTTTTACGAGAATGGACAACTTACAGCGACACAAGGAAAAACAGCACGGTATGTCATTAAGCCGTAAACGTTCAGTTCCGCCAGCTGTTAAAGAGCCTTGTACGAAACAACCACGAATTATGTGTAAAGTATGCGATTTCGAAATGGAAAAGACTATCTATGCCGCACATTTAAGGAGCAACAGACATAAAAATGCATCAGTTACCGCTACTAGCGACGATGGTGTAGAAATGGTTAGCACTGCGTTTAACAACCGTATGGCTAGCTATCGCATAAAGAACGCCAGTGTCGACGATGGAGTGTCCGAGTTTCTTTGGAAGCAGAAAGAGCGATTTATTCGATTAATTAATGAAAAAAGAATACAACATACAGCAGTAAAAGTCTATTGCGAACTCTACGGCGTTTACACCAAAATGGGGGAAGAGAAGTCCGATGTGAAATCCTTTAACACAAAAAATGTGGTTATAACGTCTTCTAGTAATCTGGAAAATATGCACGAGGTCTTAAGCGAAACCACGCGAACAAAATCGGAGGAATTTGAAACATGTGGGTCCGGTTGGTCTTTGGAAAAGGTGCTCTATTTAGAAATAAATATTAATAAGTATAAGCCGATATGAGAAGTTCTAGGTTAAGTATAAAAAATTGTGTATATGTATTTAGAAATGTGGTTTACAAAATTTAAACTGTATTAGTAAAAATTGTCTGTAATAAAAAGTTTTAAGAATAGTTTTTAGATTTTCTTTTAGGTATGAGCCGCAGGAAATTTATAATTTAGAGGGTGTGTGTAAAATGGTAAGGGGTGGCCCTATTTTAAATCTGTTTACAGATTCGGATTCTACATAAAATTCTAGACTAACAAGATGTATTACATGGTTAAAAAAATTTATAAGAACATTCAAAATGTCGCTACAGGTAAGAAATCTTAAAATTGGGGTAGCTCCCTTGGGGGTGATGCTATCTAAAAAATTCCTAAAGATTCGGGTAGCTTAGAAAATTCTAATATTAGTTGATACCAAACAAGGTAGGTTTATCTCGTGGGTGGAAATGTGGAGAAAGATTTATCAAGCAGAGGGTATATGTGTAACTTTGCAGGGCGTGGTCCGATTTCAAATCTGTTTGCAGATTCGGGTTGTGCGTAAAATTGTAGACTAATTTAATGTATTGCATGACTAAAAAAATTTATAAGAACGCTCAAAAGTCGCTACAGGTAAGAAATCTTAAAATTAGGGTAGCTCCCTTGGGGATGGTGCAATCTAAAAAATTCCTAAAGATTCGGATAGCTGAGAAAATTCTAATATTAATTGATACCAAACAAGATAGGTTTATCTCGAAAGATGCATTGGCTAGACGAAGAAAACTATTTGTTAGTTTTGCTTATAGAGCAAGGAGCAAAATTTAGAGGTTCCAGACTTTTAAGTGTAACTTTGCAGGGCGTTGTCCGATTTCAAATCTGTTTGCAGATTCGAATTCTGCGTAAAATTCTAAGCTAATTTAATGTATCGAATGTATAAAAAAATTTATAAGAACCCTCAAAAGTCGCTACAGGTAAGAAATCTTAAAATTGGGGTAGCTCCCTTGGGGATGGTGCTATCTGAAAAATTCCTAAAGATTCGGGTAGCTGAGAAAAATCTAATATTAATTGATACCAAACAAGATAGGTTTATCTCGAAAGATGAAAAATGGTTAGTCGAAGAAAACTATTTGGTCCAGAATGTTAGCGGTAAAAAAATCTTAAAAATAGGTTTATCTTGTGTGTGGAAATGTGGATGCTTGTGGAAATGCGGAGATGAATCTCCTCATTTCCTCCTTATGGGAATTTATATGTAAATTTGGTCCAGATGTGTGTGGAAATGTGGATGCTGGTGGAAATGTGGTAGTAGAAGACCTGTATTTACCCTACTCAAAAATAATTTACATCATCATGAAGCTTTAATACGCATGAATAACAGCTACATCATTTTAAAATATTAATCTAATAGATTTATACTCATAGTCTTTATTAAATCCTAACACTTCAAACCACCCATCGATCCAGTGCTTGATTTCGGATACCCTTACAAATACAGAGGGTACATCTTCAGCGCTTTCAACTCCCCATGATGTTATACCAACAAGCTGGTATCTTTTAGAGGTTCCTGGAATTGGACAAACTAAGGGACCACCGCCGTCGCCAATATCTACATCATAATCATTATGCCCAGAGGCGCAGATGAAACTTCTATGAAGGTCAAACCATTTACCTAAATGTGTTACTGCTCTGAAGCGCTCTTCACATACCTTATGCTGCACTAAGGAAAATTCGATACGCTTCATAATTTTCTTATCCATGTCTGTAGATTTCTGGAAACCCCATCCAGTAGCGACACAATCATCATAGCTTGATAATGCATTATAGTGGGCATAGTCACCGATACAGGCAACTTTTACATTATCCATTAACTCAAAAGGCGTATCCACGATTAAAATTGCAGCATCATATTGTAGATTGCTGGGGTTGAACATAGAATGCTTTATGATTGCCTGTACGTACTGAGATTGGTAAGGTACAGACTCCTTCTGGTTGGTACTGTCCCATTCTCCAACTCTAGCTGTGTAGTTTAAGGAATTGTTCACACAATGTGCGGCAGTCAAAATCACCCGTGGATGGATTAGGGTTCCTGCGCATGTATAGTTGTCATCGTTTTCTAAAAGCATGACTGTCCACGGAAATTCTCCAAATAGTGAGAAAGCTTCATTCTTCCGAATGTCATTTTCAACAATGTTATCACTATGACCACAAGTTGATTCGGGTATAGGTTCATCTTTTTTATCCCTACAGCATACATCTATTGGGTTGTCGCATTTAGGTATAGATTCGTCATCATTCATCCTGAAAATAAGTATATTTTAATCTAATTTCAAGATGTAAGCCGGTATTAACGCATAACCCAAAGTGTTTTTAATCCTTCTGTTCTATCATTTCTTACTCCCAGGCAATTTTTCTATTTAAATTATAGCGTTATATCTTGCAGGGAATAAAAGTAGAATCGTAACCAATATCAGTAAACGTTTCATAAGTTTATCATAGCAAATAGTTTCCTTGTAAATAGCAGATAAGCTATGTTAGTTTTAATATAAAGTCGTTAGTCTGTCTATGCATTTTACTAGAGTCAGTTACTTTGGTTATCTTTGTACCCCTTAAGACCATTCATTCAAGGGTCACGTGACGTTATTATGGGTAGTTCGACACCTTTATTTTAATTTATTTCATAGGTGATTAAGTGTCATTCATTTAGATTGTGTAGATTGCACTTAAATCTGATGATTATTATAAACAACTACAATAATTCCATCTATTATAGGAGTAAATCGACTATTTTAGAAAAAGCCAATTGCGAGCACACTGTATATATATATATATATATATATATATATATATATATATATAGTATATTTGATTTAATGCATAAGAATGAAGCTCATTTTGTAATAATCCGTCGTGTAATATGTTTAAGTATAATTTACGAGTGAAGATAAAGTTTTAAACGCAACTAATTGCATCAATATAAATACATTATCGGAAAGATGGATAAACTGGCATTCTGGATATTCAATAATTTTGTATCAACGCCTGTAAAAGAAGACGCATTCTAATGCATCATTAAATACGTGATTAGAAATAGTACATTTGTTTAGAAAACCAACATATTTTAATAACAAATAAACACCAGACGGTTAATTGTACGATAATCTTTTGGACTTTTAAACTTCAAATAGAAATACGTGACAGAATTGCAATGGATATTTGATAATTCTAAGATTTAAATATATTGAATGTAGACGTAAGAAATAGAACGAAAGTACAACAATTAAAACCAGGAAATTGGAGAAATCCCAAGGTTCCACAGAGATAGGCGGAGATTATCAATAAACACGCGACACGCACCAATTAAAAACATTGATAGGAGAGCTTATAAATACAATGGGGAATGAATAAGAGTTTAGTTCATTTATAACAAGGCAAGAATCACGTCAGTATGCAATAGAAATTTAAGTGACAGTATTGATTAGTGAAAAATTTATAATAAGTAAAATTTTAAAGTGCCAAATTTGTGCAACGAATAATAGCTGATCTAGTCATAGCCGTAAGTTAAACTATTAAATAAAATTTATTCTAATATTTTACAATTTAGGGCTCTAAAGCAATACCCTGACACTGATCTAAAACAATATTTAATAACTTGATACTGATCGAGGTCAATATGGTCCCACATCTAAATTAAATATCTGACTATATTTCTAAAATTACCTCCAAAAGAAAAATATAAAAAAATACGTCTGAAAATACGACCAATTAAACAAAAGTAAAGACACTTATGGAATCCGAGAGAAACCGCAAGCAATAAGTATAACGAGTGTAGCAAGGGATGCTGAACACAGATACTCTGAGGCAATTCCAGTAAAAAGGAAAGAAAACGCAGATTAGCGATCTTAAATATTTTTCTTAAAGACTTTTAATTTTAATATTTGATATATTAATATATATATATATATATATATATATATATATATATTGTAATGTCAGTAGGAGCTACAAGGGTTCTAAGGGTGGTTTTGTGTAGAAGGTAGTGTATGCCAAATAAAATAATCCATATATCAGATCCCGTAATTTTAAAATGTATGTTTGCCGTACTCTACATACGTTAAAGTATTTAAAATGTTAGTTGAAATGTAAGTGCCAAGACGTAAATTATAATGACTTGATGACGTGATAAAATACACAGTGCTCAAGGTTTTATACTGAGTTACAATTTAATAGGCTATTAAACGTACATTTGCCAACCGAAAACCGGATGCGTCTATGGATGTCCACTATTAACCACGCAGATCCAGGTTCATTTGTGAATTATTTTGGCTTTTATTTACTAGAATCAACTTTTGGACAAACATGTAATCTCAAAATTATAAGTAATAGCAGTCTCAAATATGATTGAAGGGTTGTGAAATATTTAGGACCAATGATAGAATATTATGTATAAAATAGGAAAGTGCTAAAGACAAAATTTAAGGTATTTGTGACACAAACTCAGTGATAAAATGTTATTGGATGGTTTTATTTTATATAATATGTAATAGAGTTGGCAGAAAATGTTGTAATTAGCACCTAGGATAGTAAACAAGGAGAGTCAATTTCGAATTATGTTTGTGTAAAGACGTGTTTTATGAAACTGCGCTAAATTGTATAAATATTTTTGGAAGAGTAAACAAATGTGTTTGAATTAAAAGAGTTTGATTTATAAAGAAGTAAAGAGAAGCATCAGTGTATAAAAATTAATAGCGGCGACGAATAAAAGTGAATATTGGAATTAGTGCGACAGCGAACCGGCGGAAGATAAGTTTGAACTGGAACGAGATTATATAGGTAGAAGGCATCGAGTGAGAAACATAAGAGTGAAGAATATAAGGATTGATATGGATATGGATTTATGTGTAGCGGGGCTTTGAGTGGTAAATAGGAACGAAGATAGATTTGGATTGAATGGTTAATAGGAACGAGGATAGATTTGGATTGAGTGGTAAACAAGAACGAAGATAGATTTGGAACGAGTGAACTAGAGGAGCAAAATTAGAAGGCAGCGTAAGAATAGCAAGTGGAAGTGTACAATTCAAGGAAGAAATTACTACGGAAGAATTAGCGCAGGGGAAGTAAATAAAAAGGGGTATTCTAAATTCTAAATTCGGGTTATATTTATTTTAGATCTGGGCGCAACAAAATTAAAGAAAAGATACCTGGAGGCTAGACGGCAGTTCAAAGTGATAGTGAAACCTTTGTGAAGGCGCATACGGCGAAAAGGATTTTGAGCCAGCATTAAGAAAGGCCGTTAACGACGTATAATCCAGGTGAGTACGGTGTATTATAACGTCAAAGTCATAAATTTTGTGGTATTAATTAATTTGGCACAAGGCTACATGGATCACATAAAATTTGGCATATACAAAAGTAAATTCTAAAAAAAGGTACTAAAACAAAAGATAGTGCAGTTTGGTTGGGCATTGCACATCTACTTACCACTGAACCCACGGTAAGTAGGTGGATACCCTGAGAAGAAAGAGTTCATATAGTCGAGGCATATTAAGAACAATTTTAATTTAATTAACCAACCAAACGTTGCTAAAATACGTGGCGTGAAATAAGTATTTGCACATCATATAAAATCATTAAATTAATAAGAAAAGGCGCGCAACGACACAAAGAGAGTGTGTGAGGGGCAGCATAAGAATATATATATATATATATATATATATATATATATATATATTATATATTGTATGTCTGTAAGAGTCAACAAAAAGGTCATTCGAGAATTTGAAAACAGGGAAAGCATTTTAGAACGTTCGAAGGTACTTAAAAATAATTAAAAAGATTTTTTACTGGCTTTCAGGAAATCATAAATTTGGTAAATATTAATGTTCTATTTAGAGGCTAAATTTTGAATTTACATACAATTGTACATATAATTATCAATTATTATATTGTGTAATCTTTGGATTGCTTTATTTAAATTTATTTAAATTTATTTAAACAGTAGAGAGAGTAAGGGTTAAACAATCTTTATCGTCACATAATAGGAATATCATATCAAATAAAAATAACACCCAACGTAAAGCGATTTCTTATCAACTATAATGACACCCACAGTAGGGGAATTTCACAGCAATTAAAATGGCGCACAAACGTGCGGCATAATAAGGGATATCACAGCAATTTAATGATACGCCCAATCGTGGGGCATTTCATATAATATATATATATATATATATATATATATATATATATATATATATTTCCCTATTTCACAGGCAGTGCTCCATACATATGCTTTCAACAATTTTCTCCTTGTTTTTATCTTTGTTGTCCTCGAACATAGCCGCTTCCCCTTCTATTATTTATATAATATATATATATATATATATATATATATATATATATATATATATATATAATATATATATGCCTCAGAACGTATACTGTCCTTCCATTTCCTATATCTTTTTTTTTTTTCACTTATGTCTTTATTCCCCTACTATTTCTATAACCTCTTTGTTTTAACTTGTCTGTCCATGCTATCATCCCCATACATTTGAAGCACAACATTCCAAAGGTTTCTACCGTTTTATCTGCTTCCCCTATTGTCCCTATTTCACAGGCAGTGCTCCATACATATGCTTTCAACAATTTTCTCCTTGTTTTATTTTTGTTTATATATATATATATATATATATATATATATATATATATATATATATATATATAAACAATAGAAGGAAGCGGCTATGTTCGAGGACAACAAAAATAAAAACAAGGAGAAAATTGTTGAAAGCATAAGTATGGAGCACTGCCTGTGAAATAGGGACAATAGGAGAAGCAGATAAAAACGGTAGAAACATTTTGGAATGTTGTGCTTCAAATGTATGAGGATGATAGCATGGACAGACAAGTTAAAAACAAAGAGGTTATAGAAATAGTAGGGGAATAAAGGCATATGTGGAAAACAAAAAAAATATAGGAAATGGAAGGGACAGTATACGTTCTAAGGCATTTTCGGGGACTAGTGCGGGATATATTACAAGCAGAGGTAGGAAAAAGGAGGTAGAGGTAGACCTAGATCGGACTATTGCACGCAGATAGTGAAAGATGCAGACTGTGTAAATTTCAGGGAAATGTGCGGGTTAGCACATGATAGAAAACAATGAGGGTACGCGTCTAACCAGTTCCAGGACTGAAAACCTAATGATGATGAGATTGTGTAGAACTAGGTAGTGAGGTTGAGTAATGTTTGATGGGTGATGTTGGGTATGAACCAGATAGTATGTAGCGTTTATCGTTTCCTGAACTTAAATCAATCTTTTGCTGAACGATAGCATAAATTAGATGCTCGGAGGACTGAATTAAGTTTGGCCTTACAAATATTTCCTTAATATCTTCTATGCAGCTGGTATAATCAGCAAATGTAGTTACATTCCTTACACTGGATCGTGTAACTCCATTTATCTTTTTAATGACGCCTAAATTTTGAACAACATGATTAAAATTTAGTTAGGTTCGTAAAAAAATAAATTGTAGAAGCCAATGCAAAATTATTAATTAATTTAATTGAGTTTAATTGAAAGGGTTATTAAGTTTAATACGCCTGAGAGCTTAAAAAATCGATAATACCAAGGTGAAACGCTTTGCTAACACAGAAACAGCCGTTGAATATAAAATACCTTGAAACGCAACCTCCTAGAAATGTTGTGTTAAAACGTTTGTTAATTGAACACCTGCAGGTTTTGGAAATGTCAGGTTCCCCTTATTTGTGTAGATAAAAGACAGAATTCAAAGTATATCGGGTAAACGGTTGGACGGTTTGCGTAAATGTTAACCAAAAGTTTTCTTAAAGCGCAGAAAGGATAGACGATCAATGAAATACGTCGGAATGAGACAGGCATAATAACAGTCCACTTCAAAACGCACGTATTCAGTCCACATGGGTTAGTTTGAAACGCAGACAGTAATATCGATTTCTACCACTCAAACAAGGTTAGAAGGAAACATAGAATATGCATAAGAGAGGAATAGCGTTAATACAGGCGGGGTTTCAAGACGTCATTGAATATCTTGTTGGTCTATATAGTTAGTAGTATAACAGACAAACACGGGAAAATTTGAATGCGGGCTTTTCGAAAAATATAATAACGACGAGTTAAATTTCTAAGATTTCGAAAACGGTCGAACCAAAATTTTAAGAAGTATTATCTTAAATAAAGGATTTCGCGTTAGGAGGGTCTGGAGAGGTTACATTCGAAGTGTATAAATACTCTAAAAGAATTAGCATCGCTCTTTTTAACTTCGTTCTCTTAGTACTTTCATCGCTTCAGACTACGAACAGAAATTTACCACGAACTTGTAAGTATATACAATTATTTTAAATTAAATAGTACAGTGTTGGCCTCATAATTTGATACGCGGATCGTGTCGAATCTAAATTTTATTGAGGTGCAGCATTTATTTTAAACAAGCTCGTGAAGTGAAGTAATGAAACGTAAATTAAATTAAATTAAACTAAAGTACGCAATTATGAAAGAAGTGTAATAAATTTGGATTTGGATTTGGATGCATTGTGAAGGCAGAGCATGCAGCACAACTTAGATGGTGTTCATCTACAAATAACTAGAAGCGGCCAGCAGAGCAGAACCACGAAACCGAGAGCGAAAACAACTTAACGGCTTCGTCAACGGACTAGGGATCTTTAAGAAATTCCAGGTAACGCTTTAGAATTTGTTGTTCTATACACTATGAAAATTGTTGCGATGTGTGAGAGTGAACCACGAAGGTATTTTGCATTATTTTGTGTATTGAAAATAATACGTATAACTAACTTTTATTATGGTATTTAAATAGAAATCTAAAGGTGTATAAAGCTTATTAACGTTCCATCAGGAATGTAAATTTTTATTGTTACGAGTACATGGGCTTTTTGTTTGCAGTAAGCGTATGCAAAGTAAAAAGCATACATTATTCATAATTAACTGGGTTATCATGAGCTCACTATACTCCAGAGTGTACTAATTAAAATTAAATATAAATAAAGAAAGAAAAATAAGGTATTAGTCAGGGCCCATTTACTCCGGTTACAGTCAATGTGTTTAATATTTCTAGTTAAAATACTGGATTTTACAAAAATAGAATTTATTGAGGTGTAACTTGAGCACCGAAATGTAAATAATCTCGAAGTTTTATTTGTAAATAGTGGTAAATAAATATTGTATGATTGTTGTATTATTTTGTGATTTTATTGGGAATGTGCGTGAACGATAAAGATATATGATAGTGAATCTAGGTATCCAAGAAGAGGTCCAACTGAGCTAGCCAGGGAAGCGGTTGAAGAATTAAGGTGATGAAGAGAGGAATCTGGGTAAGAAATTATTTTTTTTTGAAAAATTTCTTTATTGTGTGAAATTTATTTCGAGTTTTGGAAAATTAATAAAATCCTCGAAAGTAATTTTCATACTATATCGATTTATAGAGGTTACACAGCAATATATATATATATATATATATATATATATATATATATATAATTGATTGTAATTATGTTAGCGGGTATTAGGTCTGCTGGGGTAAAAGAAAACTCTTTTTTATGGCCTAAATTTTCGCATTTATTTAATGCTTTCTCAAAGGCAATAAATTAAGGTTAATAAAAATTAGCTTCCATAAATAAAATTTAAACTAGGTTCATTTATATAATGTTATAAAATTGAATTGAATAAAAAATTTTTAAGTATAAATAAAATATTGGCTTGACATAAATAAAATTTTTGACAGAATTCTAATGAATTGATTGTAATTATGTTAGCAGATCTAATACCCGCTAACATAATTACAATCAATTATCTAAAAGGAGGTCGTTACTACAAAATATATATATATATATATATATATATATATATATATATTGTTTTTGACATTTTGTAATAAATTACTACTTCAAGTTCGTGGGTTTAAGGCTTATTTAAAATAATTAGTAACGTATTTTTACCTCATAGTTCCAGGTGTTTCAGCCGCTTTTATGCGTCCTTTCTCAATAGCTTTTCTTTAATTGATTTAACATTTGAGCATCGACACTCATATTGTATAAATTTACTTACCTTAATTATATACATTAATATTTTAAAACTTAATTCTATATCACAGTTGAATTTTTTTGACTTGAGGTTAACTTTTTAAAACCAAGTAATTCCTTTTTATTTTTTATTATACAATTTTGATTAAATTTGAAATGTTAGACCATGTCAATAAGATGAATGTTTTAGTTTAATATTTCTATAACTAATATATCCTACCGCTCTATTAACAGAAATTTGCTTCCTTGCTGATATTATCAAGCAATTAATTATTTTGTGTTGGTTTCAGCATTTAACCGAGTGTTATTTACCTTTTTGGATTTTTTATACGTTTGTGCTAGCGTGTGGAAATTATTTTAACATATTGTAATGTACATTATTCAATTTTTGTATATCAGCCTTTTTTTTTAAATATATATCATCCTTAACCATTCTCTCCTTCTTTTTTATTAATATTAGTGTTCAGAATTTTAGTTTTATCAAAGGCAAATCTATGGTTAGTTCGTTTTTACGTTTTGTGAGTGCGATTTAATTTTTTTATCACATTCATGACCATTTAGTCGTTTCTCAAATTACTGTTCTTTTTGGGCAATGTTAATTTGGTTTGGGAGATGCATCTTTTATTTTAGTAAACCAATTTTTATTTAAAGTACAATCTTTATGAGCTAAATTTATGTTGTACTTTTTAAATATCTCTTTAAATTTTCAAATAAACTTGGAATATAAGGTATTTTAGCATATCTTTTTAGTGAGTACGTTATTGTTTATGTTTTCTTTATACCTATTATTGTAATATTTAGGTATTTATTTTTTATATATCTTGTCTATTAGGTTTTGTGGATAGTTATTGTATCTTAATACATTTTGGAATTTGCCATTGAAAGATAACCCCAAGTCAAGAAAATTCAACTGTAAAATAGAATTAAGTTTTAAAATATTAACGTATATAATTAATTGAAGCCGTACAATATGTTTGTTAGAGGTTCATACTATTTAAACTGATCTTCGTTTAAGGTAAGTTAATTTAAACAACTTCAGTGCCATTGCATCAATATTATATTAATAGTAGAAAAGTGATTGAGGAAGGTCGTATAAAAGCAGCTGAAACGTTTGGAACTATGAAGTAAAAATACCTCGTAATTATTTTAATTAAACCTTAAACCTGAGAACTTAAACCAGCTTAAACTAGCTTTACCTTGGTTGCAAGTGTACTCCATCTCTGATGATGTATCCTTTATCATTACACAGATATATCGGTACACATATGCATTCTTGTGTCATAGTGAATTCGCTATGGCGTTTACCTGGCGCCATAGATGGGGGCGATGATTCCAACACACTTTGAAATAGCGTCCGCAATCGATTGTAGCCTTTCTCTATTTCATCAAATACCTCATCTGCTTCGGTTAAAGTATTATCAATCCCATCAGCTGCGCTGAAATAGATCTGTAAAAGAAACACGAAATGCAGTATTAGCCACGGTGTACACCTGAAGGTGTACATGATCGTAGTTAAACTAAAATAATAAATTGACAAGCGTTCACTATCCTAAATACTTGTTCGGAAGTCTGTGGTTAGTGATACAATTCGGCGTGTGTATGTGCGGTTACTTTCCAGAGTATTGCTAGAGATTGCGACATATTTTATGGGATTCGCCTTGTGTTATTTTAATCCAAGAATTAATTTGTAAGTGTTTATTGTTTAGGGCGTTCGATTGAGTAATAAAACATTATCCATAAGAGCACATTTCTTTTCAAGTATAACTAGCAACCCCGAAGCAATAGACTAAATGATCGGCAAAGAATATCCTCGGTAAGTTGTGTGCTCCTGTTTAAATAGATGTCGAGGATGAGAATAATGTTTTGGCAATCGCTAGGACTAAAGTACTATTATTTAAAAAGCCCGAGTCGTTTTTGCACTGAGTATAAAAAATCTATTTGGTCGTTTGTAGATTATTCCTTTGATGGAAAGTCCAAGAATACATACCAAGATTATAATATTATGACAAAAATAATGCCTATCCTCTCTTTGAAAATATTTTCGATCAGAGTGAGAGGACTGCCACTTGGTCATATTTTCAACTATGGTTAGTTTTTTGAGGCCGGTCACTTTTGGTACTTGGTTTTTGGTTTTGGTCACTAAAAGTTACTTTTTGGTATCCTAGACGATGTTTTCACACGTTTTCGCGTTTTTGTCATAATGTTGATCATTGTTCTTTGATTCTGTGATTTTGTACAAAACAAAGAACTAATATTTGAGCGTCTGTATATTGGCGAGCGAGTTCTTCTGCTTAGCTAGTATTGAACTAAGGTTAGTGTTTTTATTTTTATTCTTTTGCAATTGGTTTTTCATATTAGTTTATAGGAAGTATTAAAATCAGATCAAATTCTGTCTTTAACTCAGTCTGACTGTTGCCGAAGAAATGTTAAAAGATTCTCAAGGGACTCAACATAGTTTACAGATAGATGAAACAACAAATGTAGAAATTCAACAACAACTGAAAATACCCGTAAAATATTGGCCTAACAAAAATAGAAAAGTTCTTTCAAAGCGCACATTTAAACATCTTTCTTGGATCATATAACGACACAGAAATTTCTAAACACCTTTTCATTGCTCTAAACACAAATTTAGTTTAAATAATATGTTGTTCCTTGGTAGTGATGAGCCAAATATAAATAAAACACTTCAAAAGAATAATAAACTCAGAGTTTTAACAAGAAAAGGAAGCAAGTTTCTCAAGCTAGGCTCATGCAACATACATATTGTCGACAAGGCCTTCTTCAAGGCCTATCAGGAAGAATGTTCAGATGCAACAATAGCAATATTTAATTTTTTGATGGGTTTCCCAGTAGGTGAGGAATACACAACAGCACAAGAAAGCTGCAATGCTCCTAAGAAAATATTTGTTCGTCCGGTAACCTCAAGGTGGTTGACATCAAGATTCTTGACAAAGACTGCTTGAACAGAATATAGCAATAGAAAACTACTTTGGCTCGGAAGTAGCAACCGGACGTTCAACAGGGTAGTTCCACATTGGTGAGAAATTAAAAATGATCCTTTTTCAATGTAGATTCCAGCTGGTGAAATGGATGGTTTTAATTAAATTAACACCTGTTATAAGGTTAGTGTAGATATATATATATATATATATATATATATATATATACAGTGTGTCTACTCAAGTTGGCGGCATATGGAAAACTTTTTTATTTTTAGTTTTAGGGAAAAAAGTTACTCTTTATAAAAAGTTCTGCTTGGTATGAAACCTAAAATAAAACATTCAAGTAGCTAAATTTATCAGTCGTGTACGAGATTTATCAATAAATGTGAATTTGGCACAAGAGTTAAGTACCTTTATTTTTGAGTATTTTGAAAATTGTTATTATAAAAAGTTATTTAGAATTAAAAACTACGGTAAAATATGCCATTTTATCTATCGTAAAAAACTTTTTCTTACCTATTCAATCTTTTCTCTAATACATTTAATCTAGGAGCCACTGAGTAAAATTGTTTGCCGGCATTTTCAAAAACCGACATCCAGAAAAAAGGGTTCACAATGAAACAGTAAGAAAACTATTAATGAAATTTAAGAATTCTCGAGATGTAAAAAATAGATATACCAACAAATGTCAAAAACTGGTTACTAATGATAAGATGGAGTTTGAAGTAATGCTCTCAACAATTGAACATCCGAAACATTTTTTGCAAAAAAGGGCATCTTTGATGCCAAATACTGTAAGTAAAGACACAGTTTTAAAAATTTTGAAAAAGAATAAATTGCACCCGTACAAGCCGCAATTTATTTATACGTTAAGGCCAGGAGATCATGATAGACGCTTTGAATTCTGTTGTGATATTTAAGAAAAGTTGGAAGATAATCCATTTATGGCAAGACATAGTCTTTTTTCAGATGAAGCAACATTTTCATCAAATGAAACAGTTTCTTCACAAAACTGCTGTTGGTGAAGTGAGACTAATCCACATTTTACAATCAAAACTCGCAACCAGTATGCTTTCAAAACTAATGTGTAGTGTGGAATTTTTAAAAATGAAATAATTGGACCTTTTTTTATTCGAGAATCCTCGAATGCAGATTCTTTCTACAAAAAGAACTACATGATTTTTTTGATGATCTACTCCTACTTGAACGTCAACAGATATGGTTTCAGCAGGATGGTGCCCCATGCCATAGCAGGTTAGATGTAAGACAATACCTTGAAAATTGTTTTAATGAAAGAGTTGTGCATCGGTTTTCGGAAATTTGTTGGCCACCTCCCTCTCCAGATTTGACACCACTCGACTTTTTCTTGTGGGGCTACTTGAAAGAGAAGTTGTATCTCCAAGGGCCATTTACAGATGATGTCCATTTAGAACGAACCATTAAAGAAACCGTTCAAATTGTAACACCGACTATGATTAGAAAAGTGTTGACATAGTTTCGAGATAGAACGATTATCTGTATTTACAGAGAAGGCGGATATGTTGAAGCGGTAGTTAATTGAGGGACGGAATAATAAGATCCGTATGTGTAACAAAAACTATTGCATTATTATTGAACTATTGTAATTAAAAAAAGTCTTTTGAAATGCTGAGAAATTATATTTTAAGTTCTTGCCAGTGCATCTTGGATTAGCTTAAATAAAATTTTATTTTAGAAACCTGGTTTTTAATTCTGAACAACATTTCATAATAACAATTTTCGAAATTATCAAAAAAAACGTACTTTACTCTAGCATCAAATTCACATCTATTGATAAACTTCGTATATGACTAATAAATTTTGAAATTTTAAGGTTTTATTTTAGATTTCATATCAAGCAGAACTTTTTATAAAGAGTAACTTTTTTTCCTAAACCTAAAAATAAAAAGTTTTCCGTATGCCGCCAACTTAAGTATATATATATATATATATATATATATATATATATATATATATATATATTGGTCTTTTGTTTTGTGGTGGCAGATGTTTACCTGGGCATTAAAAGCGTAAAACCTCCACCCGTATTGTGGGTTATATTGCACATTTTCGTTCTATCAGTAATGAACTAATAACAATGTAAACGAAGTAAATACTTAGTTAACCTTAAGAGTAAATGGCGTTTGACATCTGCAAACTTGACAACTGAGGAAATGATTTTATTTTAAAAGCACTTGATGAAATAATATCAAAGTAATTTATCTACGTTAGAAGAAACATCAAATAAATATGGAAAGTTTGGTTAAAATAATAAGCATTAAGTAATAGGTTAAGTAATATTTATTGAATTCCTCTTTTATGCTGTTTAATAAGCAATGGTATAAAAAATCCTGTATTGGGATTTTCTCCAGATTGTTCATTAAGTGCAAATTTTTGATAACTGAGTGGACAGATTTGTAAATGGTGCAAACCTAATTGATGATAAGAATAATAATAATTGCTGAGGTTTTACAATTTCGACAATAAAAATGCAATAAATCGGAACAGTGTAAACACTTACAGAGCACGTCTTCAATGTAGTAGCACAAAAAATTGAGTCGCCGCAAATGGAGTACGGGTAGGAACAGCAAAAGTGGCGCACACGGCCGTGCATCTACCATACATTACGAAGTATCGAATACGAATGTTTATTTGATTGCTGTCGGTAATAGGACGGGTATTATCTTTCACGTGTATGCACAGTTTCGATAAAACCGCATAATATTCTCAAAAGAGGAAACCTCGCATATATCTAACATACCCCCACCCAAAATAATAATTTTGTTTAAATAAAATCAAAACCAAAAAAAAAGGAAAAAATTACAAAAACATCGTTTGCTAAACATAAAAAACGTGTAAACTGAATAATGTCCTAATGTAGCTATTGAGGAGGGAGTGGTACGACTTTGTCAACAGTGCGCACCCTTTCACCAGAAAGTGTCCTAAGTCGTACGACTCTGACAACTCCGTTATCTCTCGGCATCAGCTGTAGTTTTTTTGCCATAAGTCCAACAAGTAGGCGGTAGGGATTCAGGAGTATAGTAAAAACAATATCGCCCACTTGTAACTTTTGCGCGGGCTTAGTCCATTTTGAAGACTGTGAAGGTATTCTTTTGCCCAGCGCCTCCAAAACGACTGATCTAATTGTTGGGCAAGCTGCCAGCGATTAAGTCTGTTAAAAGGAACTTTAGTTAACTCAATTTCAGCTCTGGATAAAATGGGACCACCGGTCAAAAATTGTGCTGGAGTAAGGGCATAGATTACCCTCTCGTCCAGTATGCAAAAGGGGCGAGAATTTAGAATACCTTCTATCCTCGTCACAGTAGTAATAAATTCTTCAAGGGAGAGGGAAGCGTCACATACTACTCGTTTTAAGTGGTATTTTGCGCTTTTGATCCCAACTTTCCATAACTCGCCGAAATGGGGTTCGTATGCCTATGCCTTCGTAGCCTATGCTGGCTAAATAATGAGCGACATCCGGATTAGAAATGTAAAAAAATTTAGAAGTTTCGGATATTTCTCGAGCGGCGCCGCGAAAATTACTACTTTGGTCTGAATAAACATTGGTTGGTAATCCACGTCGTGAAATAAATCGATCTAAAAAAGCAAGGCAAGCCTCTGTGGTCAGAGCTGCAACCTCCTCGATATGAATAGCGCGAGATAACATGCATATAAATAATGCTATGTATACTTTATTGTATCTAGCGGTGCGTAGCAAAGACAATTTTACATTAAAGGGGTCAGCAAAATCCAGGCCGGTATGGGTAGAGCATTTCCCGGACTCCAAACGATAAAGGGGAGGTCGGCCATTGGAGGTTGACTAGGTTTTGCTTTAAATGTGCAACAAGTAAGGCAACGGAAAATTCTACTTCGAATTAATTGTCTAATCGACGGAATACAATAAGTTCTGTATATTAGTGAGTGTTCCAAAAAAATACCTCCGTGACCGGAATAAATATGATAATAAACACATAGCAATGTAGCTAGTCGACTTTCTTTAGGGATTAAGTAAGGGTGTTTAGTCATACTTAGGTTACATGAATGGCGAAAACGCCTCCTCACCCCACCATGATAAAACCCTCGGGAGAAGGAAAAGGTGACAACGCACGAAGTTTTTTTGTGCTCTTTTGACCCTTTTCTAAAAGTAGAAAATCATATTGAAAGTACTCGTGTTGAGTGATTCTAATAATAAAAAGGGCATCGTGGTATTCAGAAGCAGTAAGGGACTGCAACTTGCGTACGCGAGCAAGACAGTTATGTTTAACTCTTAAAACATAAGCAAATATTCTTTGCACTTTCAGTAAATTAGAAAAACGCTGCAAAACTTGTGTAAATTGTTCCACTTCAACTGTGGTCAGTAGGACACATTCTGAAAGCTGAATCGATTCATCAGGATCGACCGTGAAATTAGTCTTGGGCCAATTTGTATAACTGGTATATAAAAAATTGAGACCATTCCACCAAATACTACAATTTACGAGATCGAATGGCATCAAACCGCGACTAACGGGGTCAGCGAGGTTATCCGCGCTAGAGACATATCTCCAAATAGCAGTGGGTTGGTTTTCGTTTTGGTTTTGAACAACTTTATTGGAAAAGAATGTTTTTAATTTATAGGGAGGGCTACGAATCCACGACAAACTATTAGTAGAATCACTGAAACAAATCGGGTTTAACAAACGAAAATTTTCAAAGGACAAAGCTTAGTTCAAGACGCGAAATAGTCCATGTCTTGAGGGGAGCAACACGTGTTTTCGAAGCTATTAAATGAACAAAAACTTTTTTGTCAATTTTTATTCTTAAATATACAATAGCAGCCATACCAAATACACTGGCGTCTGAAAACCCTACAATACGAGCTTGTACGTTACCTGTTTTCCAAATACAGCGAGGTACGGTTATACATATTTTCAAGAAAGGGCAATTCTGATTGTATTTGGTGCCACTTTTGAAGTATTTCGCCAAGAAAATCGTCGTCCCAACCTATTTCTAATACCCATAATTGTTAAAGAGGAGACTTAAGAACGAGGGTAAATAGACTAATATAACCATTTATGTCGAGAAAGAATTCTCTTTTTTGTAGGCGTGTTCACAACATGTTGAATTTTGCATTTCAGAACATCTGCTTGAACGTCCCATTAAAGACCAAAAACCTTTAAAATAGTTGAATCCATATTTTTTATTGGGTAAGGCTAAAATATTGTTAGTAGGAGCACTAACTGCTGTTGTATTAGTACTTGCCCATTTGCCAAGTTCGAATCCGCCCAACCTTAATAAATCGGTTAATTCTGATTTAAGAAGTAGTACTTCTTCTACAGTGTCAGCACCTGTCAAAATATCGTCCACGTATGTAGATATAACGAGGGCATTAGCGGCCCGTGAGTAGAGACCGCTCTCATCCTCTAACAATAGTTTTAAAACGCGGAGAGCAAGAAACGGTATACAAGTAGCACCATAAATTACACGAGTATGTTCCCATTCGGTAAAGGGATCACTTGGATTAAACCACTATAAAATACGTAAAAACTTTCTGTCATCGGGATGAATTAATATGGAGCGAAACATTTATCGAATGTCATATATTAGTGCAATTTGCGGAATACGAAATCTTGTGATAACGAAACTAATATCAGCTTGTAATTTAGGCCCCGCTAAAAGAATGTTGTTAAGACTTAAATTATTTATGTCCTTATCAGCGGGACTAAACACAACACGAACTTGGGTACCAAGTGACGTTTTCTTTACAACTGAGTGGTGAGTCATAAAATAGGGATATAAAACTAGAGCAGGGGTCAAATGATTCTGGGAAATGTAATCAGACATATTTTCCTCCGACACGCTAACTTGTAAAGAAACACCCGCAGGAGCATGAGCTAACGTGGGTACTTCGCCCATGAGTACCCAACCAAACGAGGTAAGAACCGCAGTGGGATTTCCTTTTACAAACGCTGGTTCGGTGGAAGTAATATCTAAAACGCATTGTACCCCAACAAAATGTCTACGGGGGATTTTATATCAAAATCTGGGTCAGCTAGTTGAAGCGACGAAAATTGCTGTTTAAACTGCAACGGTTACTTTGCTGTAGGTAGCTCAACGGTAATGCGAGGCAAGACTGCAGCCTGAAAATTAAGATAAACGCCATGGCTTAGAGACGAAATTTTACAATCAACAAGACCGCCTACATTATCTAATACGGATTCTCCCACCCCGCGTATCTCAAGAGGACAATTTTTATGTTTTGAACCTAATCTGTTTGCCAAAAAAGCAGTAATGAAATTGGAATGGGAACCGGTGTCTGAAACTAGGCGAAATCCATGCCAATTATTATCGGAAGATATAATCCATACTTGTGCTGTTGCTAAAAGCGGAACGGTTCCCTTTTCATTGGCACTAGAATGAAGCAAAGAAGTAGGGACAGATGGGGTTTCCTCTAAACTATTCGAATTATTGGAAACTAAAATGTTATCCTCATCAGGGGGCGACTCAATGGGCCTACATTGTATGGTTGTGGCTTCGTTAAAATGCAGTAGGGGATTATGCTTTTTGCTGTCGCAATGACGGCATTGATATTAGAATCGACATGAAACAACATTATGTGGCGCTAAACACGCGTAACATCTGCGAAGTTGTTTCACTTTTTCATACCTGTTTTCAGGCCAAAGTGCCAATAACTTTGGACATTTAATAAATTTATGGGTTTCGTTGCAAGCAGGACACAAAGTTATGGCTGTTTTGGGTGCGATAACATTAATTTGTTGTATAGCCATAGCAATACGATTAACGCTTGCTTTAAAATAACGTTCTTACGTTTTTCGTTACTGATTTCTTTAGTTAATTAAATAATTAAAGTAACCCGTGAAACTTTAAGGAAGGATTTCCTTAAAATGATGGAACGCAACTATCTTCCGACTATGCTAGGGGTCTATTCCTCGGGTAGAGCTTATGAGGATTGGTCGTGGTTCTTTTTACAAAATATTATTTACTTACTGACTCAATTTATACCAAAATAGGGGTATGGAGAGGGCGCCACCAAGTCATTAAGTTTTAAACACAGGACTTCCCTAAGGGGGACTTGGCAGTCCTTGGAGAGAAATATTGTATTTACTGCTTACGCAGGAGCTGTAAGGAAAATTGGATTAATTAACAAAGGAGGACACAAAAGGTATACTCTTGCTACTTCCTAAAAAGAAAAACTATAAATATCAATTATGCACACACTTTTATAGACATTAATATTAGTCATTAAATTTTTGAAAGTGCTATCAGTGCTCCTTCGTCAAATAGAAGCTACAAATATAATTATATTGAACGTATTTATGCCTTTTGTTCCTTGATCCAATTACCCTATTTTGAACTCACTTGTTCAAAATAAAACAATTAATTAAGTGAATTAAATGATGATTCTTTAATTAAATGTTGCTTCATGATAAAAAGTTGTATGTACAAAATATATACATATATATATATATATATATATATATATATATATATATCAAAATGATACTTTAATTTCTTCTACACAGATGTAGAATGATAAAATCAAACAAAATATCGAATATGTTAAGCATTTCTTTTTGTTACAAAGTTATCTCGAATCAATACCCAAAATATCAGATCTGTTATTAGGTTTACAGGTTTATATGGAAATATCATAAATCTAATAATTTAACTTTCAAATGCTTTAAGTATAATTACACATAAATGAAAACTTTAATCAGAATTCAATTAAGGTGTTTAAGTTCGTTTGTAATAATAACGGTTACAACCCTAGATTTAGATGTTGATAATTACAAAACATCAAAAGTCCTATATAGTTTGTTAAGCAAAATAATAATTATAGGTCATTACAATGTTATTTTTCATATGTTGCCTTGTATCAATGTTGGTCAAATGCGGACGTCATGTGAAAATAATTAAAAAAGGCTTACCTTGTATAGTCAGGTTCTTGTTTATGTGACAGTGTTACTCTGTATTAAACCAGATGTGCTAACATACTGTGCCTCGAAAAACAAATGACGTCGCTGTCCACGTGTTGTGATGCAACCAACCAACTGTACGCCTCTTGGACCCATTATACATACTTGAAGTGTATTTCTTCTACGGAAAAATGAAACAAACCAAAATCCAATCCAACAGTTATAAAAAAATGCTATGTATGCTTCCTTCTTTTACGGCATTTAGTTCGTTACCAAACAATTATGTTGAGCGTAATTATCCACATTATTACTTGTAAATACCGAACATTTTTCCAAGCATTTTCCTTCGAATCAAACATCATAGCAATTAAAGGATTATCGTAAATGTTAATTGTAGGACGTTTAGATGAAAACAAATAATTGCTATTAAATTGAAGAACATTCGTATTAAATCACAAGTATTACGGCTTCATTGAAGACGTTTATATTAAATCTCAAATATTACGATCAAGTTGAAGAACGTTCATATTGGATCAAAAATTATTATGGTCACATTGAAGAACGTTCGTATTAAATTAAAAATACTACAGTAAAATTGAAGGACGTTCATATTATATCAAGAATATTACAATCAAATTGAAGAGCGTTTATATTAAATGGTAAAATTGAAGAGCGCTATAACAAATTCATTTAGTTTGTTCTAGGAATTAAATCTATGTGCTTACCATTATTAAAAAGACTTATTCAAGTGCATGTTACACTTGAATTAAACACCTTGGCGTAAATCCACACGCAAATTGCAGGTTAAAACACTAATCTTCTCCATGATGTGTTCGTATCAGGTGCCCCAGCCAGAGTGACTGGTTAGCACGCTGCGCATAGTACTTCAAAGTCGTTTGACATTGAGGTATTTATTCAAACAGCTAACGCCTGTTGTTAGCAACCAAACTAGCACTAAAGGATAATCTTTGTATTATGATTGGGCTACATGATCCCAATACAAATATTTATTTGAATGACGATATTTATTTGTTTGATCGAATAGACAAAAAGAGGTATTTAACAAATAACTTTTAGGTGATTTGCAGTTGTGTAAAAAAATTGTTACAACGTGAAATAGATTTTTTAACGGACAAGCAGTACTACTTCCAATCATAGCAGATATAGAACATTTGTTACGCAGGAAATGCAATAGGTCCTGAAATGTAGGAAATACTTGTTCTAAATAATCCTTTTCAAGTTCTTGTCGCGTTTTTGAATCTAATAACTCCAAGGAAAAATATAAAAATATGCAATTGGACAAATGGTTTAATTTCATGTCCATTAGTGCAGAAACGTTAGCCTGTAATGTTTCACACAAGTTACAGAGTGAATGTTCCGAATCAGTTGTCAGTTTAGACAATAAAAATATTTTCAACAAATAATCAATGGCGATTAAACGTTTGTTTATGAAACGTTGCACAAGAAGATTATAAGCTATCAAATAATTATTTGGTGAAAATCGTACGCTTTGAACTACTTTAAAAGGCTTATTTTCAAGATAAGAAATTAAGTATGTAAAATTTTCAATATCTGATAAGGATTTGTTATTGTAAATTAAGCTATCATAAAGTGATTTGAAAGAAGAGCATTGTTCGGGATTACCAAGAAACTTATCAATTTTTATTTCCCGGCGGTATTATGCGCGGTTATGTTAGACTCAAGTGATAAACTGTAGCAACCAGCGACGGACAAAATATAAAAATATATGAAATCAAGATTTGATTTCAGGGTTACGGTGTCTGTATACAGAGTTGCGAGAGTGTCAGATAACGATACAAGTTCATCAAGTATTTCTAAAAATTGATTACGTGTTTCATCGATTTGAGTAACACGGGCTTTGAATTGTTCGAGCTGTGTAGATAAATCCTTAATTCTGTCACAACAATCTTATAAACGACGCCAATATTGTTCTTTACAGTTAGTTAATTCTTTAAAGTAAGCGAGGGTTTCCCTATCTAAAATTATTAAATCCCAGTTTTAAATCCGGCGATGCAAAGTGACCAATACATGTTTGATAAGCAATGGATGTAAAAAATCGTGCATTGGGATTTTCTCTTGATTGCTCATCAAGTGCAAATTGTCGATGGCTGAGTAGACTGATTTATCCAACACTTGCAGAGAATGTCTTCAATGTAGTAGCACAAAAAATGGAGCCCTCGAGAAGGGAATACAGGTACGAACAGCAAATGTGGCGCACACGGCCGTGCATCTACCATACGTTACGAAGTATCGAATACGAATGTTTATTTTATTGTTGTAGATAATAGGACGAGTATTATTTTTCACGTGTATGCACAGTTTCGATAAAACCGCATAATATCGTCACAAGAGAAAACCTTATATATTTCTAACACAGGCATAGACCAAAATTGATTGTAATTATAACTTGTATCAGAAAAACCAACACCAACGCAGCTGTAAGCTAGAGGAATTTGAACTTATTTACAAGCTTTTGATATAAAATATTTTATTTTATTTACTTTAAACAATATGTGAATTCAACCATTCCTGAAAGTGAGATTAACGTTGATGAGGTTTGTGTAGTGATTTTTCAACATTATTTATTGTAGACAAGATTGATACTAATGAAATTTAGATTGGTAAGTAACCCAAATGTTCGTTGAGCACACAGAAACTGAAAGTATTTGTTCTGTAAACTAAATTATAAAGCGGTCATGTGAAACACAATACAGTCACGCTTTATTTCAGCATTTTAGTACTTTAACAAGGAAAATAATTTATGAAATAATATTATACTGTATCAAGTAAAACATTATATTGTAGATTGTCTTAATATACGGTTTCTCTATAATGTGCAGGGCTATAGACTTTCTGATGCAAATGTTTTATATCATCATCTACTTAATAACTAATTCACTACTTCTTCCGAACAGTGACCTAGTTCTTTATACCAAGTGGCGAAGACTTGTTCGTCACCATCACCACCCCCTCCAATGTGCTTATTGTAATATTCTTTTGCATCCGTCCAAACAATTTTGCTTTAAACGTCTGTGAATTATATTGAACGTTGCTTGTAATCAACCATTGCATTATATAAGCCTTATGTCTAGCATAATTAGCGATAGTGGTTTTACATTATTCTCCAAATGTTTTCTACCTACATTACCACCATACATTTCTCAATGATTATCATTGTTTTGAGATATGGAAGCAAATAAAAAGGAAGCACCTGGTACAAACTCTGTCTCTGAACCTAAATGCACAACTACAAATCATTTCCTACTATAGCCTCCTACTTTTCTTACATCATCATTTTAAGATTCTTTTCATCATCATCATTAGGTCTTCAGTCGTAGAACTGGTTGGACGCGTACCTTCATTGTTTCCTAGTCTGAACCAACCTACACATTTCCCTGAAATTTGCACAGTCTGCATCTATCACTATCTGTGTGCGAAAGTCTGATCTCGGTATACCTCTAGCTCTCTTTTCCTATCTCTGCTTGTAGTATATCTCGTACTATTCCCTAGAAATGCCTTAGAACGTATCCTGTCTTTCTATTTCTCTTATTTTTTTCATTTTCCACAGATATCTGTATTCTTCTACTATTACTACAACCTATTTGTTATTAATTTTGTCTGTCCATGCTACCATCTTCATACATCTGAAGCATAACATTTCAGAAGGTTTCTCTCTCTTTCTGTCTGCTTTTCCTACTGCTCCTATTTTATAGATGTACTGTGCTGTGCACCACACTATGCTTTGAACAGTTTTATTCTTGTATCTATGTTCGTTGTTCTTGAAGATAGCTGCTGTTCTTTCTTGTTTGAAGCAGTTCGGTCACCTTCTTTTGTTTTACAGTTATATACCCTATTTCCCCGATATTCAGTGGTATGTAAAGGGGGGTAAACAGCTTTGGCTGCCAAGTTCCCCAGCACCTGAACCTTTGTCGAATTAATAGTTTTTCCAATTTATCTTTTCGCACAATCAACATAAGTTAAAAATACTTCACAACCAACACCTGCATTGTTTATAATAATCATCAGGTATAACAGCACTTATTTTTTCGTCATTAGGTTTTACATTTTGAAACTGGGTGAACTTGTACTTCAGCTTATTTATGTTCTGAGCTAGCCCATACAGTTCCTTGCATTTCTCACAACAGCTTATATACAGCTCGATTCCCTTCTATTGTTTTCTAATTATATGCCCTATTTCAGCGAGATTCAGTGGTATGTAAAGGGGGTTAAGCAGCATGTGGCTGCCAAGAATCCCCAACACTTAGACATTTGCCGTATTAATAGTTTTCCAGTAAATCCTTTTGCACAATTAACATTAGTTGAGAGTATTGCAAAACCAATATCTGTAGTTGTTTATAATAATCACCATGTTTAAGTACAGTTATTATTTTTGTCATTAGTTTTTCCATCTTGCGACTGGTTGGAAGCGCACCTCCATTGATTTCTATTCAGAGCTAGCCTACACATTTCCCTGAAATTCTCAAAGCCTACATCTTTCACTATCTGTGTGCAGTAGTCTAACCTAGATCAACCTCAACTTCTCTTTTTTTCTATCTCTGCTTCTAATATATTCCGCACTATTCCCTCATGGCCTAGTATGTGGCCTATTATCCTATCTCTTCTATTTTTTACTGTTTTCCACATAGTTCTTTTTCCCCAACCATTTCTAGTACCTCTTTGTTCTTAACTTTGTCTGTCCACGGTATCTTCATCATACATCTGTAGCACAACATTTCAAAGGCTTCTACCTTTTTCTTATCTGCTTCTCCTACTGTCCAGGTTTCACAGTCATACAGTGCTGTGCTCCACACATATGTTTTAAGCAATTTTTTCCTTGTTTCTATGTTTGTGGTCTTTGAACACAGTAGTTGCTTTTTCTTGTTCAATGTAGCACGACTTTGTGCAAATCTTTGTTTTATATCTTTTGTGCTTTTCCCATCTTACGTTATTTGACTTCCTAGGTAGCAGAAATCCTTAACCCCTTGTACGTTCTCGTTATCTATTTGTACTCTTGTTTTTGATTTATTTTCCCCTCTTTTACATACTAGAAATTCAGTTTTATTTTTGTTAATTTTCATACCATATCTCTCCGTTAGAACTGTTTCCATTTCATTAAAAGCAGCTTCTAACTCTTCTTTGGTAGATGCTAATACCGCTATATCATCTGCAAATCTAAGCATATCAATCTTTTGTCCCTGTATATTAGTTCCAAATGTCTTCCTGAATTTGACAGTATTCATTGCCTCTTCTATGTACAAGTTAAAAATTAATGGGGATGAGGCACGTCCTTGTCATACCCCTTTCGTAGTATTTACTTCTCTACTTTCTTGCTCTAATTCTATTACCGCCGTTTGCTCTTTGTATAAACAATGTACTATCCGTCTATCCCAAAAACTCATTCCAATCTTTTTGAGTATTTCGAAGATTTTACATTGTCGAATGCTTTTTCCAGATATACAAACCCTATATATACCTTCTCTATTGTTTTCTCAGAGCTAAAATAGGCTCCCTTATTCCCCTGTTTTGCCTAAACCCAAATTGATCTTCTCCCAGTATTTCCCCAACTCGTTTTTCCATTCGTCTTTGTACAATTCTAGTTAATATTTTTGAAGCGTATGCTGTCAAGCTTATTGTTCAAAAATTTGCACATCTATCGGCGCCTTTTTTTGGTATAGTTACTATGATGTTACATTTGAAATCTTTGGGAATATCGCCTGTCTCATACATATAGTTTACAAGTCGGAAGAGACGTTCTGTTACTGCTGTTACTGCTTGTTCGGCGTCTTACCATTTTTCAGACTCTTTAATGCTAATTCAAACTCATCTCTAAGTATAGGATATCCCAGGTCATCATTTTCAATGTCAGATTCCTGTTCTAATGCTGTTTATTCCTCTCCTGAATATAAATTCCCTATATATCCCTGCCATCTAGCTACTTTCTCTACATTTTCTATAATGACGTTTCCTCCCGCATCCCTTATATGTTTGCTATATGGTTTTATATTCTTAAAATTCATTCTAATTAATTTGTATGCTTCGTCTGTCTTTTCTATTTCTATCTTAGTTTGTACCTCGTTGCACCTTTCATCAATCCATTGTTCTTTAGCTTTCCTGCATTTGCAAATAATTTTCCATTTTATGGCTTTGTATCTCTGTTTCGTCTGATCTATTTTTGTATTTTTGTCTTTCTTCTATTAAATTCAGGGTATCTTTTGTTACCCATGGTTTCTTATTTTCTTTTTGTGTATACCCCAGAATATCTCTGGCCGCCATATCTAAGCTCGATTTAATGTTATTCCATCCTGTTTCTACTTCCTTAGTATCAAAAATTTTACCGATATCTTTCAGCAATTCATTTGACTTTTTTTCAAATCTTTCGTGGATATCTTTATCTTTTAGCTACTCGAAGTCAAAATGCCTTTTTCCTTTTCTCTTTTTCAGATTTTTAAATTTAAGTGCGACTTTCATAATTACGATCTTGTGGTCAGTGTCTATATCTGCTTCCGGGTAGCTTCTACATTCTTATACTTGATTTCTGAACCGTTGTCTAACAATAGTGTAGTTTATTTGATATCTTCCTATATTTACTGGCATCTTCCACGTGTATCGTCTTCTAACATGATGTTGAAATAATGTATTTGTGATGTTTAAGTTGTTTTTGTCGTAGAAAACTACCAGTCTATTTTCCCTGTCATTTTTCGTGCCTAAACCACTATCGCTCTTCCCCTACCCTCACCTACCACTGCATTAAAATCCCCCGTAATTATTAAATTTTTATGTCCTTTTACGTATCTTAGTATGTCTTCGATATCTTTGTAGATCGCCTGTACCCCTTCACTACTGTAGCTAGAGGTGGGCATGTATACTTGTATTATTTCTGTATTTACTGGTTTAGATTCAAATCTAACCATGAGTACTCTTTCGTTCTTTTGTAAGTAGTTTTCTACACGTCGTCCTTTTTGTCCATTTTTCGCATAACTATCCCCACATCCAAATTTCCTTTCCCTGATCCTGTATGAATTACCCTGAGTCCCCACTTCAAAAATCTCCCGCCTCTGGCCAGCGGACTTCGCTAATTCCTACTATTTCTAGTGCTAACCTATCTATTTCGAGTTTCAGGTCCTCCAGCTTACCTACTTGTTTCATACTTCTGACATTCCACGCTCCTACTCGCAGAATGTTTACGGATCTTTTTCTATTCTTTCGGATCACATCCTTCGAAGTAGTTCCCTCCCGGAGATCCAAAAGAGGGACTATTTTACCTCCGCAATCTCTTACCCCAGAAGATGCCATCATATTACTTACAATTTAAATATGCTGTGTACTTGGTAGGTAATGTGGTGGTTTCCCGTTGCCTTCCACATCGCAGTAGTGTGTCTTAGAATGTCATACTGACCCCTATGGTCTCTGTCACTCTAAGTACCGAGAAAGCTGCTGCCCGCTTTCAGGGACCTGTTTTAGTTTGGTTCCTCACTAAAGACCCCACTAATTTGGTTAAAGCTCTAGTTCGGCTCTTTAGCTCATTGAAACGCGCAAGCCATTCTACCTGTTCTAGTATTTTAGAACGTCGTCAAGGTGCAGGTCTGTTCAGAATGGCCCATTCTTTGTAGAATTTTTTTTCGAAAACAAGAGTGTTGTATCCATGAAGACAACTTGTCGTTTACTATCAGAATCTTTGTTTTTTATATACTCTCATATACTTAATTCTAGCATTAAAAGTGCCTTATTTTTCTATTAAAGTTCGGCAATTTTCATTTGTTTTGAACTTAAAACCAATACCATGTAAAACTGGTATTAATTAAAATTATTTCTTTTTCCTGAGGTCATATTTAAACACTGCACAGTCATATGACTTTGTTTAAAAAAACTAATTATTCATGGTTTTATAAATCGGGCACTCACTTATAGCAGATATCGTGTACACGGTATCCCCGATTCTCATTTTAATACAGTTAGGGATGTTGATAGCCTTTTTCTTCCCAGGACTAGTTATAATTGAATTTGTATGGCTATGATTGTATCAAAACCAATTTTTAAAGAGGCAGCTACTCGCTAAAATATCAAGTTACAAAATTTAATGTATAAGTTAGACATAAAACTGCCTCTTGTACTGATTGTATGTAAATTAAATTACAACCATTTTACTTCTCACTTTCAAAATAAACTAATAGATTCAATATTAGCTTGAGTCCATACCCCTAATCGTGTACCTTTAGGTGGTTAGGTGGCATTGCAAAATTTAGTTCTAATAAGAACTCATTTTTAACAAACTATCAATAAATATAAAGAATTACAAACATGAACAAAAATACGTTAAATATTTGTAGATGTAAACAAAATCTAACAAAAGTGAGGTTACATATTGGAAGTGCACCCTAGTCAAATAATATTCTAATCTAATTTACTAATCAAGTTCCGACACACAATATAGCAGTTTTCACTTTCAAGCTCATGTAGTAAAAGCCCGTTATGCATGTGCATTAGCAAACGCATCGTAGTGATTCTTTGCCTTATGTTTTACTCATTACAAAATCGGAGTATTTTTAAATAGCAACCGACTCTAGAATCTGGAATTATTTATGCGACTGCATTCTTCTCTGGTTCCGACTATAGCTGGTACTGCATTTTTCTAAGGTAAGTTGCAGACTTTGCTCTTTGTCTCAGTACATCAGGATTTGCACTGAACTTTGAGTAGTTTGTATTTAAATCGTACTTTCATGATGTCTTTAAATGACGATGTATCGAAATAGCGTAATTAATTTGGTTAGTGATAAGCTTTGCATACAGATATTGTCGCTGAAAAATTTTCTTGATATCTGCTTATCGTGATGACAGTTGCGATTATCTAATTATTGTATTATTGCTGGCGTTGATTTTTGTGTTTGAAATTATTGCATTTATACATTCTTGTTACAACAAAATATTTTAGAAGGTTTCAAAAAGTTTACAAACCTTTAATAACTGCAAAGTTACTCAAAATATATCGAAAGGTTATGAAACATTTTAAAACTTTCAAGAGGCTTCAAAAGTTTGCACAACATTTCAAAATATGGTATAGTATTATAAAAATCGAGTGACAAAGATATTTAAAGGACGATAACTGCAACTGAATGATTCAGCTGATTAAAGATTTCTGTACAGAATGAAAAATCTAAAGTATTAGCGTTCTGGTATTGATATTGTGGCCAGTTGTTATGATTGTATGATTTTAGCTGAAATCATTATTTGATTTCATTTTGTATTGTTATGTAATTTTTTACTATAAGGTGTATAAACTTTCGTTTACGTTATATTCTTGAATGGTAAGTATTTTAGATAGCCTAGATATAATTAATCAAGCTAAATAAAATAAGACCCTCGCAAAGATCCAACAAGCCATGTGCGTAATCCGTTTATGTAATGTTATCTTTGGAGACTCCCGATCTAACTCAGAATTCTATTTACAGTTGTGCGATTGATGAGACTAAAAGCGGGATTGACCTCACTAAGTATATATAAAAATTTAAATTACTAACGTGAATATGTCAATAAGGAAGACTTTACACATAAATTAGAGTTTGACCAGCAAGAACGATCAATCCTAACTCTATACACAAAATTCCTGAAATAAAACATAAGACATACAGTACATGTGAAACAGCAATTTGTGTTTCAAAGTAAAACCACCAACTTGAGTAGAAATAAAATTATACCCGAAAATTCGTATGATGTTACAGGATTTTGAAGATACTCTACTCCTAGTAAGAATTAAGTGTTTTCTACAAATAATTTGTTAACAAGTAACTTAATTAATTCTCAAAGCTTTTGTTCTGTATGCTTTCTTAGTCAATCAATCTCAAATAAAACTTGCATATATAACTGAATGCGCCTATTTTACAAACAAAATATCAATCTTGTTATGAAGTTTAATTATTTACAAAAAAAGGTAGTTGAGTGTAATGTTCAACTAATGAAATATCTTATCAAATATAACGTGTGTGGTATCCATTAGGGTTAACTAATTAATTTAACAAATTTTCTATCATGTTATGTACTTCGATTTACAGATGTCAAACGCTTTATAAAAATCTCTTTATACTTCAACGAACAATAGGATCACAAGAAGTAAAGCTTGTACTAGAAGCTCGCCGAATGGCGACTAGATTACTAAAAATACTACAAACATTCTACAAAGACTTAGCAACTTGTCCATGGTTAGATATACGTCGATACATTACAGTCCTTATAAGACGCCTTGACTACTGTTGTTTCTTAGAAGCATTTTCATCAAATCTAATTTGGTTGACTCATTGAAAACCTAAAGACAACTTCGTACAATTGACAATTTCTCTTTGATCGGTGGGTCACGAAAACAGTTTGTGACATCACGTCACCTGCATTTTGAGATTAAACTGGGTATTTGAACGTAGTAGCTTGTTAATCTAACTTTCGAACAGTATTTTTAAGAAATTAAGTTTATTTGTGTAACGTAAAATCTTCAAATGAAGGATATACGAAAAAAACCATAAGACTTGAATCGCAAACAACTTTTCTTCGTTAGCGTTAACAATACTCAATATGACTATTTATATAAGGTGTAACATACTGTTTTAATACGCTCTAATAGTTCTATTATTTCTAAAAATAGTTATTTTCTAGTTTAATTTTAGCATTCTAATTATTAGAATGAAGGTCTTGTAGCATAAATATGTCTGCAATTGTAAGCGGCTGCAAGATCACCCAAGAGCTCTAGCGAAGTTCCAGGAAGATATAATCCAAGAGTTAATTAATTTTTCTAAAGGCACCTTACTTCAAAGGCACTAAACATATCAGATTAGTTGCTATCTATGATTAGATGTCAATCATGTTTTAGGATCCTATTTATGTCAGGGTGGTCGGAAGGAATTTTTCAATTAACGGAGTACTCAACTAAAAATTAGTTTCGAGATCTACTTGTGTAGCTATCTTAGTGCAATTGGCAGTTTAATTAATCTTAAAGTTTTACGACCGGCTTATCCTAAGTCGAGTATGAGAGCCAAGAAAGGGGTTATTTTTCAATTAACTTAAATGTAAATAAGGATGCCAGCCGGTGGTAATCGGGGTTGTTTATTTCCAGACGCGTTAGAGGTTAAAGCTGGTTGTTATTTTCCAGATTGAGTGATGTGTTTTATTTCTCTGACGTCAAGTGCGTGCCGTTATGTTCTAGGTTAATTATTTCTCTGAGTAAGTAATTAGTTTATGCGGTATTACCATGAACTCAAGGCTGTGTTATGCAGCATAAGTCAGTTATTTGTTTAAATACAGTATTTGTCGACTTCCATAAAATACAACTGCGGGTTAAAGCTCAGTTCAAGTAATTTTGATCCGTTAGATTATTGTTTTGGAGACCGCATCGTTTTAGAAGGGTCTACTATTATATTGTGTTACGACGGTGTCAGAGGCCGTTAATCACTAAGCCGCGAGACTATCTGATGTATGCAAAGTTGGCGTCGCCGTGGATCAATGTAGTAAGCGTAAGACTACGGATCCCAAGGTCCCGGGTTCAAATCCCGACACGGCCGACTGCTTGAAAAATGGTAGGTGAGCATTTTTCACAAAAATTACGCCCTCGTTCGGATGAAAGGTTAAATGGAGGTCCCGTGTGTGAGTGTTGTCACGCACGTTAAAGATCCCTACCTTGCCTGGAACGGCAAGGGTTCGGCAAAATTCTAAATTTCCAGGCAACAAAAAACTCGCCTCCTGGTCAATGTAGTACCTACAGGTGGAGCATTGGAATGTAAATGAACTGTATGCAAAGCTCAGGTCAGGAGTCACGTTATTGTATTATTTGACCCTTGAGAAGGTCGTAATTTTCCTAGTGTTGATGACCCCGTGCTTAACGGAGGGTCGTCGCCATAAGCAGGTTAAGTAGACTACGGTAGAATTAATTAATTATTGTATTGGGGTGGTTTCACCCAGAACTGTTATTAATATTCATAAAATAAGGATCTTAGTTTAGTTTAGTTAAGTTGTGTTTGTGCTAGCCGGAGACTTTAACAGATTAGCCCCTGTAAAGTGATTTATTTTCTGTCCTGCAATCTTGGTTCATCGCCCACGAACAAAGTGCGACGAGAGCTGTTACCGCGATTGGTCCATGGGTCGTTTAATTCCCATGGTGGCGCCCTATTGTAAATAATGTTATTTACTGTATATTTTTGTTATGCATATGTAATTAGTTGAAGTTTTAGTTGGTAGCCCATTTAATAAAACAATCGGAATTTCGTCTCAGTGTGTTTGTTTAATGAACCCTCCCTCTCACTGACTGCTGCAGCTTGCGAGGCAACGTCCCGAAACGTGAGGGTACGATAGTGATAGAGGTCCTGCCATTTAATTATTTATTGTTAATTGGATACCCTCACGCGGTAGGTAAATATTCAAATTACAAAGGGAATTCATAAATTTTAAAAAATAACCGTATAGGCATTTTACTGTTTTAAGATAGGGAAAAAAATGTTTCAGTATATTTGCCTTTTCTGATTAAAGGTCAAAATATTTAGGGGAGCCAAATTATCATGTATAAATAGTTAAATCAATAGATTAGGGAAAGCCTGGAAAATACTGCTTTTATGGCTTTAATAGACATATGCTCTTTATTAGGACAGTGATAAAATGTTACCTGTGGTATAGCATTTTCAAAAAATTCTTATTCCATGTTGCAATATTACGATCTATCCACATTCTTCATTAATATTGATATTTACTTATTAAATAGTATTGTGTATAAAAATATTGGGTAGTTATTAATGTTGTATATTCTATTTTTGATTAACTAAATTAAATCGTTTCAGGGAGGGTTCAAATTATTAACATTAATCACCTCATATCGAAAGTAGATCGCATTCATATCATATGCAATATGGATTAATGATTTTCAATAATTGCATAATGAATTTGACTATTACAATACAATTGAAATAAAAGTTTACTTACAATTGGATCTCTTACTTTCCTTACCGTAAAGCCTGAATGTTTTACTTCTCATAGTATCTTATTATGGATTCTGTGACTTAAATTTCTAGGTTGTTGTTTTTTGAAAAATTCAAAATTTGTATGAGAAATAATGAATAATTGTACTGAAACTCCCACTTGTGTTACTTATCTGTCACTTAATTTTGACAGGTAACAATTGACAAAATAAAATGGTTATGATCTAAATATTTGATGAAAATAATAATTTTGATTTTTATAAATCGGAATTTAGACTTCCTTTCTGGCTTTTTAAACATAGAAAATTTTTTAATAATTATGCCTTCTCAAATACAAATTACAAAAGTTTTTGATATAATCTAAAATTATAATATGAAATTACTTTCCTTTATTATTTTTAAATATTGTTCTTGTTACTCTGCTTCAATTATATTCTTACACGTTCAGCTTCTAATAGACGATTGATTTTTCTTTTTATATAGTTTTGTATGGTCATTTCTTAAACAGTGTATTATATTCATTATTTCTTCTCCTAATACTCATTAGACATCTGACATTTCGATCATTTTTATAAATGAGACAGTTGTCATTTTTGGTTTTATTTTTATATTTTTAACTTCAATGTCTGATAACTTCACAATACTCCTACATACAATGAATCTTCTATATTAATTTTTTTTAAAATAATATCACAACAAATTATTTTTTTTTTAAATTCACCATTCATCAGAAAAGCACTCACCAAATTCTCTAGTCAAATAATAATAATAATTCCATAGTAACCCCATCTTAGCTAATTATTAATCCTTTTCTATTTTCTGCCTACTTCCTCTTATTCTAAATACAAATTTTTGTATTATATATTTCTTTTATTGTCTGTATAAATAATTGTCTTTGTTCTAGATTACCTTACACTAATTCTTTTATAAATCGTTTTTGCTATTTTTAAATCTATCTTTTCTACATTTTATCATTGTTTTTTGTTTTAAACTACCTTACACTAATTCTTTTATAAATTGTTTTTGTTCTTTTCTTAAATCCATCTTTTAACATTTTATCATTGCCTTTTTGTACTAAACTACTTTACACTCTATATTTAAAATGGATTTTTTGTTATGCCCACCAATATACAAATGTGAAGTTTTCTAAATTTCCTCTTTTTTTAATTTTCAAAATTATTAAAATATTTCCAAAACTATGTTATATAAATAACTGTGTGTAATTAAACTTTGAAATATTACATAGCAGCACTACGTACAAGATACAACAGTTGAATATGGAAGGAACCTATAATTTGTCCACTTTGGTTGACTAATTCATATACGTTTCTACGGCAAGTACTTTGTTTATTTTAAATGGCCCTACATATGGTAGTGATAATTTAGCACATATCATTTTTTTATTTGATTCGCGTAATTTCTTTATTATCACTAAATCCCCGATGTTCAACACGGTACGTTTTTTTACTTTCTCATTTTCCCTTCTAAAACACTTTTTTCTCCTATTATTAATTCTTTCTCTTGCCTTTATTAATAGGTCTAATATTTCCATCTCCACAGCTTCATTCCTCCATGGTCTACTTGGTTTTATTCCCTTAATTAATGTAATCGGCTGTATTTTTGTAACCGAATTTAGTACAGTATTCAAAAACTTTTCAACTTGTACTAAATATTTCACCCATCCTTCGTGGTACTCTTTTGTCAATATTCTCAGATATTTCACTACTTCTCTGATGTATCTTTCACGCGGATTACTTTGTGGATGTTTTATACTACATAATTTTATATTAATGGTCTATTCATTTATGTTATTTATTAGTCTCTTATTCTTAAAATAGGTTGCGTTGTCAGCTACTATTGTTTCCATTTTCCTATTTCTTGTACAAAACTCTCTATGGCCTTAATTATTTGTTTTGTATTACATTTTTGATGGATAGAATGTAACGAATTTTGTAAATATATCTACCATGACGAGTATATGTTTGTACCCAATTTGCCCCGGGATTAAATTACTGACATAGTCTATTGCAACTAGCTCCAATGGCCTGCTTATATGTACCGTATGTTTCAATATTTGATTTTTTTGCCAAAGGCATATCTTGCAGTCACCCACTACTTCTTTTATGAGCTGAATATCATGTTTTAAATAGAATGCTTCCCGAAATACTAGGAAAGTTTTCCCTACCCCAATGCGTCCGAAACCCCAGTGTATTTCTGATATCATTTCTCTTGTTACTTCCTTTTTTGTTAATATCAACAGTTCTTGCTCACCCATTTTCTTAATCAATACTCCAGCTTTAATTTTATAACCTCTGTATTCCAATAATCCTTCTCTTCTCATGAATTCTCAAATTTGCTTTATTCTATGTTGTTCCTGCATTTCTTCGAAACATTTTCTTGTCCACTCTCCTTCCTCATTAAACATGTTTACTCTATTAAATATCCCTCCTTTTTGCTTTCTTCTGTTGTATCCTTTCTACTTAGATAATTAGCTGTCACGTTGTCTTTTCCTGGTTCGTGCCTTATTTCGAATAGGTATTCTTGCAAATAAGACGCCCATCTGTATAGTCTGTTGATAAATTCTTTTTTCATCAGGAAGGTGACTACAATGTTATCTGTTTCTATGGCGAATCTACTACCCAACAAATAAAATCTTGGCTTCTTCACGGCATAAACTATCGCCAGCATTTGTTTTTTGCCGTCGTGTATCGTGTCTCACAGTCTTTCAACACGCTTGACAAAAAGCAAATAGGTACTTCTTTATTTTCCTGCACCTGTACCAGTTCCGCTCCTATTGCATGATCTGATGCATCCGTTCTTAGAATGAATCTATCCTTAAAGTTAGCGTACTTCAATATCAATTCTTGGTAAAGTGTTCTTTTGAATTCCTGAAATGCTCGTTCTTGCTTTTCTGTCCATTTCCACTTCTCATCTTTTCTCAGTAGTTTTATCAGTGCAACACATAGTTCTGAGTATCCTTGTATAAACCTCTTGTAATAATTTAATACACCTAGGAGTCCTCTTAGTGTTTTCAATTTCTTTGCCTGCTTTAATTGTCGCAATTCTTCTAGTCTTTTTGTGCAAATGTGAACTCCATTTTCACTGATCACGTATCCTAAGTAATCTACCTTTTTCTTGAAAAATTCGCATTTCTTAATATTAACCTTCAGCCCTCCTTCGTCTAATTTCTGAATTACTTTACTGACATGTTCAAGATGTTCCTCTTCATTCTCGGACAAGATTAAAACATCATTAGTGTAATGAGTACAGAATTCTTCCAACGGATTTAACAGTTTTTGCATAGCCCTTGCCAAAGCAGCTGAAGAAGTAGAAAGGCCGAAAGGTACCACTATACTAATAAATCTCACCCTCTATACTAAAACCAGTGAACTTACTGCTGTCTTCATGCAATAGTATTAACCAAAAAGAGTTCTTTAGATCAAGTTTACTAAAAAAATTTTTATTCCTCACTTTGTATAAGACATTTTCAATTCCTTGAGGCTGTTCATATTGAGGTCTAGTTATTTCGTTCAATTTTCGGGCATCTAGCTATATTCTTATCTCCGTCTTATTTGCCGTCGATACAATAACTAACGGGTTAATAAATGTCGTTCTCGCCGATTCAATTATTCCATTTTTTAACATCTTTTTTTATCTCTTCCTTCATCCTACTCCTTAACTGATATGCAATTGAATATATTTTTTGTGTAAAATCTTTTGTCATCTATAATTTCTAACTTATGTACATATTCTTCTGCAAAACGCGACTCTTCATTAAATAATCCAACGTGTTTATCAACGAAATCATTCAATTTTTCTTTTAATTCCTGGTTTGTGTTCCAACTTGTTTTTCTTTAAATACCTTTTCAAATAAACTACATATGATTATCATATCTTCTTGTTCCATTTTTTCCTGACATTTCATCTCCAATCCTGTATCATCATTATTTCCATTCAAATCCTTGCTCAAATCCGTAATAATCCACTCATTTCTAAACTTCTTGATTATCGATGGCTCCTTACTTTTTTTTCATTCTATGTTCCATTCCATTTTCGTTCTAACTTGTAATTCGCCAACTTTTTCCTTCCCGTTAATCAGTATTCCAAACAGCTCATTCAAATCTATACCAATTATCATATCCATATATAACCCCTTTACAATTTAGAACTCAGCTTCACCTAAATTTGCCCCTATCGATTGTCGACAGTTTTCTTTCAAGGCGGCTCCGTGGCGTAGTGGTATGTGTGTGACTACTACGCCCAAGGTCCCGGGTTCGAATCCCGACACGGTCCGCTTGAAAAATGTTAGGCGAGCATTTTTCGCAAAAATACACCCTCGTTCGGATGAGAGGTAAAATGGAGGTCCCGTGTGTGAGTGTTGTCACGCACGTTAAAGATCCCTACCTTGCTTGGAACAGCAGGGGTTCGGCAAAATTCTAAATTTTCCAGGTAAAAAAAAACTCGCTTCCTGGCCAATGTAGTACCTTCGGGTGGAGCATTGGAAAATCAAATGTAATGTCGACAGTTTTCCTTCATTGCCGACCAGAAATTGATTTTCTTAATACTACATATCTTTTCCTTCAATATTCTTTCATGTTTACTAACTATTTCGAAATTTATTAATGACAGTTTCGACCCATTGGCCACTAGCGCTAAGTATCTACAACTATCTAATACTAAATAAATAAATGGTAAGTTTCTTTTATTAATAAAATTTTTCCCTAATAAAACATCATTAAAAGTAGAAGCTATTGTATTTAGAAGAATCTCCCTTCCTACTACTAAATTGAAGTTTTTTCTGTACCTGGTTCAAAGTCTCTTGATGTATCTGAACCACTTCAATCTTGTCATCTTACATTTCTCCTGGATTCCTTACCATAACCTGTTGCATTCGTATATTCTTTTCTTCTTGTCCTCTGTATTTTCCTGTTGTGTTCCTGATATTGTTTCCATTGTTCCTACGTGCCATATTATCTTGGTAGCGGTCCAGATTTTCTGTCCTTTGTTGACCATGTCCATAATTTCCCCGTTCATAATTCTTATTCCAAAATTCATATTTTCGATCCTGTGCTTCGTCTCGGTCTTGTCGATCGTTGTACCTATAACTATATATTGGTGGTTTATAATTGTTCTTTTCAAATCTTCCTGTATATTCGTGGAAATTTCTCGTATCTTGTCCTCTTTTGTGTTCCTTGTAGCTCGTTCTGTAAATACTTCTCCCTACGTTATCATTGTTCTGTTTAGCTTGAGTCCTACTATCTTCTATTGATCTTGCTGTATCGTAATTTCTAATAATTTCTAAGAACTCTTTCAGTGTTTTGACATTTTGGATTGCGATAACTCTGTTTACTTTATTGTCCATGTGTCTTCCCGAAAGTATTATATTCTGTTCTATCATTTTTGGGGTTAAATATCTTGCCCGATTAAACTATTCTATTACATACTGTTCTCTAGTTCCCTGATATTTACCATAATTTCCCGATATTAAATCAATTCTGACTCCCATCTGTTGCGCATTGCTCGAGTACTAATCCATAAATAAATTTTGAAACTCTTCGTAAGTTGTATAGGTATCCTTCACAATCCCATGCTACTTTTCTGCGTTTCCTGTGAGTGTAGAATATATAATTTGTACCTTCACTGATTTCTTTTCGTGACTTCTTCAACTCCTGTCATAATCGATTCAATGTTTGTCTTTAGTTTGACATCCAACACTTGTCTAATTTTTGCCGAGTCTTCTTGAAATTCAACTTTTAATGCAGCTTTGAAATCTTGCACTTGCTATCGTATTTCTATTTGGAACTTGTTCATTTGCTCCCCCAAATCTTTCTAGCAGCTCTTAGTTTGTTCTCCTAATTCTTTTTGATTATAATTAATTTGATTATCTAGTTGTCGATGACTGTCATTGATTTCCTTCTTGTTTTCTTCGAGCTTTTCTCATAGTCCTCTCAGAAAATTTAAAATCATCTGCGTGTCGTTGCTTTCATGTGTGGTTGTCTCCATTTTTCCTTCCACAGTTTTTTGTTCTTCTATAATTATAATCTGTGGTTCTGTATACATTTTTCGTTCACTGGTTCCACATATGTCTGTGTCAATGTCTATTTGTTAGACCAATTCAACGTCCGATGTTGCCGTTCTTACTAGATCTGTAGACCTTCCATAACTTTTGCCTGATCTTGTCTGGAAATTGTCTTTTTTACTCATTTTAAATAATTTTTGTTTGTCTGGCCCCACCTCTATTTGGTTTCGGATTTAACGGAGAAATACCTATGTTATGTGTTAAATTTAGTCTAACCGTTTGATGAGTATTTTCTGTAGTTCGTTGCTATGTTTTTAAATGAATATTTTGCTTTATTTTGTCAAGTCTTACGTTGGGCATCATATTATTTTGTTGTGTATAAAATTTTTGGTTAGTTATTAATGTCGTTTATTCTATTTTTGATTAACTAAATTATATAATAGTAACTCTGTCGTCTCGGGGAGGGTTCAAATTGCTAATTTTAGTCACCTTGTATCGAAAGTTGATCGCTTCCATTATATGCAATATGGATTAATGATTTTCAATGATTGCATAACAAAATTGACTATTACAATACAACTGAAATAAAAGTTTACTTACAATTAGATCTCTTACATTCTTTACCAAAGTGCCTGGATGTTTTATTTCTCATAGTCTCTTATTATAGATTCTGTGACTTAATTTTTTAAGTGTTTTTTTCTGAAAAATTCAAAATTTGTATAAGAAATAATGAATACTTGTACGAAAGCTTTCATTTGTGTTACTTATCTGTCACTTAATTTTGACAGGTATTAATTTACAAAATTAACTGGTTATGATCTAAATATTTGATGAAAATAGTAATTTTGGTTTTTTTAAATTGGAATTTAGTAGACTTCCTTTCTGGCTTTTTAAACAAAGAAAAATTTTTAATAATTATTCCTTCTTAAATACAAATTACAGAAGTTTTTGATATATTCTAAAAATTATAATATAGAATAACTTTCTTTGATTATTTTTAAATATTGTTCTTATTACTCTGCTTCAATTATATTCTTACACGTTCAGCTTCTAATAGACTCTTGAATTCTCTTTCTATATAGTTTTGTTTAGTCATTTCTTAATCAGTGTATTATATGCCTTACTTCTTCTCTTAATACTCATTAGACATTTGACATTTCGATCATTTTCATAGATGAGACAGTTGTCATTTTTGGTTTGATTTTTATATTTTTAACTTCAATATCTGATAACTTCACAATACTTCTACATACAATGAATCTTCTATATTAATTTTTTTAAATAATATCACAACAAATATTATATATTTTTTAAATTCACCATTCATCAGAAAATCACTCACCAAATTCTCTAGTCAAATAATAATAATAATTCCATAGTAACCCCATCTTAGCTAACTATTAATCCTTTTCTATTTTGTACCTACTTCCTCTTATTCTAAATACAAATTTTTTTATTATATATTTTCTTTTATTGTCTGTATAAATAATTGTCTTTGTTCTAGATTACCTTAGACTAATTGTTTTATAAATCGTTTTTGCTATTTTTTTAAATCTATCTTTCTACATTTTATCATTGTCTCTTTGTTCTAAACTTTTATAAATCGTCTTTGCTCTTTTCTTAAATCTATCTTTTTACATTTTATCATCGTCTCTTTGTTCTAAACTACCTTACACTCTATATATAAAGTGGATTTCTTTGTTATGCCCACCAGAAAGGACCTTTTTTTATTATTCTCTCTCTCTCTCTCTCCCCCTTTATTAGTCCAACTGCACATTGCCACACAAGTTCACTACAATAAATACATATAGGGGATAGCATTGCGCAATATAGAATGCTCTAACGTTATGAGGCATACTTCTTGGGTTCTTTAAAAACCTGCTTTAGCGTACGTTTCTTATTGTCAGATAAACGATACGAGGCGTAACGATATCAGTCATGTTCAGGTATCAGACTAATAAATATAGCATTCCTAATCTTGAAGCACGACTTGCGAATTGCTTTAGAATTTTGTAGTAAAAAAGATGAATAATGTACAAGGTCTAACTTTCCATTCTAGCCAATGGATCGTATAAAATAAACACAAGATTTCATTTAATATCTTTTTTTATAGCAAAATTAAGGACTAATATTTTTAGAAGTAACGTTATCATGGTTTTATGTTATTAAAGTTTTATATAATTTAAGAATTAACTAAACAATAGGTTTACTTTCTTATGCATCATGTGGTTGTTATCTTACGCAGAGTAATTATCTGTTTTCCGTGGTGAAAATTATAGAGGTGTTAGATATATCTTGTCCCAATGCCAGGTGTTGATGTATACGAAGCTATTAATTAGAAAATTTAAGATCTTATGTTTATTCTTATGAAGCTCATTCCGAGACCCTACCTGTTTCTGGTTTGCTTTGAATCGACGGGTAAGTCAATTCTGTTACTTTGTTTGTTTATCAAACTGAAAACATCTGCATAATGTTTGATTATCATTAAAAGTTTTCTTTGCTTGGACACTTGTTTTCAAGGATCTTACAAACTTTCTTAAAACAGAATTATTCAAAATGCTCTAGAACTAGAACTACCATAAAGACTATATTAAATGTAATGTGCTTTTAGTACTTGTTTCTAGAAAGCAGCCATATGATATTTGACAACTTTTGTTTCCTTATTTTTCAAATTTAATTCTTAAATGTAAATACTACAATATTTTGCAATAGTTGTTAAACGCAACTTTATATTAGTTTTATTTTTACATAAAAAAGTATTTCGATAAATAAAATTTGGAGTAGGAATTTTGCTTTAAAACTCACATGTATATTTGTAGGGAAGGCAAATCTGACTTTTCTATTTAAATCACTGCAGATTCCGTTAATAATTTAGCGATATAAGATTTGCTCGTGGTTTAAAAGTCATTCTAATATATTTTATAATCAATCATGATATGTAAAATATACCTCCTTTTGTTAGACTACGCTTTTAATATCTCAGGTTTATTGAATTTAATCTTCCTAATTGTTTATTTAAATATAGAGCAAAGTTAGATCTGAAAAAGTTAAGTAATATTAAACCGCAGTTTTCTAACATCAAACAAACAGATTTCCGTATGAACACATTATAGACATGTTTATTATTTTCTCTATGTTCAATAATGAAATTTATTAAACGGTTAATAACACAAAAAGGTATCTCCAGCACCAACTGAATTCTGGCCACTTTATAAAACCGGATATTGAGGATCACCCGTCATTTGGAGTACAGAATCTGTACAAAAACACATAATGGCATTGACGTGCTTTGCACAATAATTTATGTTGGCTTGAGGACGTTCTATAAAACTTGATCGCTGGCATTCCTTCTAAACTAGAGAGGGTAGATTGGTTTCTTATTCGCGTAGTATTTCGAAATCGATCGCTTGTTCTCTATATTTGACTTTCCAATATTGATTAGGACGCAAACTTGACCTCCGTTATACCTCTCATCTGAACTTAGGACGTATTTTTGTGAAGAATTCTCGCCTAACATTTTTCAATCGGTTCGTGTCGGGAATGGAACTTGGGGCCTTGGGATCAGCAGCGATACAAATCTGTGTAATTTATGGAGCTGCCCATACCTTGTTCCACAGATTATTTGAAAGCGAAGTTAAAGGTCTAAATTCACTTTGTTATTTTAATTCGTGAACAAAGAACATCTGTCGATACTAGTGATCGACCACAAAAGAATAAACGCAGTTTATTTGGGGTTATTTACAATTTATATCTTAATTGTTTCAAATTTTCATAAAAATATTTTGTTTACATTACTCAACTTTTAAAGTGAGGTTAATAAATTAATTTGTATTGGTAGATAAGGCCACTTTTCATTTACCTACTTAATACCATAATCAAATCTTGCTGAATATTTTTTTCTTGTGCCCGATTTAATTTGCAGCGTTTACAATGGAAAAACAAGCCGCATATCGCAGTTTGTTTTGCAAAAGGCAAACTCAGATCGAGAAGGTTAACTAAATATATACAAAATACTATTACTAGTTTTTCTGCATAAGAATCGAGTTATAAAACTTACAAGAATTTATCCAACGAGATTATGGATAACCTGTTTGGCGATAATTCTAAATGTGAAGCAGCGTTAAAGAAGGACAAGGCTCGATAAAAAAACTTGGTCAAAATGTAGACGAATTATATTGAAACGTACTCAAGAGGCATTTTAAATTGTGCGGGAATAACGCTGACCGCGGTCACAATTCTAGTGGTAACGGTAGTAAAGCCAAATGCCCGTGTTACGTTACCTAATTATTCAGGCAATGTTTTGAATGGAACGGATTTCGGTCTCTATTTGAGCAAAGAATTTGTTACATTCAAAACCCTGCAAATAATTTTTTCTTCATTCATATTTAAAACTCCTTAAAATTTCTCAACAAGCTCGATTTCCTACCATTTGAAATTAGTATTATTTAATAAAATTTCTCAAGTAATTGTTCTGTAAAATTTTGCCTTATAAAATCAAACAGTTGCTTAGAAAACTTTACGTTACAAACTAATTGCACTATTGCCTACCACATGCAGTGACTACATTTTAAGTAAAAGCTGCACGTAAATGCACAGCTTTCTTCTAAAAGATAGAACCACTTACCACCTGCCTAAATCTGCTTACAATGTGTTTGTTATCCATAAGTATACTGTTATTCTGCAGCTGTTAAGATGTTACAAAGTAAGAAGATTGTTTTCCTTTGTCTAAAAATCTTTTGTTAATTGCGTTATCTGCTTGTTGGCAAGCTGTTACAGTTTGTACTTCGGCAGTTGTTGTCTGGGAATTTTGGACGCTTGATTTTTCGGTGATATTTTTGAAAGCCAAATACTTACCCCCATACATGATTCTTTCCTTATAAAATAAAGACCGTGCTTTGAAATGAGATTGAATACAACATCTTCTTACCGAAGATACATGTCGTAAAGTCGCGCTACTAAAAATGCTTTTTGTGCTAGTATGAGTTATGTTGATGGTTCCAACATCCAGCCAATGGAGAAATGCAGCCGCGTTTTCCCAGGTCTAAGATGATACTAACACGAAGCCAATATCTTAAGGTACAGTTTTCTGTTTTCGTAATTATTTTATGCTGGTGTGAAGAATAGACATTTCATTTGCTGTTCATAACGTTATTACTTTTGATTATCTAGGAAATCATCAGCACCACGTTACAAAACTCACATCCACAGTGCACGAACGACTATGTAATCATTCTATAAATTAAAAATTAGTTAATAAAAATTTATGTTAGAGTCCGTTCTTAACTGTTTCTTTTGTCTTTTTAACGTAAACAACTTACTTCTAAATTTAAAAGGAGTTGACACTTGATTAATTTAAGTTAGGATGAATAAGTTTAATGTTACAATATTTCTTGAGAAGATGCACTTTACAAACGCAGAATGTATAATTTGTGTATATTTCTTTTCCTAGAATTATTGTAAAGTTTAGGGTTAATTTTCTTTTATATATATTTAAGGTGAACCATTAAGTAAGTATTTAGATTCTAAGATGTTATATTTGCTTATCCATTTTATGTTTTGAAGTTTTGTTTACCATCACGCTGTAACAAACGGTTACGCAAACTATTGGATTTTGTTGTTTTGTGAATAGTCGTTCAAGAATGTATGTTGACAATATAGTATACTGAGGTTTCCAATGTATTCTTTCTAATTCACTCACGCCCCTTTACGACGTTTTTGAGCTAGCCCGAATTCTACCTTTCTGTCCCCGTTTTGTTGCGATATTCGACGTAAACGATTTCTTTACTTACTCTTACTATTTTCTTTTGTGTTTGCTCGGAATACTGTAAAAAATTTACTTTAATAAATAGTATATTACATTACTAGCGTGTGAAGTGTCACTTTCCACGCGAGTACTGTACACTATTTTTCCGACGACCACCACTAAAAACAATTACGAAATAGTTATTTTTATGCTTATTTGCAATAAATGTGTACGCAATAATGCAAGACAGACAGACACCTATAAAATTTATTTGACGTTTTGATGTTGAAAATTCAAACACCTACTTCGTTTTTATAAAATCCGCGAATCTGTTGCTTTTAGCGTATGCATTCTCAATTTTTATTGAAGAAATCATTTCAATTACAAACTAATATGAGTAATTACATCTTTAAGTAAAACGGAAACTGTCAGTATCGATTTAACTATGGGTATTTTAAACTGTTATTAGCCAAAACGAAACGAATGAATGCAAAAAGGTAGAAACCGGTAGTCGTTTGGGTTGCCTAGGTAACTAGCATACTAACATCAGTCATATCACTCTAGAGTTGAAAAGTATTTCAGCACTAGAGTGATATGTACTTTCTCACTCTAGAGTGATATACTTTACTTTCTACATAAATAAGTAGTGTGTAATCTGTTGTTTTCACAAGTGGTCGTCGGAAAAAACTTATCCGATACAAAAAAATTTATTACTTGAAGGGATGACTTTCTGTACCGCATTTCAATTTAATTAAGGGTTTAATACCCTTGTCCGGTTCTAATTATCCCCTTGTTTATAAACAATTTTGCAATAGATATAACAAACGTATTCTCACCATTACACATTAACATCTTATATTGGATTTACTCATTAATATTCAAGATAACTCAACTTCATACCAACGTGTCAATGAAGGGTTCTTCTAAACAATCATTTATTGTTGGAAAAACGTACCCCAACAATTAGCCAAGTTGTCAGAAATACAAGGTAGATCACGCTTTGACAAAATGTCTATATTTTTTAGAAACAATGCCCAATAGCGATATGGTCTAACCAAGAAGCTAAGTCTTTGTATTAATTGTTTAAGGAAGCAATATTCAGTAAGGCATTGCAATTTACATATAATTGTAGGATATGTAAGCGAAAACATCACACCATTTCACACTTTGATAAGCCGGCTACTAATATTTTTTGCATCTGGGGCGGAATTCATGCTCCCCATAAATAAGGTAGTAGGGCATTGATTCAGAAAACGTTTTGTTTTGCCACAAAGAATTCCTCGATATAATTGTCAACGATGATAGTTTGTACACGGGATTTTCGAAAATATGTTAAGTCCGTTAGAGAGCTTAACCAAATTAGTGAGGTCTTTAGCGAGGAATCATACTAAGACAGGTCCCCGAAAGAAGGCAGCAGCTTTTTCGGTACTTAGAGCGGCAGAGACCATAGGAGCCGGTATGGCATTCTAAGACACATTACTGCGATGTCGAAGACAACGGGAAACCACCACATTACCTCCCAAGCACACAGCGTACTTAAATTGTTATTAAAGATGATGACATCCTCTGGGGCAAAAAGTTCCTGAGGTAAAATAGTCCCCCATTTGGATCTCCGGGAGGGGAACTACTTCGGGGAATGTGATCCGAAAGTATACACAAAGAGTTGTGAACGTTCTGCGAGTTGGAGCGTGGAATGTCAGAAGTAGGAAGCAAGTAGGTAAGCTGAGAACTTGAAAAATAAAATGGATAGGTTAGCACTAGACATTGGAGGAATCGGCGAAGTTCTCTGGCCAGAGGCAGGAGATTTTTGGAGTGGGGATTTCAGGGTAATTCATACAGGATCAGAGGAAGGAAATTCGGGTGTGGGGATATTTATGCGAAAAATGATAGGACGAGGTGTAGAAAACTACTTAGAAAAGAACGAAAAAGTACTCGTGGTTAGATTAGAATCTTAACCGGTAAATGCAGTAATAATAAAAGTATACATGCCCACTTTTAGCCACAGTAAGGAAGAGGTAGAGGCGATCTACAAAGAAATCGAAGACGTACTAAGATACGTAAAAGGACATGAAGATTTAATAATTACGGGGGATTTTATTGTAGTGGTGAGTGAGGGTAGGGAAGAAGCGGTAGCAGGTTTATTTGGTTTAGTTACGAGAAATGACAGAAAAAAAAAGGCTGGTAGAACTTTGCGCAAAGAACAATTTAATCATCACAAACACATTATTTCAACATCATGCTAGAAGACGATACACGTAGAAGATACCATGTGATATAGAAAGATATCAAATGGATTACATTATTGTTAGACAACGGTTTATGAATCAAATAAAAAACTGCAGAAAGTACCTAGAAGCAGATATAGACACTGACCACAATATCGTAATTATGAAGGCCGTTCTTAAATTTAAACGTCTGAAAAAGAGGAACGGAAAAAGTCACTTTGACTTAGAGATACTAAAAGATAAGGATATCCACGAAAAATTTGAACAAAGTCAAATGAATTGCTTAAAAATATCGGAAAATTTCTGATACTAAGAAAGTAGAAACAGAATGGAATAACATTAAACCAGCTTAGACATGGCGGCCAGAAATATTTTGGGGTATACACGAAAAAAAAAGAAACCTTAGATAACAAAGGATATCTGGAATTTAATAGAAAAAGTCGAAAATACAAAAATAGATCAGACGAAACAGGAGAACTTAAATACAAAGCCATAAAATGGGAAATTATTCGCAAATGCAGGAAAGCTCAAGAACAATGAATTGAGGGAAAGTGCAAAGAGGTACAAACTAAAATAGAAATAGAAAAGACAGACAAAGCATACAAACTAATTAGAATCAATTTTAGGAATATAAAACCATATAGCAAAAACATAAGAGACGCGGAAGGAAACGTTATTATAGAGAATGTAGAGAAAGTGGGTAGATGGCAACAATACATAGGTAATTTATATGCAGGAGAGAAACTAACAGTATTAGAACAGGAATCAGACATTGAAAATAATGACTCGGGATAAACTATATTTCGAGATAAGTTTGAATTAGCATTAAAGGGTATGAAAAATGATAAGGCACCTGATACAGATAAGGTGCAAGCAGAAACTCTAAAAGCCGCTGAAAAGCATTAACAGAACGTCTTTTCCAACTTGTAAGCTGAATGTATGAAACAGACGAGACACCCAAAGATTTTAAACGTAACATCATAGTAACTATACCAAAAAAGGGCGTACTTTTGTGAAAAATGCTCACCTGCCATTTTTCAAGCAGTCGGTCGTGTCGGGATTTGAACCCGGTACCTTGGGATCCGTAGTCTTACGCTTACTACATTGATCCACGCCGACGCCAGTAATGCCTATACAACCACTTGCTTTTCATTCCATCAAGAATTCAAGGAAAAGAAAAAAAGTTTGTCTTTTCCTTCCTTTTTTATTTGAGAGTAGGTAAGACAGACAGGGCATACAGGGCAGTTAAAAAGTTTTTCGGGAAGATAGGAAAAAATATAATGGTATTAAAGATGAGAATAATGAGCTTCTAATAAATAAAGTTGAGGTAGCAGATAGATAGAAAACATATTTAGAAGATTTATAAAAGGTAGACGATATAGATGAGTTAGAGAACGACCAAGAAGAGGATGTACAAATAGGGTTTTCAATATGAAGGGAGGAATTTGATAGAGCTGTTAGTGATCTTAAACTAAATAAAGCGCCAGGGATAGACGATATACCCGCAGAATTAATAAAATATGCAAGTCAGAAAACTTTAGACAAGTTATATGAACTAGTAAAAGTAATATATGACACAGGAGAGGTTCCAATAGATTTCGAAAAAAATATTATTATCCCAATCCCAAAAAAAGCCAGGCGCTGACAAGTGTGAGAATTTTAGAACGGTTAGTTTAACTTCCCATGCTTCCAAAATACTAGCAATAATAATTAAAAATAGAGTAGAAGCTTTGACTGAGAATTATTTAGGCGAAGACCAATGTGGTTTTCGTAAAGACAGAGGGACTAGAAAACCGATACTAATGATTAGGGTAATTATCGAAAAAAGGTTACAAAAAAATAAAAAGACTCATTTCGCGTTTGTATATTTAGAAAAAGCATTTGATAGGGTTAATTGGATTGTTATGTTCAGGGTTTTGCGAAAAATGGCGAAAAATAGGAATCTCTCATAGGGATAGAAAAATTATTGATAGTCTATATAAAAACCAAAGCGTAGTAATTAGATTTGATGAAATAGAAAAGGAAGCTAAGATGGTGTTAGACAGGGCTGTATACTATCTCCCTTGATTTTTAATGTTTATATTGAGGAAGCTTTAAACTTAACTAGAGAGAGAAAAGCGATAGGTATTAGTGTGCGGGGACAGAAAATGGACTTGTTACGTTTTGCAAATGATATAGCCATTATAGCAGAGTCTAGAAAAGAGTTAGGAGAGTTTTAAAATATTTTAGATGATATAATACAGAGTAACTATAGTATGAGAATTAACTCGGGAAAGACAAAAATAATGACAAGTGAGTTACAGCCTAGTTCTAAACCAAAATTAAAAATAGGTAATACAGAGTTAGAGGAGGTAGATGAATTTTGCTATTTAGGTACTATAATTACAAAGGACAGACGTAGCAGAAGGGATATAGTAGCTAGAACAGCTCAAGCTAAAAAAATGTTTTTAAAAAAGAAAAACTTACTAATAGCTAATAGTATTAGTTTAGAAAATGAAAAAAGTTTTGTAAAGTCGTATGTATGGAGCGTTCTATTATACGGTAGTGAGACTTGGACAATTAAAGAGGTAGATAAGAAAACGATAGAAGTCTTTGAAACTTGGTCTTATAGGATAATGTTAAAGATTAGTTGGACAGATAGAGTAACAAATGAGGAAGTTTATAGAAGGATAGGTGAGGAACCTTGTATGTGGAAACAATTAAAGGTCAGGCGAGATAGAATGATAGGGCTCCAGGGCTTCATCAGGTTGCTAATATCAATGTAGAGCCGGGTAGATAGGAAAAAGTATAGAAAGACCTAGACCAAACTATATTAGTCAAATTATTAGAAATTTAGGTTGTGAAGGGTATGTAGAACTTTCTAGATTAGTACAGAATATAAAAGAAGTTACAGCTGCTTCAACCGACCTTAAGTAAGGTCGAAAACAGAATAATGATAATGATCACAAATTACCAAATGACAATTACTAACAAAATAACTAACAAATATCTATAACCTCACAATATTGTAGAAACATAAACAATCATAACTATTATGGTATGTACTTTGAATTTCCCAGCTATAAAGAAAATAACTGCATTAATTTAAATACTGGAGGGACACAATTATTCAATAAGTGTTTCCACTGAAGAATAAGTAATAACCCAAAACAAAATTAATATTTTTATAAACTTAACTCACAGTTGTAAGTATTCTAATTTGAAATGAATTGAAAATCATTAATAAACCATAGTGGCAGACTAACATGCAAAATGGGCTGTCACAAACATAGGGCATACAGGAGCAAGTTAAGTCTGATATCTTTAAAATAACGCAGAAACTACTTAATCGGAACGAATATCGGATTCCATGTGGAACATTTTCTTAAACTGTCATTTTACAAAATCAGAAAGGAGGTAGAAGAATACTAGCAGGCTCTAGGACAACTGTAATAAGTAAAATCGTATTTGTAGTCCATACTCACAATGGGTTTTAACTACTAAATTGAAAAGTAGAAAAACTTTAATTTTATGTGTTTGGTTTAAAGTTTTTCTACTTTTCAATTTAACATGTAATAAGTACCGATTGGTAACGCTCACAAGAAATTATTGTCATCAAAATATAGTCCATTAAGAGACGATTGGCATATTAAGTATTAAGTATTTCAATTATTGCGCTAAATGATGTTATTTGATACAATATTATTCAATACAATAGTATCCAATACTTTTGCTTCTATGAAAAAGGGTAGGCAAATATTTAGTGATTAATACATATTTTTACTTGCATGAAATTGCCTCAGGAAAACGAACAAAGCCATGTCTTGAGTTTTAACGGTTAGTAGCTGGTAATAACATTTTGCGTCAGCCTCATTTTTTACGTCTGCATCCATGAACACTAGGAGAAACCTATGAGATTGAACATAGAAATTTTATATAGCAAGTAAGATAAAGATTTATATAATTCTCTTTTACTCTGGCATAATTTCAATTACCACATGCTTTGACGTCAAATAAATTTTAAGTCTGTCAATTACGTCAACGCAAACGCATTTTAAAATTTCAACGATTCATACATTCAATTTAATAATGCCTTAAAAATAAAACTTATGTATATCTCTTATACGAGTTTTATCCCACTTTATAACAATAGGTAGTTCAGTGTGAATAAACTTCCTAATTAAGTGTGATTTTACGGATGTGGTAAACCTTATTTCTTACATTGTACGATTGTGATCTCTTTATTTGTATGTCGTCTGTAGAAACTGATTAGGTACGAAACCGTAAGCACATTTCGAAATTGCAGATTAAACTGCAAGCCCAGCGCTACGTAGTTCCTGGTTAAACTTGAAAATGTCTTGGCTAAAGACTGGAAATGCCGCTTTACGTTACCACGTTTAGGATATAGTTGGGCAAATCCATCGTGTAATAAATAAATAAATTGAGGGATAAACGCAAAATATTGCGTAAGCATATATAAATCACTTACCTGTCAAATGTCAAACTTTACCTAATTTCCAACAATTGTTTACGCCTTTAATCTTTGTATTGCTAAACAAATGTATTTTTAATTTATATCTGTGGCCTCGCTTTAGTAAGTAACAGCATAACTTTATAATTTTACAGTATTACTATTTCTGTATATTTGAGTATCTTTGACAAAGGATTGAATATATCCGAAAGCAAAGATGTATAAAAAAGAGTACTCATTATTCAAGAAGACCTAAAACCTACAAAAAGAATACCGGTTTATATTGAAATTAAGGTCGTTATCTTATAAAGACGTTTATATATATATATATATATATATATATATATATATATATATATATATATAATTGCCGTGTTTGTCTCAGGAATCTCGTCAGAGTAAAAAAAAACATTCGAGCCCCAACGTTGGGCCGTCATAATTTGCCGTGTAACCTTCTCTAAATCGTGCCTCAGTAACAAAAATACATTCGAAAATTTTATTAATTTTCCAAAAATCGTCATCAATTTAACACAATAAAAAAAATTTAACAAAAAAAATAATCTCTTACCCAGATTCCTCTCTTCATCACCTTAATTTTTCTTCAGTTCCCAGGCTAGCTCAGTTGGGCCTCCTCTTGGATACCTAGATTCACTATTATACTCTGTATCGTTCACGCACACTCTCAATAAAACCACAAAATAATACAACAATCATACAATATTTATTTTGTCTATTTACAAATAAAATTCAAGATTATCCACTTTTCAGAGATCAAGTTACACCTCAATAAATCGTATTTTTGTACTGTCCTGGATTTTAATTTAAAATATCAAACACATTGAATATACCCGGAGTAAATGGGCCCTGAATAATACCTTATTTTTTTTCTTTATTTATTTATTTTTAATTAGTATACTCTGGAGTATGGTGAGCTCATGATAACCCAGTTAATTATAAATAATGTATGCTTTTGTACTTCGCATACTCTTACAACAAAAAAAAACTCATGTACTCGTAACAATAAAAATTTTAAATTCCTGATGAAACGTTAATAAGCTTTATATACACCTTTAGATTTCTATTTAAATACCATAATAACGTTAGTTATACGTATTATTTTCAATACGCAAAATAATGCACAATACCTTCAAAATTCACTCTCACACGTCACACAATTTTCATAGTTTCATAGTTTATAACAACAACAATTTTAAAGCGTTACCTGGAATTTCTTGAAGATCTCTACTACGTTGACGGTGCCGTTCAGTTGTTTCGCTCTGCTCTGCTGGCCGCTTCTAGCTATTTGTAGAAGAATCCCATCTAGGTTGTGCTGTTTGCTCTGCCTTCACGGTGCATCCAATTCCAAATCCAAATTAATTATACTTCTTTCATAATGGCGTACTTTAGTTTACTTTAATTTAAATTTACGTTACTTCACGTCACTTCACGAGCTTGTTTAAGATAAATGTTGCACCTCAAATTAAAATTTAGACTCGACACTATGCACGTATCAAATTATGAGGCCAACACTGTACTATTTAATTTAAAAATATGTATACTTACAAACTCGTTTTCTGAAGCGGTGAAAATACTAAGAGATCAAAGTTAAAAGAGAGAGCGATGCTAATTCTCTTCGAGTATTTATATGATTCCGAATGCCACCTCTAAACCACTCTTCCCGTGAAAAAGCTAATTTAAAATACCACTTCCTCAAATTTTGGTTCAACCGTTTTTGAAATCCCCGAAATTTAGCGCGTCGTTACGATATTTTCCGAAAAATTAACATTCAATATTCCCGTGTTTGTCTGATGTACAACTAACTATATCGACCAATAGTATATCCATTGACGTCTTAAAAACCCCGCCTATATTAACGCTGTCCCTTTCTTATGCATACTATATGTTTCCTTCTAACCTTGTTTGAGTGGTAGTAATCGATATTACTGTCCACGTTTCAAATTTATTCCATATGGACTGATACGTGCTTTGCGACTGTCGTTTAACCAAAATTCTTTGAAACTTGCTTGTTATCTATAAAAATAAGGGGAACCTGACATTTCGGAAACATGCAGGTGTTCAATTAACCGACGTTTTAACACAACATTTCTAAGAGTTGGCTTTTCAAGGTATTTTATATTCAACGGCTGTTTATGTGTTAGCAAAGCGTTTCACCTTGGTATTATCGATTTTTTCATGCTTTAATGCGTATTATACGTAATTACCCGTTCAATTAAACTCCATTAAATTAATAAATAAATTGCATTGGCTTTTAAAATTTATTTTATTTACGAACATAACTAAATTTTATTCATTAATTGTAAAATTATGGTAATACTTGTTTCATTAAATTCACTAAATAAAATAAATTTCGCACGTAAATTCTGGTTGTTTCCTCTATACAGGGTGTTTCAAATTGCTTTGTTTATAGTTAAATTTAACCTTTTAAAATCACTACAATATATATATATATATATATATATATATATATATATTGCTGTGATATATTACAATAACTTGAAATAAGAATGTTAATATTTTCCTTTTATCAATTTTAATTTTTAATTTTTAATTTAATGTTTAATACCTCGGCTAGCTCAGTTTTAACCACGCACGGAGCTTGCAACAATACGACAACAAAGAATTTTAATTTTCCTTTTACCTCTACTTCCTATGCCTTTAAGTCAAAACAACATTAAGCACAACTACTATAATATTCTCCAAATATTTACAATGTACAAAAACGTTTAAGAACTCTTTGGATAGAACCATTTGTTTATAATTGAATTAAATTCTTTAAATAATTATCATTCCCGTTAATTAAACATAATCCAGCAAAAAATCACCCTTATTATTATTTGAAGCCCTATGAGCATTCATTAAACTTTCTTCAATCTTTACGTAATTTATAACGTGTACTAAAACAATCTTTGTTGACCCTCAAATAAAGTTTTTATAAAAGCAATGTTTAAAATATTCATAAATAAAAATACAACAAAATATTCAGATTGGCTAACCTGTTGTCTCCAGTTCGAACCAGTTCCTGTTCCAACTGCTCCCGTTTAAGCTTAGTAATTTAAATGGTCCAACGTTGAATCCAGATCTATTTTAGATATAGTTTGCATTTTTCTTAGTATAGCTTCTCCTGATTAATTCATAAATTATTTTAGCGTCCTTGTTAAACTTACTGGTCGGATCCAGTAATTGTTTTGATATCCATTATGTTTCCTCCTAGGATCCAGTAATTGTTTCAATACTTTTTGAATTTCCACATGGGATTCAGTAATTATTCATAGTCTATTTGTTAATGTAGAACTTAGAATTTATTTAAAAACAAACTTTTGTTACTTACGTTTTTAAGGATTAAAACGACGAACCTCATTTAATTATGGACTATCACCAATATATAATTTATTAACTATAAACTCATTTCTAATCCTTTTACGTAAATATTTTGTTTCAGGGGATGTAAACCATGCCTTAATTTAAGTTAAACTGATTTGTTTACAAATCCGGTTGTATTTAAAAGAAACGCCTATTTACTGACAAGCGCAGAGTTCAGCGATTAAAAACTTTGTACGTGATTCTTATATGCAAGATTTTGGGTATTTCTACTCAGTTTCGGTGTATAACAAAATTGATACGCTATTTTTTGCACGTAGGATTACAAGTTTTTTTCATTGGTTCTCTTGGATTTTCACTTTCCTTAGTCACGTACTTCTTGTTTGTACAGTAAATTTGATGAACTTTGCTTTTATCGCCATGCCGTAATTATTTCTAATCTATCAAGGTGTTGGATTTTACCTTTCTAGTCACGTAGTCTTAATTTAATTTATGTATTAATCTATATGCGTTTTCTATCTTACGCATCTTCAAACCTGTTGTTTAGTGTAATGATGATGCATTACTCACGCGTATTATGTTGCACCTTCCTTCCACGCCGTTTTATGACTTGCCAAATTGTTTATTTAATTAAATCTTCTAAAGTACTCCTCATTTTTTAAAATAATTATAACCATAGTCTATATACAAGACATTGTCACTTGCTTTCGTGCCTAATCGTTAAATTTCGCATTTTCTTAGTAAAAACCTATAGTTGTCTGAACCCTCATGGAATTTTCATAAAGCGCACTATACTAGTGATCCTATCTACCCCTAAATGACCCTATTAACATAGCAATATATATATATATATATATATATATTGCCATGCAATGCACTACGATTGGGCGCACCATTAATTGCCGTGATATTGCCCAACGATTGGGCGTGTCATTAATTGCTGTGATATTGATATGAATTACTTTAAGCCCCAATGTTGGACGTCATTAATTTGCTATGATATTCCTTATTATGCCCCACGTTTGTGCGCGATTTGAATTTGCTATGATATAGCTTTTTTTGGTTTTCAAGCCCCTACACTGGATGTCATTTTTAATTGATATGTAATTCCTTTTTATGCCCCTATGTTGTACGTTATATTTTATTTGTTTACTCCGACTAGCTCACTGAATACTCGACTTCCTAATAAATCTTATTTTACCCTTTAAATAGATTCAAATAAAGCAGTTCAAAAACACAATATAATAATTGACAATATGTACAATGTTGTGTAAACTCCAAATTTTCCCTTGTATAAAATATTTACATTTACCATATTTATGCTTTCCTGAAAGCCAGCAAAAATACCTTTTAATTACTCTTCGAACGTTCTAAAATGCTTTTCCCTGCTTTTATATTTTCAAATGACCGTTTTTATTATTCTTACAATTACATAATATATAGCAAATATTAAACTTGAAACAGTCTTTAAATAATACAATTTTTAAAAATCGCTAACTTGGAATGGTCACTGGAGTTCCCTCGTAGTCTGTGGTCTGCATACCTTGTTGTGTCCGCTTTACTTATTAGCCAGAATAATCTACTTTTGATTTCTGGTATTTTTCCTTGAATTAACTTTGAGTACCCTTTTGATCTCACTTTCAGACGTATTTTTAGATTTGCGTTAAGGCTTAGATCTCGACATGAACATCGACTCAACAGAAGCCGTCTCAACAAAAAGTCATATCAACAAAATTGCTGTCCCAATAAAAGAAGCCTCAACAATAAGCTATCCCATTAAAAGAATCGTCTCCAATAAAAGCCGTCCCAATACAAGAAGCCCTGTTTTGTTAAATATTAGAAATAAATTTAATTAATTGTTTAACTTACGTCTATTTGTAGAACGGCTTATTTTTCGTCGCACAAATTTTTATTTATTTATTCATTTTCTATTGTATTTATAAGCACTTCCCACCAATAATTTTCATTTGCGTGTTTATTAATCAAGGCTTGTACTTTGCCTTATCTGACAGAACTCGGTATTTTCTTAAATTCCCTGGTTTAATTTTTCGACGAAATGCTTTCTCAGTCACGTAAGCGTTCTGCTAAATTACAGTACTTTATTAGGATTTCCAAATATTGCTTTTATCCAGTCACGTATTCAATGTTTGTCAATAGAAAGTCCACGATTAACAAATAATTGACCCCCCTGGTGTTTATTTGTTTGTTACAGAATATTGGTTTTCTGAATATATATATATATATATATATATATATATATATATATATAAATTGCCGTGTACCTTCGCTCGGAACTGGTATTCTCTTAAAAACATTCGAGCCCCAGGAATTGGGAGTCATAAATTGCCGTGTAACTTCGCTCTGGACCTCAGTAAATTCGAAAAATTATTAATTTACCAAAATCGAAAATTTCACAAAATAGAAAAATTTAAAAAAAAAAAATTTCTTACCCGGATTCCTGCTTCATCACATTGATTGATTTCTTCAGCAACTTCCCTGGCTAGCTCAGCTGTGCTTTCTCTTGGATACCTAAATTTACTATCATTCTCTGTACCGTTCACACACACCATTCAATAAAACCACAAAATAATACAACAATCATACAATATTTATTTACCACTATTTACAAATAATAATTCAAGATTATGTACATTTCGGTGCTCAAGTTACACCTCCATAAAGTCTATCTTTGTAAAGTCCTGGTTTTTAAATTGAAATATCAAACACATTTCATGCAACAGGAGTAAATGGACCCCAAATAATACCTTATTAATATTTTTTTCTAATTATTACACTCTGGAGTATGGTGAGCTCATAATAACCCAGTTTATGAATGTATGCTTCCTACTTTGCATACTCTTACTACAAACACAAAAAAAAACCATGTACTCTTAACAATAAAAAATTAAATTCATGAGGAACGTTAATAAGCTTTACGTACACCTTTAGATTTATATTCAAATACCATAATAAAAGTTAGTTATACGTATTCTTTTCAATACGCAAAATAACGAAAAATACCATCAAAGTTCACTCTCACACATCACAAATAATTTCCACAGTTTATAAAAAAACAGCAAATTCTAATGCGTTACCTGGAAAAACTTAAAGATTCCATCTCTGTTGACGATGTATTATGTTCCTGAACCCTCGGTCTAGTGATTATGCGCTGCTTGCCGCCTCCAGCTATTTATAGATAAACACCATCTACGTTGCGCTGCATGCTACTCATTCAAGATTCATCTCAATATCCAAATCCAAGTATATTACACTTTTTTATTATTGCATAATTTAATTTACGTTACGAGCTTGTTACAGTATACGTTGTACCTTTGTTAAATATAAATAAACTTGACACTATCCGCATTTCAAAGTATAAGGCCACAACAATCTAACACTGTACTATTGAATTTATAAATTTTAATACTTACAAGCTCGTTAGTAGATTTTTGGTACGTCGTAAGCGATGCAAATTATAGAAGTCAAAAAGAAATTTAATAACTCAACTCTCGTATTTATACAATTCCAAATGTAACCTTTCCAGATCCACATAACGCGAAATACTTAATTGAACTCACTTTTTCTTCAAATTTTGTATAACCGTTTTCAACCTCCCCGAAATTTAGCTCGTCGCTACGCTATTTTCCGAAAAACCCGCATTCATCTGTCCCGTGCTCGTCTGTTGTAAAACTAACTATTTCGACCAATGATACCTTTCAGTGACGTCTTAAAACCCTGCCTGTATTAACTCTATTCCTCTCTTATGCATATTGGATGTTTCCTTCTACCCTTGCTTAAGTGGTAGAAAATCGATATTACTGTCCGCGTGCTACCTACTTCACGTGGAGTTGAATACGTGCCTACCGAAGTGAATGCTGTTATGCCTGTCTCATTCTGAAGCATATCATTGATTGTTCATCCCTTCTGCGCTAATAGAAACTTTTGGTTAGCGTTTATGCGAAACAACCGTCGGTTGAACGATATACCTCAAAGCTTGTTTTGTTATCTACAAAAATAAGCGGAAGATGACCTTTCCAAAACATGCAGGTGTTTAATTAACGAACGTTTTAAAATAACATTTCTAGGAGTTTGCGTTTCAAGGTATTTCCTATATTCGACATCTGTTTGTTTGTTAGTAAAGCGTTTCGCCTTAGAATTATCGATTTTTCATGCTTTGAGACGTTTTCTGACGTTATAACCCTTTGAATTAAATTGAATTAAATTAATTAATAATTTCTAATGGCTTATACAATTTATTTTCTTTACAAACCTACGAATTTTTAATCCCTAATTATAAAATTATGGTAATAGTGTTTACTTTAAATTAAATAAATGAAATAAATTTCGCACGTAAATTATGGTTGTTTCCTCTATACAGGATGTTTGAAACTGCATTGGTTATACCCAAATTTAACCATTTAAATCCACTACAATATATATAAATATATAAATATATAAATATTTTAGATAGTTAACTACACAAAGTAAGTTGATAAATACTATAGTATTACAGTCAATAAGATGAAATAATAACTTAAACTTTTGTCCAAAGCCCAAATGATCATTTCAAATCGAGCTAGTAATTGAAAGATGGAAAATATAAGGTTTTGGACAGGACTTGAACCTGTATCCTGGTTTTGCCGGAACCATGCGTTTAGCAATTACGCCACCGAGACCGATGACATAATTGGGAAATTTACAAATTTAAATCGTGTACACAACAATACATAAATCTAACTTTCAATTACGTTTGGCATTTTTGTCAATCATATCTGATTAATAAGATAAAATTATTACTCAGACTTTTATGCAAAGCCTAAATGGTCGTTTCAAATAGAGCTAGCAATTGGTAGATAGAAAACATACCGCCTAGAACAGGATTTGAACCTGTAACCCTCGGCTATGGTCGTCGACGCGGTAACTAATTGTGCCTCTAGGATCAGAGTTCAATTAGATAGAAGGACAATGAATGCTTAGACATTAACCTAACTTTCATTACGTTTGCAATTTTTGTTAATCATATTTGAAAACGTCTAGCTTTTGATTTATGTTAGATATAGACAGGAAACGATGCCTAAAATTACGTATAAGCTCAATTACTAAATATAAATATAGGTAATTGCAAAAGCACATTGATCATCAATTCTATAATTGGTAAATAAAAGGAAATTGCAATTCAGACTTTACACAAAACGAAAATAGTCGTTACAAATCAAGCTAGCAATTGATAAATTTGTACAATTACAGTTTCGGGAAGGATTCGAATTTGTAACTTTCGAATTTGTGCCGTATCCTTTACTTAAATTTAATAGTTGGTTTTGGTCATGGTTTTGAGCTTCGCTTCCTGTCAATATTTGACATAAGTCAGAAAATTGACACGTTCAGATATGATGGATAAAAAAAACAACAAACGTAATCGAAAGTAGAGCACACAGTTTAGATCTGCTTATCTTTTCAACTAAACTCACGGGACTTGTTGATTGAATTGGTTAGCACGTCGGCGATCAAAACCCAACGTTACAGATTTTGCTCATGCCTATTGACTTATATTTTTTATCTTTAATAGTAAGTTTGCTGTATAATGATTATTTAAGCTTTGTATAATATATATATATATATATATATATATATATATATATTTCTATCTAATTTGTATGATTAGATAAGGCATTAATAAGTTATTGCAAGTTTCTGCATGTAAATACAAATAATTAAACTTCAAAACGCTTTCCTAATCTCTAGTGTAGTAATTAAAGATTCTAATGAAAAAGTTCATTAAATGCAATAGTTAATTTGCATCATTTTTAGCGTGCGTAAATATTCTCAAAGATCTTTAAGGATGTATAGATGCAAAGTAACAAAAACCTATCTAATCAATTTCAGATGTAAATATGTGTTAAACGTGCAGTGAAAAAGCGAGCATATTAAATTATAGCAGACTGGATGCACAGTAGTCAAAATACTTTCAGTTTTTTTAGCGTAAAACCAATAATTCTAAGGTCATAATCAAGGAAGTTGAAATATTAATTTTCATGAATTAACAAGTATAACAAGTGTAAATATCGTTAGCGGGCATATGTAATCATAGTTTTATAAAGTGTAATTGGTAAAACGTTAGCATTTGTATAATTTTCAAAAGCTTAATTGGCAGTTACAATATTTGTTAAACAGAGGAGATACTTTCCTAGTATTAGTTATAAAAGGTGTGAAAATGTTTTGAGAGAAACAAGTTTAACGGTTTCCGGTTCTAGTAAATTCGAACAAGAGGGGCAGACAGAACAACACGTTCTTACTATTTGTTTACGTGTTTGAAAGGTTTTTCAAGGATTTCTGGGTAGCATTGTGTTAATTGGTAGACAAGTCAACCGTCGTTCTAGCATGTAACGTGCACAAAATAACATGTCGATTCTACGAAAAGTATTTGACAGTTAAACAGTCAAGGAACGACACAAAATAAGGAAAGATTGTTTATAGCAAGTATTAAAATGGGAGAAAGATAGCAAGTATTAAGTGTTCGTTTGACTTTGAAAGAAAATTGTGAAACAAAGAAAGATTAATAGATTGTGTTTATAGTAATAGGATCAACATAGCTTGTATATTATTTAGAGTGGTTGATTTCATCAAGAACGGATGCAACTTGCATATGAGGAACAGAGAAGGATTGTTGGATTTCATATGTAGAAAGAAAACAAGCGATAGTTTTAAGATTGTTGGGAAAGGGTAAATGTTATTTTGGGGTATAACTGAACGTCCAAATATGTTGTAAAAAGGATAGAGGATGAAAAATACTTGATAGACTGGAATAGAGATAACTTGTGGTAGGAATATGAAATATGGAGTGGGTACGAATTAAGGAAGAGAAAATTTTCGTAAGTAGGTTTGAGTGAGACGACTTTAATACGTGTATTGTGATGGGCGTGTGTTAACCAAGGAACTTATTTTAGTAGGGGCTAGGATTTGGCGAAATAAAGATCCGTTGCAAAGCTAAAAGTGTATTTTCTTGGTAAATTGTTGTTTGTATTGTTAAAATTTCTGAAATTTTGACGGCGGTTGGTGCTTGGATACGAAATTTACGGGGAATTGTTGAAGGTTACTGCGTGTGTTTTGGAATTTAGTAGCATTTGAAAATTTTGTTTGTGGAAGGGCCTTGACCGTTTAGAAAATTACCAAAAACACTAATTCGTTTATATTGAGGTAGTTACAGGAAATTTCAAGTTAACAGGGGTATATTTGGTTATATAACCACGAGGATGTGGTGATATAGATCTCTTTTGCTAGTCATCGACGCGTCCACTAATATTGGTGAAGAAATTACTATTGGTTATTTTTAGTGAATTTAATATTTGAATTAAAGTTGATAAACAAGTTGGTGTAATGTTTTACTAGCAGTCCAAAAATTTTATGAAATACATTTTGACAAATGTAAAGCATGTTTGAGTACTATAAGTAAAAATGGGTTTATATTTTGGTGGTTAGTGCAAGTTGTGCACTCAAATGGAGTAGAGAGTATTGATGAATGGATTTGGTGGTTTACCTATGGTAAATGGGCCAGTAGCATAATTGGGGAAATTGGATGTACCGTCACTTGGTAGTTGAGAGATTGGAGCAGCTGATTGCCATCACGGATGGTGTTATACAATTTGGTGAGGTTTGAGAACGTGCAGTCATTGGTGAGGACATCAGGCATTTATGGTATGGTTGCAGTCCCATGTGCGATGGTGCATTCCAGGAAGCAGATTTTTTCCTTGTGAAAGATTGTTTATTTTTGTGGTTATTTGGTGTGTTATGACAATGTTGTGCCTTATGGGTATATTGTTATGAAATCTATGGACTAGAGAGTGACTAATTAAACGTTAATGATTTATTATTTAACTAATTGATGTAGGAATTTATATTCATAAAATGATTTTTGTAATATTTGATTGTGCGCAAAGTAAAAGGGACTTATGGTAATTTGCAGTGCAAAATTTAGCACGAGTATTTAAAAGTCTTACTATGAGATCATATTAAAACCAGGGGTATCGTAACATGGATGGTTAAGCCCTGCTACTTTAAATTATTTATTAAAGAATAAAATTTTATTGCGAAAATAATTTGAAAGAAAAATGTAGTATTTCAAAACGATGTTGTAAATAATTTTTCTGATGCGTGAAATAACAATTGACAAACATTGTTGGTGTAGAATTTTTTCTTGTTTGAATAAATAGAGGTGAGGTGCCGTAGTCGAGTTAGTTTTACTTCGTAGGATAGTAAGGTAGTATTTCTAAAATAGCACCAGAGCAGCCGTGGCATATTTCTAGGAGTTGAAGTTGTCAGAGGATTTATGTTGACGTAACAGGTGTGTAAGTGAGTTTAGTACCAAGGAAATCTCGCAATATAATGACGACCCAAAGGTGGGGCTTGAATTAGTCAGCGATTCAGCAGAGCAGCACATGGAGACTTTAGAATATTATGACGTTTCAACAGTGGGGCTCAAATTGGTTATATGAGGAGCATCCCGGTAAACATCGCAATATAATGGGGCCCAACATGGGGCTTTAACTTTTCAACAAAATGGCGATCCGAACGTGAGGAGCTTGAATTCAAATAAATTAAATGTTATTTCAAAAAACTGGCAACCTGGAGATTAGAGTTAATGGTGTTGTAGATTTTTGTAAATATTATTAATTTTTGTGTGTAAGGGTAGTGTTGTGAACGTATGTTGAGGAAAGAGTGGTTGAGGAGTCAAGGAGAAGAAATTGGAAGCAGTGATAGTGGTTTGTTTTATAAACCGGAACCAGAAATGGAGGCAGAAGGAGGTAGCATGGATCAGTTAAAAACGGAATCGGGAGAATGCTAGAAAGAATGAGTTAAGATTTGAATAAGAAATTTGAGCAACTAAGTGAAAAAATAGAGAAATTGCCTAAAGCATTCACTGACTTTAAAAATAGTTTGACGGTAAAAATTGGGGAGGATGAAACGAGAGTAGAAAGGAATGAAAGGAATATAGCAGGAATTATACAGGAAATTGGTCAATTAAAAACCGAAGTTAGGATTTTCTGTGAGCAGGAAATTAACGGTAAAATGACTGAAGTGAGCGATTCTTGTAGGGATCAATTAAGAAGGTTTGAGAGAGAGGTAAGCGGGATCAAACAAAACATGACGGCTTTAGCGGGGGATGGACCGAGATTTTTCTCAAACAATGTATCTCTAGACCAACAGATGAAATTTTATGGAGATAATCGTGTGAACCCGCAAATATTCATTAATAATACTAGGTCTATAGTTTGTAATTTATATGATGACCAGGCCAAGTTAAACATTGTAAAGGCGTTATTAAAGGATTATGCAGGGGTTTGGTACAACTTAGTAGGTCAGCACATAGAATCATATAGGGACTTTGGGGAGAAATTCTTAAAACATTATTGGGGTGATCATCAACAAGACCAAGTGAGGGACGACTTGATCACAAGAATGTATAAAGGGGAATTTGTAGAAAATATAGCGTAATGAAACAGTTAAATCCACCTTTAACAGACCGACAAATAATTAAGTATCTATCTAGGCACTTTGTAGTAGAGGTTAGGCAACATGTGGAATTGCAAAATATAACTGAAACGGAGACATTTTTTGAATACATTCAGAGGTATGATAATGTAAGTATAGGGAAACCTACAGAAAATAGGGACCGAAATGTGAACCAGGTTAGATTTGAGAATAGACGAGGGATGAATTTCAACCGAAATTTTAGGAACAATTGCGAGCAACGAGGTAACGTTGATAGAAGTAGTGGCGGTACAAGAGGTACAAGTCAAAGACTAGGAGTACAACGGCAAAATAGCTCACTGGAGATGATAACAGCATGGGTATATTTCTATAAATTTAATGGACTAAGAGGTACCGAATGAACTTATATGATTTATTACTTGACCATATTTTTATGTGGAAATTTTATGTGTAAAATAATTTATGTAATATTTGTGTATGTACAAGGTAAAAGTGACTTATGGTATTTGACTGTGCGAAAATTAGCACGAATCTTTATAGATTTTATTATGAGTTCTTATCAAAACTGGAGTGACGTAAGTGGTATGAAAAGGCCGACTTGCTTTAAAATAAATTCTAATCTTTGAATAAAAATTTTAATCAGAAAATATTTGGAAAAATGTACTATTCCAAATGTGAATGTTTGTAATTTTAACAACGTGTGAAATAAGCATTGATGAAGATTTTGATCTAGTATGTTGTTATTAATAAATCATCGCTCTAGACGCGTTTTGCTTTTTAGTACGGTAACATTTTTCAGATAACAGCTGAGCAGCCGTGACAAACTTCTCTGATGAAGCTGTGATTTGAGACTTATAGCAAAAAGCTTGCAGTTGTTTGGCGTCCATTAAGGAAGGTCAACATCAAGAATCAGCGCCGATTTCAAAGTAAAATAGCACCAAACTGTGAAGCTTCACCTTAGCGGTGGAGATTTTCAGAGCAAAATGACGCCCGATTTGTGGGGCACGAATCATCCAGCTAAACCTCAGAGTAAAATGGCTACCCAAGTGCGGGGCTTCAATCCAGCACAACCTGCACCTTGAGGAAGTTCTAGATTATTAAAAGGAGTGGAATAGCTTATGCGTTCCAGTGTTTTAAATAGTCAAACTACAGATCTAACCAAATTTGTAGGGTCTTTAGTGAGGAACCATACTAAAACAGGTCCACGAAAGAGTACTGCAGCTCTTTCGGTACTCAGATGGGCAGACGCCATAGGGGCCGGTACGGCATTCTAAGACCCACTACTGCGATGTAGAAGGCAACGGAAAACCACCAAGTTATATCCCATGTACACAGCGTACTTAAATTGTAATTAACATGATGGCATCCTTTTGGGTAAACGATTCTGGAGTTAAAATAGCCTTTCATTCGGATCTCCGGGAGGGAACTACTTCGAGAGATGTGATTGGAAAGTTTAAAGAAAGAGCAGGAAACATTTTGTGAGTCGAAGCGTAGAATGTCGGAAGTATGAAGCAAGTAGATAAGCTAGAGAGCTTAAAAATTGAAATAAAAATTAACAAAACTAAAACTAGAGTACTAGTGTGCAAAGGAGGAGGAAAAAAAATAAAAAACAAGACTACAAATTGGTTAACGAGAACCTACAAGAAGTTAATAATTTCTGCTACCTAGGAAGCCAAATAATGCAAGATGGGAAGAGCCCAATAAATATACAACAAAGATTAGCACAAGGTCGCACTACATTTAACAAGAAAAAAGCAACTACTGTGTTCAAAGACAACACACATGTGAATAATGAAAATATTGCTTAAAACATATGTGTGAAGCACAGCACTGTATGACTGTGAAACCTGGAGAATAGAAAAAGTGAATAGGAAAAAGATAGAAGCCTTTGAAATGTGACGTATGCTAAAGATATCATGGACAGACAAGGTAAAGAACAAAGAAGAAATGGTAGAGAAAGAAAGAAGTATGTAGAAAGCAGTAAAAAATATGAGAGATATGATGATAGGCCATTTACTAAGGCATGAGGGAATAGTGCGGAATATATTAGGAGCAAAGATAGAAAAAAGAAAGGTAGAGGTAGATCTAGGTTAGACTATTGCACACAGATCGTGAAAGATGTAGGCTGTGGGAATTTTAGGGAAATGTGTAGACCAGCTCAGAATAGAAATCAATGCAGGTGCGCGTCCAACCAGTTCCAAGATGGAAAATTAATGACGATAAAAATAACTGTACTTAAACCTGATGATTATTATTAGCTAGTACTGGTATTGGTTTCGCAATATTCTCAACTAATGTTGATTGCGCGAAATGATGTATTGGAAAGAAGGAAAGAAGGCATAAAGGTTTGCATATCATGAAGTGACCGGGTGTCAAAGGATTGTGATCAGAAGGATCGTTAGATAGTGGTGAAAGGGGGCGTGAGTTCAACGTAGTCTCGATTTACACAAAGACAGTTTGCAGATCTTCGTACGTCAAGTTAGTGTTGCCTAAAACCCGTTTCAAGTGTGTCTTAGTCGCCTTGATACCGTTTACCTACAGGCCACCTTGATGAGGCAAACAAGGGGTTTTAAATTCCCAGTTAATTCCATGACTAGCCAAAAAATTGGAAATTTCAGTGTTATTATTTTTATCAGTAAGGAAGTCAGAAAGTTCTTTTAGTTCCTTAGAAGTGCCAACAAAATTAGTAGCATTGTCAGACGTAATTAAATTTGGATTTTCCCTGTGGCTTATAAATCTCCTTAGAACAGCTAAGAATGCAGGAGTAGACAAGTGGGTTACTAAGTCCAAGTGGGTAGCTTTAGTGACCGTGCATATGAACAAGCAGATGTACGATATTATAAGTTTAGCTCCGCAAAGCTTGCGATCTTTTATTAAAATGGGTCCGGCATAATCAATGCCAATATTATTAAAAACAGGAGTATTAGACTCAAGTTACTTAGCTCGTAAGCTGCCCATAAGAGGGTGGTAGAAAGTAGGTTTAGCTCGAAAGCATTCATAGCAGACTTGTTTAGCTGTAGTTAGTCCGGTTATAGGCCAATAGTGCTCTCGGACAAATGCTAATAATTCCTGCGGTCCGCAGTGCATTAGTTTAACATGAAAATGTTGGAATATTAATTTAGTTAGTTTGTGTTTTTTAGGTAGTAAAATAGGAAATTTTTTGTCGAAGTTATAAGTAGATTTTTTTGGCGTCCACCAACCCTGAGTATGTTATCTACATCTAGGAACGGATTCAATGATAGTATGCTTGAATCGGCTTTAACAGTACGCTTAGTTTTTAGTTGAGTTATTACCGACCCAAAGGCCTCGGCTTGACAAAGTTTAAAAAGGATATTAAGACTGTTTTGTAGTTCTCTGTTAGTTAGTACACCAGAAGTTTGAATAGTTCTCGGTGTAGAATTTTTACAAACTTGTAAATCCGGTCTACAATACGCTGCAGCCGGTTTAGTGTGGAATATTTATGTAGTAAACCTGAAGCCTGTAAGTTTAGCAAAGCTACAGTATTATTTGATACAGATTTAGTTCTGAATCAACCAAGTTGTTAGTAATAGCACTTTGAGTAGGCCAAATGTGACGTGGTTCTGTAAGGAAGTTAGGACCATTCCACCATAAGGAGTAGTCTAGCAATTCAATTATAGTTAGCCCGCGAGACACAAGATCCGCAAAATTTAGATTAAATGATATATGAGTCCACGAATTTATATCAGTTAGTTCTTGAATTAGAGCTATTCTGTTAGCAACAAATATTGTAAATCTATTTGGTGCAGATTTAATCTAATGTAGTACTATCATTGAATCAGTCCAAAGCTGTACGTGCGCAATAGGGATAGTTAGAACGGATTTTATATTGTCCACCAGTTGGGCTAGTAACACCGCCGCGCACAATTTCAATCTTGGGATCGTAGCACCATGCAGGGGAGCGATGCGAGATTTAGAGCATAGTAAGTTAGAATGACAGTAATCATTATCAGTATCAATAACGCGAACATAAATGCAGGCACCGTAGGCATAGCTGCTACTATCACTAAATCCGTGAAGCTCTATGGAAATGTAATTTGTAGAAATTACACACCGAGGGTGTGCAAATTTTTAAGTGCACTTAATTGTGTTTTAAAGGCATTCCAATCGGAATTTAAATTTTCATGCAGAGTTTCATCCCAGAATACCCTCGCCTGCCAAAACTTTTGGATTAGAAGCTTACCTATAGCTGTGGCTGGCGATAAAGGACCTAGTGGGTCAAAAATTTGCGAAACCATAGATAGAATGGAACGCTTAGTATTTTTAGTTGTATTGGATTTAAGTTGGACGTTATACAGTATAGCGTCTTGTGTGGAATTTCAAACGACATCTAAAGTTTTGGCATTCACTCGTTCGCCCAAAGGAATATTGTAAAGTTCAGTATTCCCTGAGTAGACTAGGTTTTCTGTAGAATTAGATAAAAATTTTCTGATAGGAAAACCAACACTAGCTAAAACAGTAGTGAGGTTTGCCTGCAAAGAGCATTTCCTGTATAGTAGACGCTAGTAATTAGATCATCCATATAGAAATCAGATCTTAGGATAGCTGAAACCTTAGGATGCGTTTTACTACAAAGATCAGAGAGATGAAGTAGGCATTTTGTAGCTAGGTAACTAGCATTAGCCGTGCCATAAGTCACGGCATTAAGTTCGCAGGTTTCTAGATTTAAAGTAGGATCATCACGTCAAAGTATGCGATGAAACTTACGCTCAACAGGCTGCACTAGTACCTGGCGATACATTTCTTTGATGTCACCAGTTAACGCAATTTTGTGTTGACGGAAACGTATAAGTATAGAAAATAGGTCATTTTGAATGATGGGACCAACAACTTGTGTATCGTTAATGGATACATTAGAGTGTGTAGGTGCACTACCATCAGAAACTACTCTTAGTTTTGTAGTTAACGAGTCCGACTTAAAAACAGCATAGTGTGGTATGTAGTATGGAGGTATGTTAGAAACATTTAGTTCGGCATCCAGAGCCTTTAGCGGCGTTGGATTTGTCGGTTCTGTATAAGTTGAAACCTTAGACATATGATCCAACGAAATATATTCATGAATGAATTTTGAATATTAAATTTTAAGTTTAGGATTCAAAAGAAATTTCTTTTTTAAGTTGAAAATTATTTTCTTTGCTAACTCTAAAGAATATCCTAGTTTACCTAACTTAGAGTTAAAAGATATAGAAACCACAAAACGTCCAGTATTGTTTTGAGTGATTGTTTCCAAAAAATGATTTTCACACAACCGTTCATCGGGGGATAGTTTAGATAGTTCGCGAAGAGGTTCTATGCCCTCCAGCTGCCAAAATTTTTCTACAGAATTGTTTAAGCTCTTAATAGTAGGTCTTGCACCATTAATAGCCAAATGTGTGCAAGCTAAATTATTAGTGTGTGGTGAGGCTGGATAATTTCCAGAGATCACCCATCCAAGCAACGTTTTTTACAGAGTAGGTTTACCCTTACCTAGTGAAATTTGTCCTACACATAATAGGCTATAAAAATCACTAGCTCCAATTAGAACCTCTATAGGAAGGGATTTAATAAAGTTTGCGTCGGCAAGCTTGATCCCGTTAGGAATTTCCAGCTGCGACTTGTCGAAGGCTACCAGAGGTAGGTGTTCGACAATTTTGAGAATGGTTAAACACTCCAAGTTTGCAGTGTAACCACAAGTAGTAGATGTCAGTTGCAAGTTAACTACAGAATTAGAGACAGAAGAATTTGAATTTACACCAATAATTTTGATGTTAGTGAGATTTAATTTTAAGCCCAGTTTTTTAGCCAACTCATCTGTAATGAAATTAGCATGTGAAGCGGAGTCCAAAATAGCTCTGGCTGGTTACCATTTATTTTGAACATTTTTTACCTTAACAGAGGCAGTAGCCAGCAGTACTTGCTGCATGCTAGCAGGAAAGCGAGAAAGTGTAGTGCTAGTATTTAGTACAGTTTCAGTGGAAGCATTTTCGGAATTACTCGTATGTTCAGTGGGAGAAGCACTAGCATTAGCTTCTAAATGCAACAACGTGCTGTGTCGTTTATTACACCGCTTGCAACTAGATTTGAATCTGCAAGTTATTTGCTTTGAATGACGAAGGCAGTTTTTACACAAGTCAGTATTTAAAACCTTGTCGAAACGTTGTTTTGTAGTTAGCTTTAAAAAGTCAGGAGATTGAGTGATAAAGTGGTTTAGTTTGCATATAGGACATGCATTACCGCTTTCACTAGTAGTAGCAAATGCCCGTTTATCATTAGTTTTAATTTTAGGTTGTTGATTTTTAGGAAAACTCTGACTAGTGCATGTTTGTTTGTCGTGCTCAATCTCCGCTAGTAATTGGCAACGATTTTTTAGGAAGTCGTCTATTTCATTTAGACTCAGTATAGCGTTTGGTTTATATTTTGATAATTCAGTTCTAGAACCATCACCTAGTTTAGTCATTAAAATGTGCGACATAAGCATTCCAGTCTCGTCGATAGATGTGTCTAGTTTTCGTAACGCTCTGATGTGTTTGAATAACGTATCATACAAACAACGTAATTCTGAACCATTAGATTTTAGAATAGGTTTAAGGTCAAAAATAGCTTTTATGTGATTTTATATAATCAATTTAGGGTTATTAAATCTATTCTGAAGTAGATTGAATGCTATTTGGTAATCCTCGCCTGAAGAAGCAATATTTACAATTAGTTCGCTTGCAAAACCTTTTAGACTACCTTTTAGGTGAAGAAAGCGTTCTACGTCGATTAGATTAGGATTATTATTCACGAGTGCCATAAAAATTTCTAGGTGTGATGGAAACTCAGTAAAAGTTCCACAAAAATTAAGGATACATAATTTTGGTAATTTAGAATTTATTTGTTTGGTAGATGTAGTACTACCTGGGCTCACCGCAGAGCTTAATGACTCTGAGGAGCTTGCTCTAGATGGCTTATAAGTATTTTTAAGAAGCTAGTTGCTTTACTTGTAAGATCAATAAATTTATCGAAATAGTCATTTTCAGAGATTATTTTTTCGGATGTAACTGAATTTGCAGTCAGCTCAATAGATAATTCTCTATATTTTGCTGCGGCTGGTTTAATAATATCCAACCGTAGGCTCAAATTAGTAATAATAGTTTGATATTTTTCTATATCTCCTGGTGTCTTCTAGCATGATGTCGAAATACTGTGGTTAAATTGTTTTTGTCGCAAAATTCTACTTTCTCTTGTCGTTTCTCTAGCCTAAACCAAATAAACCTACTACCGCTCCTTCCCTACCCTCATCTATAACTGTAATAGAATCCCTCGTAATTATTAAATTTTCATGTTCTTTTATGTATCTTAGTTATGTTTTCGATATCTTTGTAAATCGATTCTACCCCTTCCTAACTAATACTAGATGTTGTCATGTATACTTGTATTATTACTGGATTTACCGGTTTAGATTCTAATGTAACCTTGAGTACTGCTTCGTTCTTTTGTAAGTAGTTTTCTACACAGTGCCCTATCTCTTTTCGTATAACTATCCCCGTACTCAATTTTCCTTCCTCTGATACTGTATGAATTACTGTAAAGTCTCCGCTCCAAAAATCTCCCGCCCTTGCCACCAAACTTCGCTAATCCCTACTATGTCTAATGCTAACCTATCTATTTCAATTTTCAAGTTCTCTAGCTTACCTACTTGCCTCATACTTCAGACATTCTACGCTCCGACTCGATCACATCCTCCGCAATCCTATATCCCAGAAAATACCATCATGTTACTTGCAATTTAAGTACGCTGTGTACTTGGGAGGTAATGTGGTAGTTTCGCGTTGCCTTGGACGTTGCAGTAGTGTGCCTTAAAATGTCATACCGATTCCGATGGTCTCTGCCAATTTAAGTACCTGTTTTAGTATGGTTCCTCACTAAAGACCCTACTACTTTGGTTGAACCTGTAGTTTGGATCTTTAGAACACTAGGACGCGCAAGCCATTCCACCCGCTCTAGTTATTTAGAACTTTTCCAAGGTGCAGGTCTATTCGGAACGGGTGCAAAACACAAAAATTAAAGAACCAAACGTATCTTCTATCCATAACAAATTATTGAAATGTCTATCATAATGAAGAAATTTACGTTAATTTTATTACCAAACAAAGCTACCCAAAGTTGTGCCTATGCAAATGACCTTCACTAGAATACATCATTAAGATATTACAATATCCCATGGGAAATTTAACGCGTCACAATGTTTAACAAGACGGGTTTGATTTCACTACAATGATTCTTCAACTTACTTCAAAGATCATAGGAATATTCACATTTGAGTATTTTCAGAAGGAAGCACGAGTTGCAAAATCACAATCAGCCTTACCCTCTAGTCCTTTTTATCTTAAACTATACAAGACTCGGGATTAATCATTACCACAAAATTGACAAAAGGAATTGTAATTTGGTTTAGAAAGCCCAAACTACGACGGCAGCTTTAGAAAAGTCATAAATAATGTGTATTTTAATAATATTTGCGACTCCTGTTATTTTTAAAACGTATTATCTTGAATTTGAGTAAATTGATATGGATAAAGTTGATATCAAATAATTTTTTGAGTTGAAATATTTTGCATGACAGAAAAATTTAAAAAAATTGGGGATGTGTTATTAGCGGGGGCACATATTTTGCAATTTAATGTAACTGTGGAAATAATGTTTCAGATATTAGCCTATTTTAGTAATGGTAAAAACCTTTTGGAATCGCACATTGATGATGGTGCAATTATTCTTCGACTTTCCGTATTGTACGTATTATTTATAGAACAGTAAACATATTTCTATGTATTCAGTTTAAAAACCAATTTACGTTTTAAAAATAATTCGGCAACTTTAATTACAAATGCTAAAATATATTTTCTTCCTGAACACATATTTACGATATCGATACACATAGAGCAAATAACCATTTTCACCAATTATGACGTTCTTTGAGGACCATTTAAACTACATATTTAGGATTGTAAAGTCATATCCGAGAGTCGTCAGGGCTATTATTCTATAACCCAGCAATGATATAGCAAAACGGTACCAACATTTCTACATTTTTAAATTATAAGCACCCTAGCAAAATTAGAAATTTTGAACTCCCTGCAATATTGCACAATCTGCAGAAATAGAAATAATCTGGAAAGTAACTACACATGTCAACGAAAAATTTTATCAGTAACCGCAGACTTCCGAAGGAGTATTTAATATAGTAAAACACTTCCCGATTTTTAATTGTAATTTATCTACAACCTACAACGATGTACGCATTTAACTGTACACGGTGGCTAATACTGCAATTCGTGCTACTTTATCAGATCTATTACATCACAGCCCTTAAAGTTGATAATACCATAAAAGAAGTTGATGAAATATTTGATGAAGTGGAAAAGGGTCACAATCGATTAAGGACACTATTTCAAAGTGTGCTTGCAAAATTGTCGCCACCTATGGTGCCAGTTGAAGACCATAAGGAATTAGATAGTAAAAATGAATGTATTTGTGTACCAGTATATCTATGTGATGACAAAGGCTATATCAACAGGGATGGATTACGATTCGAGTTAAGGTAAGGCTTGCTAAATGTATTCTTATGTATATAATACTATACAACATAAACATAAGGTGTGGTGGGGTAAGTGCGGACCGGTTTGTGTTAAATTCGATTTACATTCGCATAGTTTTGTTATTTATATATCTTTTTTACAGCAAAGGCTCTCTTTGGCAAAGGCTCTCTTTATTGGGATTTAATTTAAATATGCAAAAACGTCAAATTTCCATCATAATTCTCAGTTTTATAGGAAATTGTAAAAAAGTAAACTGCTTTGTACTTGTCCTAAAACTGGGGCAAGTGTGTACACGCCTGTTTAAAATAAATTGAAACCGTATATCATACGTAGGAGTAGAATTAGTTATAACTCACCTATAAATTGTTTTCTACTGCACTAAAAATCTGGTTTAGTTCACAACTCTTTAAACAAAGTAAGAATTTTTTAGTAATATGAATATAGGAATTTGGTGAAATAAAAAGTAATAAAACGATCTAATATAAAATAACTTTATTATGGAAAAAATTATAATGTAAAAAGTAAATTGCGACTGTTAATTTTGTACATCAATATGCATTAATAATCTTAGTCTAAAACACTTTCATATTCATATTGCTGCCTTTTGGAACTTTTGTTGCCTATTCCGCAAACCCACTGGATGCAATTGACTGAATTCATTCTGGATTGTTGGTACAGAAGGTGTAAGTCGCATTTGCAGATGGTGCACAAGTTATTGTCGTTATTAGCGTTACCACTATGCAAAATGATTTTTGTGCTTTTGGTAGTTCTCTGCTCCGGTTCCTTTCCTCTGTTTAATTGTTGTTCAACCTCCTTGCCAATTATTACTTCCGCTCCCGTTGACACCCTTTTCTATTCCCCTTCTGCATTTGACAAAATATTTGATTTAACTCTGTCTATAAAAAAATATTCAAAATTCTTTTGCTCAAAGAATAGAGTGGAATAAGCACTAACATTCGGGGTAACAAACGGGGAATTATCTGTGAAACATTTTGACGAATTGTCCTGATTAATCACCATTTCTGAAATAGCTTTGCTGTTAGGAGTTTCTAGCAACAAAGGTGGGTACAACGCAGCTCCTTGTATAAGGGAATTTACTGATTGCTGGTTGTGATTCTGGCGCTGCTGCTGATTCAGAGATGTTCTCGTATTTGTCTGTTTCCATTGCTTCAAGCTAGGGGTGCTAAACATTATGAAAATGGATATATTCCAGCTTTCTTAAATTAATTAATACAATAAATAGCTGGGTCTAAATTTTGCCAAACCTCTCTAACCATTCTAACAAATTCCCTTTTTAGAAGCTAGAGGCCAACATTCTTTCTTTGCCATTTCATTATTATTAAAGATTTGGAGACACATAAATCAAGAGAATGCAAAATGACTAGTACGATGTGGTAATTTCAGAATTGTTAAAGGAATTTTTATTTATCTTATAGTCGCATATGTGGAATGATTATCGAATAACAGTAAAAGTGGACACTCAGAACCAACTAATCTTAGGAAACTTTTTCAAAGTAATTTTCAAAAGCGGTTGCTTCCGTCCAACCGCCGTACGTCAGCATATGTGATTTCCAGAATCCAGTGTTTTCTTGTGACTGCCCTTGGTCCAAGATACTTTTTCTCTAAAACATCATGAGAGGTGGTACTTTATTTCCTGAGGCGGAGGCTGTAATTAAACAGCAATGTTCTCTCGCCATTCAGCACTGACTGTCCAAGTGCAAGGCAAGTTTTTTGCTCCAACTATCTTGGCTTTAGTAGAATCCGTACAAAAACTGGTTTCGTTAAGATTTCATATTTTTGTAGGGCAATTTTCTACTCATTTAAGTGTCTTCTAATAGCTCAAAATATTCGTTTATTTTAAATGAATTACAACCTTTTTTTCTCTATGACCTCAACACTTCGGGGTTTTTCAAGGATAAGTTGTTTTCCTTCTTGAACCACGGTTATTAAATAGTGTTTTTATTTTGTTAAAATTAATAAATTGTCTGATTCTGCGGGCAAAATTAAAAAGATCCATCTTTTAAGGCTCGCTTGAAATCACTTCAGTCCACAGTATCTATTTTTGACGCCAAATGTCAGGGCTACATCAATCCACAGCAATATCTACGGGGTTTTAAAGTTATATATTTTTATTGTATCAAAATCTTAGTGTAATGTGTTATATCTAAAATTGAAGGTAATATTCTCAACATTTTATTACAATTTAGTAAATTCCAACAAGTGATACTAATTTTTAATAAATTTTAAATAAATTCCAATATGAGCGTTGACCTTAAAATAGCGTAGAAGGGTTTCACTCAGTGTGTCTATCGCAATAGTTGGCAGCACTGTGTAGCGTTAACCTTGCAATACAGTAGCAAACATTACCTCAGTATGTCTGTCGCTACAGTTATCGTTTAAGTATCAGTAAGTGCAGTTAGTTCTCAGTTACTGCAGTGCAATGGTTACGCCACAACAAAAAGCTCAATGTGTCATTTGGTTCGTCGAAACTCCTCCATCCCAGCACTTTTTAAAATTTCTGTTACACCCGCTAAAATTTACATTGCACCACATAGCACCACCATTCTCAGCTAGTACTAAAGAAGTTGTGAAGATATAGGAGTTTATAATTTAGGACTTTAAGCGATGCCCCCCTCCCCTTATTAATTTTTTCTCTTGCAACCGCTGGTACTAACATCGCACTATAGAGCACGCCCAGTAGCATGGGGTTACATTGGTAACTGTGTTACTGTTCGGATGGCCGGCGTCTGAAAGTATGTAGGCTTGGCTGTATTACTTTTTTAATATGTATAAACAAAAATCAAAAAGTCAATAGATCTGTAAATATGAAAGTTAAATAGTTAAAATTGAATGATTTATGCAGTTTGAAGCAGTTCAGAATTTCGGTATTCTTCGGTACTCTTCGGAATGGCTTCGCAGTTGCTTGTGGAATCAATTAAGGACTTAAATACCTATTGAATGAATCTATATATATATATATATATATATATATATATATATATATATATAGTTTGTTGAGGTCCAAAAGACTTCGGTAGTCTTTGGAAGTCTTCGGAAGGCTTTATGATTTACTTGTGGGACAACGTGTAAGAATTATGATATGAACATAAGAACTATAAATTGAACATATATACAAGCGAAAGGGGGGAGGGGGAGAAATTTTGGGTAGTCTTCGGAACTCTTCGGAAAGCCTCAGAATTTATTTGTGAAGCCAAGTAGTAACTAGAATAACGATAGATGAAAAATATATACCGTTTAAGAAGTCCAGACGTCTTCGGCGGTCTTCGGAACTTTTCGGAAGGCTTTGTAATTTACTTGTAAGACAACGTGTAAGTGTAAAGGATTATGGTATGAACGTATGTATAGGTTGGAGTAGTTCGGAGGTCTTCGGTGATCTTCGGAAAGTGTCGTGATAGTGGTGCCCTAGGTCTCGTCGAGTACGTTGCCGTAGAACTCGGGGTAGACTCTGCACATGCACTTGGTGTCACTAGCGAAGGTGGTCGAGCGACAGGACATTCCTGCCTAGACGTGCTTTACTAGTAACTATAGACTGTGACAAATTATAATGGCGTGCCTCAGGTACGGTGGTGGACAGTGTCAAAGGCGTAGAATAAGCAGGCTATGAAGAACACTGCTCGCTGAAGTATTAGCAGGCTATGCTGAGCACCGACAGTTGATTCTTTAGGCTATGGAGAACACTAGCGAATGTCTTTCGGAGAATTTGAAAGTGTATTTATACACGTCCATTTCCTATGATGGCTGTGTTGAAATACGTTAATGATGTCTTTAACCAATGAAATTGTGTGGTTCAGTTTTTGAGTGTAAAAGAATGTTCAAATTCTGTTTGGCCAATGAACGTGCAGATTTTTGGATAGCACAAAAAATGAGTTGGAAGTTCTCGCGATTATTTAGTTTGTTCTGTTTTCAGCTCGTGCATTTTGATATAGTCAACACCAGCCCTTGACAACATTTTTTAATTTGTTCCTATACAGTTCCTATAACAGTTCAGAGTAGTGTCGGCCTCCAAATAGCCCTCTACATGCTAAAACATCATTAGTAATATTACGTAATCGCATAGCTATAAGAATAGTGCGGGTATTTAGATTTCTTAAGATGGACGTTATTACGCGCATTCTTCCAACACCTCAAACTTTCATAGTTTTAACGAGATTTTATATAAATCTGAAAGTCTGATCGATGATAGAAATAAGTTGTTCGTGAAGATAATGGCACTGTTTGAATTTTTAAAACTTTGAAGTAAGTACTAGCAGCTTCAAGAAAAAAATTTAAAGGCAAAAGCTAGTGGAGGGGCTAGCATCACCTTAGTCTCCCAAACTTTGAACTGTATTATTCCTTGCAACCTATGGATGTTAGTTGTGGAACAGGAAGTGCTAGATCATGCTACGTTAGTACTTGCCGGTGCAAGAGAAAACTTTTAACAGAAATTATGGGGAGCTAACACTATTTTATTCCTCCGTAAACTTTGAACGTTTATATTTTTGCCACTTTGTAAGTGCGAACTTTGCACTTGTGGTGCAATGCGGTGCTATGACAGCTATAGCAAGTGCAATAGAAGAACTATAAATAAAGTTGCAGTGCGGAAATCGCCTAAGCGCCTAACTTTTGAACTGTTATATTTAGGCAAATTTTTGGGTGGTAGCTTTGAGAATGGTGGTGCTATGCGGCTCTGTGCTAACTTGCAGGCGCAAAAGAAAAAATTTAAAAAACTAAGAATACTATTGCAGTTCAAAGTTTGGGGGCTAAGTGACGCCAGCCCTCTCAACACATTTTTTTAAATTTTGTGTCATAACTGCTAGTACTGACATAGCAGCACATAGCACCTCTATTCCCATAGGTAGCACCCAAAAATGGTGTAAATATAATAATTTAAAGTTTTTGACCCTAGGCGGTGCCAGCTCCTAATGTGCTTTTACAAATTTCTTTTTTGCACCTGCAAATTAGCAACATAGCAAGTTATAGCAGTTCAAAGTTTGGGCCTTAGGCGATCTCCGCACTGCAACTTTATTTATATTTTTTCTCTTGCACCGCATAGCACCACGAGTGCAAAAGTCGCACCTACAAAGTGACAAAAATATACAAGTTCAAAGTTTTGGGAGGAATAAAATAGTGCTAGTTCCATAATGTCTTATAAAAGTTTTCTCTTACCTTGCTAGTACTAACGTAGCATCACCTAGCACCTCCTGTTCCACAGCTAGCACCCAAAGGTTGCAAGGATTAATACAGTTCAAAGTTTGGCGAGACTAAGCTGATGCTAGCTCTTTCACTACCTTTTGCCTTTAAATTTTTTTCTTGAAGCCGCTGGTACTAATTTCAGAGTTTCAAAAATTTAAGCAATGCCATTATCTTCATGAATAACTTATTTCTATCATCGATCAGAATTCCAAATTTATATAAGATCTCGTTACAACTATGAAAGTTTGGGATGTTGGATTTATGGGCGTAATGACGCCCATATTAAGAAAACTAGACACCCGCACTATTCTTATTGCTATGCGATTACGTAATGTTACTAATGATGTTTTAGCATGTAGAGGTGTGTTTGGAGGCCGACACTAGACTGTTGTATTTTCTCTATTACTTGGTTTTTATCCATGCGATTAGATATATCTTCTCCGAGTGTAGGAACAAATTTAAAAATATTGTGAAGGGCTGGGGGTGCTCTGCAGTGTGATGCTAGTACCAGCTGTTGCAAGAAAAAATAATACATAAAGCGAGGGGGGCGCATCGCTTAATGTCCTAAACTTTGAACTGTTATATCTTAGCAAGTTTTTGGGTGCTAGCTATAAGAATGGTGTTGCTAACTTGCAGATGCAAAAGAAAAAATTTAAAAAACTAAGAATACTATTGCAGTTCAAAGTTTGGGGGCTAAGTTACACCAGCCCTCCCAACACATTTTTTTAAATTTTGTGTCTTATAACTGCTAGTACTGACATAGCAGCACATAGCACCTTCATTCCCATAGATAGCACCCAAAAAATGGCGTAAATATAACAATTTAAACTTTTTGACCATAGGCGGTGCCAGCTCCTAATGTGCTTTTACAAATTTTAGTTTTGCACTGCAAATTAGCAACATAGCAAGTTATAGCAGTTCAAAGTTTGGGCCTTAGGCGATCTCCGCACTGCAACTTTATTTATATTTTTTCTCTTGCACCGCATAGCACGACGAGTGCAAAAGTCGCACCTACAAAGTGACAAAAATATACAAGTTCAAAGTGTAGGGAGGAATAAAATAGTGCTAGTTCCATAATGCCTTATAAAAGTTTTCTCTTACCTTGCTAGTACTAACGTAGCATCACCTAGCACCTCCTGTTCCACAACTAGCACCCAAAGGTTGCAAGGATTAATACAGTTCAAAGTTTGGGGAGACTAATCTGATGCTAGCTCTTTCACTACCTTTTGCCTTTAAATTTTTTTCTTGAAGCCGCTGGTACTAATTTCAGAGTTTCAAAAATTCAAGCAATGCCATTATCTTCATGAATAACTTATTTCTATCATCGATCAGAATTCCAAATTTATATAAAATCTCGTTACAACTATGAAAGTTTGGGATGTTGGATTTATGGGCGTAATGACGCCCATATTAAAAAAGCTAGACACCCTTACTATTCTTATTGCTATGCGATTACGTAATGTTACTAATGATGTTTTAGCATGTAAAGGTGTGTTTGGAGGCCGACACTAGACTGTTGTATTTTCTCTATTACTTGGTTTTTATCCATGCGATTAGATATATCTTCTCCGAGTGTAGGAACAAATTTAAAAATATTGTGAAGGGCTGGGGGTGCTCTGCAGTGTGATGCTAGTACCAGCTGTTGCAAGAAAAAATAATACATAAAGCGAGGGGGGTGCATCGCTTAATGTCCTAAACTTTGAACTGTTATATCTTAGCAAGTTTTTGGGTGCTAGCTATAAGAATGGTGTTGCTAACTTGCAGGTGCAAAAGAAAAAATTTTAAAAAGCACATTATGAGCTGGCATCGCCTATGTTCAAAAACTTTAAATTGTTATATTTACGGCATTTTTTTGGGTGCTAGCTATGGTAACGGTGGTGCTATGTGCTGCTGTGTTAGTACAAGCAAATATAAGAGACAAAACTTGAAAACGTGTTTTGAGAGGGTTGGCGTCACTTAGCCGCCAAAATTTGAACTGTAATAGTATTCTTCGTTTTTGGGTACTAGCTACCAGACTGGTAGTGCAATGTTGGTGCTATTATGTGTTATTTAAAAGAATGTGATAGGACAAATGTGATCTCGCCAGTCACGTCTTATATAATTCGCTTCATTGCTAACACGCAGCTCTTCGGTAATGATCAAGTTTACGATGCAACTGTTCAGCATTGGAAACGGGTAGTAGAAGCAGCATTTGAGCTGCGCGGCCTGGCGAAAGTGGCTACTTTGATGTTTACTGAAAGATTCACTGATTGGAAACGAATAAGTACTTGTATTGTTGATATCTTCTAGGTATCACACATTCTAACTGCAGCACAAACTACCATACCGAAGACAACACCCACACAACGATCGACACCCTGGTGGACCCTCACACTGACAGCCAAACGACGTTCCCTGGCACAAGAATGACACCAACAACAACAAGCACGCCGCAATAACAACAACTCCGATAACATACAACTACTATTCAACACATTCTGTACCACAGGACGAGAATACAAATCACTCATCATAGACGCCAAAAAACAGCAGCTACACAAAATCATAACTGACCACGACGGAAACCCTTGGACCACCTACCGCAAATTAATCAAACCGTCCCGTACCCACATTCTAACAGCACCAATATATTACTCCCCCGTAGACTACAAGACGTCTCTACACACCTTACTAAACGCTGCATTTCCTTCTGCCCCCCACGACGTAAACACCTGCCATCAACAACTACTAGAAAACGATTCCTGCACCCCATCAGACACCAAACCAGACCAAGACGTTGACATAACCCTACTAGATACCTTAGTCAAGAACCTTACTCCAAAAAGTGCTCCTGAACCAGACCTTATCACAAATCTAATCCTACAACAATCATGGCCCATAGTCAGAAATACCATCCACATCCTCTTCAAAAAACGCCTATCCACACGAACCTTTCCTGAACCCTTCAAATCCGCATCAATAACCTTTATTTTAAAACCTGGCAAGGTACCATAAGATCCAAAATCCTATCGCCCAATTACACTTTTCCCTACATTAGGCAAACTCCTGAAGAAAACAATTCTTCACAAAATCAATTCCCTTATCTTTGACCACAACATCCTATCCCCATCTCAACACGGCTTTAGACGCAACCATAGAGCTGAGAAAACCATTAGCCTCCTAGCTTCCTCCGTTAAAAATTCTACATCCAAGTACACATCGCACTTTTCCTTGACTTCAAATCCGCTTTCGACCTCTTCTGGTGCCCTAACCTGTTAAACCAACCAAGACTATCCCACTTTCCTTGAAACCTGTGCAAAATAATAAACTCATTCCTAACCTTAAAAACAGCATCCCTAACCTCAAATTACTACCGCATTTCCAAATCTTTTTCCCAAGGTTGCCCTCAAGGTGCCTATTTATCCCCCACTTTCTGGAGCATAGCCATTAATACCTTACTCCTACACAACATACTCACCGTCACCACCCCCGCATACGCAGATGATGTCACATTCCTTATCTGCGGCAACTCTAGATCCTCCATTGAACAAACAGCCGTAACACTGACATCCTACATAGAATGCTGGTCCCTCTTAAATAAACAACCACTATCCCCCATCAAAATCAAAACTCCTCAAACTGAAAGGCTTCCTAAACTTACAACGTGCTCCCAAAATTAATATCCTAAATATCCCACTTAAACTCTCCCCTTACGTACAATACTTAGGCCTATATATAGACACCCGACTACACAAACACACACACGCACCTAATCAAACTAAGAACAAAAACGCAGATCATAGTTAAGAACCTCCACCAATCACTCCCAACTTCAACACATTCGACGCCGGATTCTTTCCCAAATTATAATCCCTATCATATAGTATGCATCCGATACCTAGTTGACATTAACCCCATCCTCTTCTAGAACGAAACTAAATACAATAATCCGCCCCTTCCTACTATATACATACCGCGCATACAGAACCACATCCACACTAGCCCTATATACCATTCTTCAAATAGAATTACATCTTAACGAAGCCCTACAAATTCGTAACTTGAAACGTAACATTCCAATCCAACTCCACGACACCATCCTAACTCGTAACAAATACAATACACTGCCTGTATACAACATTAAAACCCGCATTCGGTTATCGTTAAACTATTCCTGGCAACAACTCTGGTCCACATCCCCATCCGGCAGATACACATACGACCTGTTCCCCAAACTACTAAAAAATCCCACAACACGTATCCCACTCCAGCCCTCAACCAATACAATTCCTAACCTTTCACGGCAAATTTCGATCGAAACTTCACTCCTTCAACAGCACACCATCCCCATGTTGTCCTTGCGACAACTTCACACCTGAAACTCCTTACCACCTCATCTACACATGTTCATTACTATCCACCTTTCGCTCAAACTTTAAATCCGCACTAAACCTAGATCCCTACACCCCACTAACTAGCATAACACACCTCATCACACACAATCCTGAAATACTAAATAAATTTCTCACCGACATTTTCAACACAAAACCCCCAATAAACGCTTAAACACTCTAATACATAACCTACCCCACATCCCATACTCCATAAAATGCACAACACCATTGCTTACTCCCCTGCATCAAACATGCAGGCACTAGAAAGAGAAGGAGACTTACCTCACTAAAAAACCAGTCACAGCAACAGACCTTCACACACATTAATCAAAAATCGTATTTAAAGAAGAAATCTATTTTTTACAATTATCACCATTATTATGTTTCCACACTTAGACTGTACAAGCTAGGATAATGACCTAGGTAGAGCTTAAAACAAAGAATATTAAATTAAAGAAATAAATAAATAAAAAAGGTAGGTATATATTTAAACGTTTAAGAAGACAGTTGTTATAGTAAAGCTAGTAAAGCGTTATCTATACCAGTATAATTTTATAAATTTCCTTCAACAATTTGTTGCTAAACTCAATGAGTATATCTTTTTTGTATTCGATTATTTTAATTACTACAATTTCTAAATTAAATTTAATAAATAATTGTTCTAAATATTCCTAGAAGTAAATTGTTACGTACCAAATTGTCGTTAGATGATTGTATTAAACTCAGCCGTGTCTCGCTAGCTGCAGTCGTGGTAGGGATGGGATCGCCGGGGGTGCTGTGGTGACGTGTCGTCGCAAATCAAAATTGTAGACACCACCTTTATTTTGATCGAGTTCTGCCTAATATCGTAAGATGTTGGCACGAATTCCTTGTCGTTACCAGAGGCCTGTGAAATAAGAGAAAGGTCGACCTCTTTTGGCAAGAATCCGGGACAACGAAATATCGGGGTACCAATTATCCCCTAAAATTACTGAAATCAAGCTTATATGTAGTACCTGGTCGCTGGAAATAAGGACAAACATTTTCTCTCAATTATGACTCTACGATGCCATGATCAATTAATAGGCGCAACACCCTGTATATTAAAATATCTGAGTTCCTGTGTACAGTAATTAATTTCCCTCTCTTTACTAATATTAACTCACACTGAAGGCTAACACCTCCAGTTAAATTATAAGTCACTTTTCAAATAATACGCTTCTATTTTCAACGTTGCAGAAATTATTGTCAACATCACATTTGTACATATCCTGAAGGGTGTAAAATAATAATAATTAACCTATGTCCTAACGGATACTCCTATATCTGTGCGAGAATAATGATAGCTGCTAATAATCTAAACTAAGAAAAGAATTTTAAAGTAATGTTATATGGGAAATATTTATACATATTTTTAAACCGCACACCTATAGATTAAAAATGTTTATGGCAATGAATATTACTTACAGCACAGAAATATTGTTGTAAATCCAGGAATTCAGCACAGGGTTTCTTTGATGGTATCACAAAAATATGTGGAAGCTCCAGGACTACGACGGCAACATAAGCAATCCCTGAAGACAGTTTGAGACGCAGCACAACAAAATGTATTCCATGAACTACTTGTAACGGGCATTTTTAATAGTTTAACATTTTACGCTTTTTCCCAATTAGTAAATACATTTCGGTAACTACTATTTCTATATTTTATATTTATTAACTCCTTAGGCGAATGCGTCGTATAAGAATTATAGATTGCATCGTTCTTGTCTGGCCGTCGTATAAATTTAGTTCCTGATGTGGATATACGAGTCGAGTTGATAGGCGATAAGCGGTTGTAATAACAACGATTTGATATCTACAGACGGGCAGTTGTCGTTTGTTCTTCGTTCCTATATATTGTTTATGTTGATAATACTGTGTCCTGTTTGCTTTGAAAGTTTTAGTTTGTGCTTTGTTCCGATATTACGTTAAAAATACTCTTTCCTTGTTGCTTTACTAATTGTGTTTTTAGTTGAGTTTTCTTGTGAAGTAAAAGTTGTTTATTAACTGTAGAGTAGTGTAGTTCTGATGGCGATTGAAATAGTATGTTTTATAGACGAACGTGTTTGGTCGACGTACGTGTGTTTTAAGGTCATTGACTGACGGTTTTACTGATACGCGTAGCTTTACTAATTGTTTTTTTTGTTGCTTTTCTGTTGGAAATAAGAGTAGTTGTAGTTTGTTCTTGGTTCTTAGATATTAATTACGTAAAAAGTACTGTTTCCTTGTTGCTTTAAAAATAGTGAGAATTAATGCGGGATAAATTTACTAATTGTGTTTTTAGTTGTCTTTCTTGTGAAATGAAAAGTTGTATATTAATTGTAGCAGCGTAGTTCTGTTTACCATTTGAAGGAAATATGCTTGATATGTAACGTGTTTGACGTGTTTGTTTACGGAACACGGATTGTTTTAGTGATACGCGTAGCTTTACTAATTGTTTTTTTTGTTGCTTTTCTGTGGGAAAGAAAATGATAGAATTTGTTGACTCGACCGCACGTGCTTGTTTTACGGAACATTATTTTAGTGATACGCGTTGCCTTACTAATTGTTTTTAGTCGTTTTTCTTGTGAGACAAATGTTTTAAGGAACATTTGACGGACTTTTTTTGTAATACTGTAGTTTCTGAATTTTCTAACAACCAAGAATCTAAAATAGACCAGTGTTTGCGCAAATTTCGTTATTTGCGAAATATAACAGATTACCGGCTTACAACGGTATTGTTTGAAGTTTCTCACTGCTTATTGGGATGTTTATGAAAATAATATACATCTGGTCCCAGTTGAAATTACACTAGTGCTACAGAATATTTCGTAATTATTGTCTTAGGAAATAGAATTTATCAATGCTACATAGGTTCGACGCGTGATATTGTCTGCTGCTAACCCCAGTGAAATACGTAGGTGTGATTAGTGTAATTTGTGATAAGTTCCATCAACACCCTCACAGTCAAGGGTGAAGTGCTTCGTTAGTGCAGGACATCGTTGAATCCCACACTTCAGTTGCAAGGAGGCGTTGCTGAAGGACTTTTTGTAAGTTGAACTATTTCCTACTTATTATTACTTTAAATATCTATCCGTTGTTTTGCCATATCTTCGTCGTCCTGATACCTTTTACAATAGACTTGCCTGCGATTAAGAAAAAAAAAGAAAGAAAAAAAATCAATACTGCTGAATTACACATATCAATTGTGGCTTATCTATTTATCTTTTGTTAATATTTTGTCTGATTTATGTTTAATTGGTGTGTGAGGAAACGTTTCTGCTACTCACCAATATTACCTCGCTTTGTACTAGAAATTTTTGTATTGCTTTTACTGTTGTTATATTATATAGTTTATCTAAACAGTTTTATTTACATTCTACAAAGTACTGAATAACTTAGACGTTTCATTGCTGCTATGCTTATTCTTTTTTTTTCATTTCCTGCAGGTATTGTCACTAACTCCTTACCGCCGCGTGCATTGTGTGTCGGTGTGCTTTCTACAACCCCCCCTACTCTCCGATTAAGCCCGGTCATTTCTTTGACTTTCTTTGTGTTACGTAGCATAAATTTGGCGTCCAACGTGGCTGCCTCGAAAAACGTAACAGAAATTTTGGCGCCCAACGTGGGGCCACGAAAAAAAACGTAACATACTAACTTACTATTTAAAAGGATCCCGCTTGAATTAGACTTGCAATTGAAACTTAGTGTGGTAATATTTAACTCCTTGGACTAATACCGTAAAACTAAAGACTATATATACGTTGGGTAAGGGTTTCCACTGAATTACACTCGGAAACTTACGGATCGCACAACTCACCGTAGAAATTATATATCCATCTCTATTAAGAACTAGAAACGTACTGGTTGTTTATAACCAATTTGACTTGAATTCTTTAAAAGCACATCTTCCGCGCGCGATCCGTTCTACCTTCCGTCTCCGAGCAACCGACGGTGCATTCACACCTTAACGCTTGAGTCCTCAACGCTGACTTACTCTGAACTACGAACTACCCTATGTTACCACTCTCGGAAATGAGTGGGGTGTAACAACTAACCTGAACTTTGACATGCACGTGAAACATGAAAGTGACTTCTTACTAAAACCTCTTAGCATCTATTCTGGGAATGAGATGAGTTGTACTTAACGGTACCACACAGCTTATAAAGAATATGTATTGAAAAGAGCTGTTTACTCATCATGGGTTTCTAAAATGACTAATATGCCAAATGGAATTTCGACCACCTGTAATAACGAGCATAAGATAAACTATTTTAAAACTACCTTCAGTAAATCACAATGCAACTAACTTCTTAAAATAAAAAAGTATACGAGATAGGTAATGTGAATTTATTAAATAAAACCGAAAGTTACAAAATTCTTATAAAAAGTTAGACATTGCTCAAGAAATGCTTAGCTAAGAATTAGCTGTCAAAATTGATGTATGTCAGCAAGTGTATCCACTTAAAAAAGATCAATAAAAATAATTTTCTCTCTGAAATAAAATGTTAAACAACGTAAACTTACGAAAATTTCACTGAAATTGGGGTACTAAGCTATTAATTTGTCCAAGATAGGACGTCATTACATAAACCATAAATAATAGCTAAAAATGAAAAATGAAAGAGCAGTAAGCGTAGCAAGAGTTTCGTATTAATTTAAATGAGACGCGGATCTTCAATTGTACAGTAAAATAAAATTATTTTTATTTTTAGGACAAATGATGAGGAATCCACAATTATATGCCAAGATCCATTAGAGGTATGCTGTAAGGATCAAAAGAAGGTACCTATACCTGAATCAACTTGTGGCTATAGTTCCGGCATAGTTCAAAACGACATTCGGAAGGATGAAGGATCTTCACTGTTTGGTGAATTTGCATGGACAGCCGTGCTGATAGACGATGAATACAAATATGTTTGTGCAGGAACTTTAATCCATCCTCGGGTGATTCTGACAGCCGCTCACTGTATAAACCACACTTCAAATTACACAGTTAAAGTTGGAAGATGGGACACAAGCGGAAATAAACAGCCTTTACCTTCTCAATCTCAGCAGGTACAGATAATAATAAAGCATCACATGTTCAACCCCATTAACGTACAATATGATGCTGCCATTTTAGTTGTACCGGAACCTTTCGTGTTATTAGATAATGTGAAAATTGCTTGCATTAGTCAGTATGTCGATTTTAATGTAAGATCAAGCTACAACGAATGTGTAGCGACTGGATGGGGTATTGATAAATTTACAGACCGTCATAGGAACATTATGAAGCGCATGGAAGTCTCCTTGGTACAACATAAGGTATGCGAAGAACAGTACAGGACAGCAACACACGTGGGTAAATGGTTTGATCTTCATAGGAGCTTTATCTGCGCTTCTGGACACAATGGTTATGATGTATGCACTGGCGACGGCGGTGGTCCCTTAGTTTGTCCAATTCCAGGAACTCATAATAGATACGAACTTGTGGGTATAACATCTTGGGGAATTGGATGCGGTGAGAATACACCTTCTGTGTTCGTGAGAGTATCGGAAATTAAGCACTGGATCGACGGATGGTTTGAAAGGCTTAAATTTAGTAAAGACTATGAGTATGAATCCACTAAATTACTATTTTAACTTGATATATTTATTAATCATGCGTACTATAACCTTCACGATGTTCAAAAATCTTCACGTGTTGGTTTACTGAGAAGTAGTTAAATAAAGCTGAGTGAAATATTGTGATACAATTATGCAATGCAAATAATTTAGTTTTTCCTTTAGTCGTATCAGAAAATTCCATCATAAGTTCGTGAAGTATGGTTCAGAACAACAACACATTTGGATAAATGGTATCACTAAAGTGACCATAATTTTTTTTATTGAAAAACGGGACAAGTTTCTAAATTCAATTAAAAATTAATAAAAGTAGATTTTACGCAACAAATTTTATTGGCTTTATTATAAGTAAAATAGTAAAAAATACATGTTTGTTAATGCTGTGTACTAAACGGAAAACTAGTAAAAGTATTAATTAATTGTTTTATATTTCTCTGACAAAGATATTTTTTTTAATAGTTCAGGAGACCTTAAATAGGTGTAAAACTCTTGACGTAACTTATTTATATTAACCTTAGTTATTAAAATAGCTTTTAGAACATTCACTTGTAACTGACATTTTTCAGCTGTCCATATTTTATTCATTAAAGAGAATACTCTCTCAACTGGAGCATTGGTTCCAGGTAGACACCATATATATTCAATAAGTATGTAACAAAATTTTTGTTACATTTCATATCTCTGAAGGAAAAACAGTTCTAACTGTTATTATTTTGCGAATCTGTCATTTATCGTGTAATCGTTAATTAATTTAATGTACTATAAAGAAGAACAACTCTTTCCGTTTATATTATTTTTACCTATAAAGAGTATTTAATGGAGACTCCTATACTCTCGATATCGTGAATACCTTGAACGTAACTTGAGTTACATAAACTACAGGCGTTTTGACGTCCGCTAGAGCAATTGTTAAACATAACGCCTGCGCGAAAATGACGCGAGGACTAAGAGCGTTGGCAAGTAAGGAACACGGCCATCTTGCAAGCAACCGCGGGTACGTAGACTTCGCTTTTGAAAATGGTCAACTCCGCTTGTAAGTGGGAGCTAAGGATAGCTCTAAGAGAGTGGTAGGGCTTCTTGGTTGTCGCGCGGAGGCTTCACGAAGAGCTCTCGTGTAAGCCGCCCAGTCAACTTAAGGCAACAGCTACAACACGTTGTGAGGAAATCCATTAGTGGTAAGCACCGTGTAATTAATCAGCCGTGTTTAAAACTAATACTTGGTTCAATCTCTTTAGCAGGTTTGAGGAACACGCTAAACAATGGAATTAGATTTTGGTCGAGTATTGTGAAATTAGTTGTTTTAAAGCTGTCCGAGGAATTATGGTTAATGCCGGCATGTTTTGTATCTTTCGGAATATCAAGCAGATGGAATGCTATGCGTCTTAATTCATCTATTACGTTCGTCAACATCGCCGTTGTAGAACTAAAACACAATCTATCAGGTACTTATAAACTTTTACTGAAAATCAGTTTCGTGTGCTAATTAAGGTTAAAGCTTTAATTTACTCTCTTCTAAATCATGGGAAACTTTCGTTAAATAAAGTAAATTTCAAGTTTGTTTGCAAAATGTGTTTATGCTCATATATTACGTAAAATTTAGTTTGAAAGTATAACCTAAAATTTAATAAGTCAAATATTTTTCATTCGGAATTAGATTGTTTTATAAGAGAAATTTTTGAACCTTTAGATGATTTAAAGTTGTTATTCAAAGTGCATTTAAGATGCACATGTTAAGTGATAAAATATGTATAAAGTCCACCTTTGGATGAAAGATGTTTTCTAGCAATTTGTTGTGATTAGTAGAATACCTAAGCTGCTTTTAACATATGTTGAACTGACTTTTATTAATTTCATGCTTAGACCATATGAACTGTTTATGTAACAAGTTCTTTAGATAAAAATCTTGTAAGCCAGAACAGATCTGTTTTATGGATGTTTAAGAACCTAAACTGTATTAAATAACTTATAAATGTTAATACCTCTCTATGTAGAGAAGCATATTCAGAAACTTCTATAACTTACTTAATGTTGATAATTTTGATTATAGAGGAACACTCTAAGAAAGTTTTAAAGCTTATTATATATTGATTAATAAATTTTAGTTACAAGTAATTTTTGCAACAAAAGAGAATCATATTTCAATTAAACTTTGAATTGATACCTTTGTCTTTTATTTCACTTATTGAACTTAACATTGCTCAAATTAGATCAGCAAAATTTTGAATGTGGAAAAAGTTGATACAGTACCAGGTAATAGAAACAGAATAAGTAATTTCCAGTAGAGTATTTTCTCATAGGTAAGGTGTTATTAAGGTTTTAAATTCAGGCCAATCGATCTATAAGGATCGAAATATTTTGTTATTGTGAGGCACAAACAGTGTCTTATATATTATTTTTGTGTGACATCTTCTTGCAGGTCCGACATCGCGGAAGCTGGAGCAGAGGTCCAAGAGGTTTCAGAGGTATTGTTTATTGTGGTTTGTAAGTTTTTTTGATAATCATTATATCCTATAGGTTTCTGCGTCTTCCTGTAGGATACTTTAGTTTTGCTTATTGTCTATATAGATGCAGTGGCGTCCATTTACCTTTTTTTTTGTTCCCGTTTGTAGTCGAGCCTACCATATACCCACGCCCAAACTCATTGCTCACCCATGGGGTAATTCCCAGACTAGACCGCGAATATAGTAAAGAAGGGCTTTACACCTTATGACAAACCAATTAGAAAAAAAACTAGTAACATTTCACTGGCGCCCAATCAACGTGGAGCGTGCAGTAGAGAAAAGCTCAATTTCCAATTTACATTTCACTGGCGCCCAACGTGGGGCTCGATTTCGTTGATGTTTGATTTATAAAAATTAGTTATTTCAATATCCCTTAATGTGTTGGTTTAGTTGGTAAACTCAAAATTAATTTGGTTATAAATTTTCATAGGATTTATATCGTGTCTGGAACCTCAAGTCTTTTATGCATTAGTTATTTGAATGTCACAACAGGTTTGATTCGCATTAAAGAAATTTTTTTGTCATATTGAGTTGGTCAAGAAATAAAATAGCTTTAGGTTGTCAAAATGAATTTTTAAAAAATGGCTGAAACATTTCAAATTGTTCATTTACTCAAAGAAGAGCTGGAATACGAATTAAAAATCCGTGGAATAGAAAGTGCCAGGCCGGTTATGGAAAAGAGAAAAATTCTAGGTAGATTGTTGGCGAAAGAAGTAGGAAACCTGATTGTTTAGTAGATCTGTCAGTATACAGGGTAGAATTTGAGGAAGAATGTAGAGATAAATGCTACCATCGATTCAATAAAACATTTGGTGTTAGAATTTGAAGGTGATTCGGGAGATTCTATCTTTAAAAGAGTACTTTCTAGGCTTGTCCATGTATCGTGTCGAGTTAAACGTATGAGACTCCCGTCTGACAAACTGAAAGAAGCTGAACTATCTAAAAGGAATTGTTAGCAACCATCCTTACTGTCGAAGCTGAATTGTACGAGAAGGTGAAGCCGAGCCCAGGGTCAAGCAGTGCAAGTGATGCAAGTCACACAACTTCGTTAGCAGTAGCTGCACCTATGTATACGTTCCCATATTTTACACCACCGATCCCTGTTGGCTCTTGGTCAGTTAAATTTTCAGGAGACCCCAAGCAGCTGTATTTCTTTTGGATAGGATAAAGGAGTTGGCACATTCACGTAAGGTATCATATAAAGACTTGTTTGAGTCGTCTGTCGAATTGTTCGTCGGAAATGCTTTAGTGTGGTTTAGGAGTATTAGAGATTCCGTAAAAGATTGGGAAGCCCTTGAGAGTAGGTTGAAAGAAGATTTTTACCCGCTCATTCAGAGGAAGAGATCTGGGAGACAATAAAAATCGTCGTCAAAGAGGGATGAACCAATTGTTCTATTCGTTGCTCATGTAGAAAGTTTATTTAGTAGACTACCCCATACCCCAGCAGAGATTACAAAAGTAAGGATACTCAGGAAAATTTATTACCAGAATTCATATCGCAACTTGCTCTTTCAGATATTGAGGATACAGCTACGTTAATAAAATTATGCAAAAATTGGAAGAGGCCATGATGTTGAAACAAAAATCAGTTTTCAGTCAGTCGACTAGCTCCGCTAAATTTCATAATAGTGCTAATTCGTCAGTAAAGAGTAAATACCCTATTTATTTGAAAGATTCTTCTACATCAGAAGCTCGTGTTGATAATCAAAAAACGTGTGCTCCACAAGTTCAGACTATAAGTAATAATAAAACTTTTCCAGTACCTATCCATGCTAGTTCTTCAGGTCCAACGAAAATTATTTCAGGGTGTTGGAATTGTTCGCGACATGGTCATTCATTTCGGTATTGTAGATTCCCAAAAAGAATTTTTTGCTACGGTTGCGGTCATAAAGGAGTTACGCATGATAGGTGTCCAGCATGTTCAAAAAACGAGTGAGAAGATGGATGTTGCGCGGCCGGCATTCCATTCCTTCTCAAAAGGCGGCAGTTATGGTTTGTGAACAGAAGAATTATTTTTGTAAAAAAGAGTGGTCTGAATGGTTAAAAGTAGTAAAAAATTTTTGTCGTACTAACCCTCAGCCCAAAACTGATTCGTTATTTGTTGAAAAATCTGGTGATAATCGGCCATATGTGATGGTTAAATTATTTGATATAGATGTCACTGGTCTTTTGGATTCAGGATGTACTACATCGGTAGTTGGGTCTCTTGCTATTCCTTTAATCAATAGGTTAGAGTTAAAAATTTTCAGGTCACAGAAACAAGGTATTTTTACAGCGGATGGAGCTTTGAAACCAGTCGAAGGAATCGTAGATTTGCCCATTTCAGTAGGAAAACAATGTCGTGTTCTTAATGCTCTCGTAGTGCCATCTTTACCACACGCATTTATATTTGGTAGTGACTTTGCTAAGCTATTTGGATTGATAGCAAATTTTAAAAATAATTCGTGGCATGTGCAAGGCGATGCGGAAAGTAGTGTTCCGTATGTGGGTCCATCATCAGTTCCCCTAAAATATAGTGACTGTTTACTCAATTTGGATGATTTGTCGATTAATCAGAGGTCACAGGCGCAAACTGCCATAGATTCATTTCGAGAAATTTCTAGTGCTGATAAATTAAAGCGTACTAATATGATTGAGATGGATATCGATACAGGAGATGCAAAACCCTTCAGGAAAAGACCCTACGTTATGTCTCCCTATATTAGTAAAGAGTTGGATAAGGAGTTAGATGAAATGATTCGATTAAAAGTAGTAGAACCTTGTCAGTGTCCATGGAATTCGCCTGTGTTGTTAGTTAAGAAAAAAGATAGTAAAGAATATAGATTTTGCTTCGACGGAAGGGCATTGAACGATGTTACGGTCCATGACAGTTACCCTCTTCCTAATATAGATAGAATCCTAGGGATGTTACGTAATGCTAATTATATTTCTAGTCTTGATTTGAGAAAGTCATTTTGGCAGGTCCTCTTAGTGAATCGTCGAAAGATAAAACAGCGTTTAGCGTTATTTCGCGGGGACAGTATAGATTTGTGACGATGCCGTTCGGTCTAAAAAATGCTGCACAGACTCAACAGCGTTTAGTTGATGCAATTTTCGGTCCGAAATTCGAACCATACGTTTTCTGCTATTTGGATGATATAATTCTGTGCTCATCGACGTTTGAAGAACACCTAAAGTTATTGTACGAAGTCAAGGAACGCATTCGAGAGGCAAATCTAACGTTGAATTTAGAAAAGTGCGAGTTTTTTAAGAAGTCACTCAAGTTTCTCGGTTATATAGTAGGGTCAAATTCTTTAAGGACGGATCCAGATAAGGTGTCAGCTATGGTCAATTTTCCACGCCCAAAGACCACCACTGAAGTTAAGAGATTTCTTGGTATGTGTAGCTGGTACCGTCGTTTCATTAAAGACTTTTCATCTTTAGTTTCACCAATCAATGATCTAGTCAAGAAAAGAATAAAAGGTCAAGTCGTTACGTGGACTTCAGAAGCAGAGGCTTCCTTTGTGTCGATTAAAGAGGCTTTAGTGTCTGCACCACTTCTGGCGCAGCCAGATTATTCTGTTCCCTTTATTATTGAGTGTGATGCAAGTAAAACGGGTCTAGGTGCCGTATTAATTCAGAATATCAGTGGAGAAGAACGTGTTATATCGTATGCCAGCAAAACCCTTAATCGAGCTGAACGAAATTATTCAACGACGGAGAAGGAGTGCCTTGCGGTAATCTTTGCCATTGAAAAGTTCCGTCCATGGGTTGAAGGAGTTCGTTTCACGGTCGTAACCGATCATTTTTCGTTGCTTTGGTTGAGTAATTTGCAGAACCCTACAGGAAAGTTAGCTAGATGGGCTGTAATGTTAAGACAACATTCGTTTGATTTGGTACACAGGAAAGGAAAGTTTAACGTAGTCCCTGACTGTCTAAGTCGTGCAACTCCGGATGAAAAACATGTTGTAAATTTAATAGAGGTCAAGCTTGATAATTTAGAAAATTGGTATGTGTCGTTACGTAAGAAAATTTTGGCGTCGCCTGAAAATTACCCTCAATGGAAAGTTGAGAACGATTTTGTTTTAAGTTTATCCCATCAAATTTGCCTATGTTGTCAAATGTAGTAGAGTGGAAATATTTAGTACCGAAAGTTCAAAGGGAAGAAGTCATTAGATCGTGTCATGACCCCTCAGTTGCAGGACATTTTGGGATCTCGAAGACAATTGCTAGAGTCCAAGAACATTATTATTGGCCCAAGATGAGTTTAGATGTGTTGAAATTTTGTCGTGCATGTTTAGTGTGTGGTGCGCAAAAATCTTCTAATGCAGGTCCTTTAGGCTTAATGGGAAAGGAGAAAGAGGCCAAGTTTCCATTTCAAATTATCGCGCTAGATCTTATGGGTCCATTTCCTCGCTCAAAATTAGGATTTAAATGGTTGTTGGTAGTAGGAGATTGGTTCTCAAAATATACAATTCTACATCCTCTGCGCAGTGCAAAGTCACATGTAATTGAACAGTTTATAGAACAGAAAGTGTTTTTAATGTTTGGTGTGCCGCAATTTATTATTTGCGATAATGGTTCAAATTTAGCTGGTCGAATTTTTAAGTCATTATGTAATAGGTTTGAAATTCAAAAGATATGGTATAATGCTGTTTATGCGCCACAATGTAATTTTGTTGAGAGGATTAATAGGACGGTAGGGACAGCTATTCGATCCTATCTCGAAGAACATGATACCTGGGATACCGAGTTAGCGCAGATTCAATTTGCAATTAATTCTGCTAAGCATGAGTCGACGGGTTATACTCCGAATTTTTGGTTTTTGGCCGACACGTCCCCATATCCGGTAAATTTTACGGTAGTGGATTTATTCCTGAAGCTGATGTTGAAATCGTTCCTGGTAGTCGCCCATTATATGTTTCAGACCACCAAGGTATATTTAAAGTATTTGAAGACGTTCGTGCGAAGCTGCATGTGGCTTATCGAAGGTCAAGCAATCGATATAATCTAAGGAGGAGGAACATTTCTTTTGAGGTTGGCAGTAAAGTGTGGAGGTCCAATAAGGTGCTGTCGAGCGCGGCTAATAAATTTACTGCTAAACTGGCTCCAAAATTTATTTTGAGTGTAGTCAAAAAGAAGTGCTCGAATGTGGTGTACGATCTAATTAATCTAGATGGATCAAAAGCAGGCAGGTGGCATGTCAAGGATCTAAAACCCTATTCTGTCGTAGATCCAGAATATGTACCAGAGGACTGATTGGTCGTCTTTAGTATTTGTGTCGTAAAGGATATATTATAAATTTGGTTATGGGATAGAGTGGTGATGATGAATTGAAGGCTTTTGCCAGTATATCGTTGCTGGTAGAGATTGAAAGTTTCTCAACTAGTGTTGTTTTAAATGTGCACTAATGGAATATTTAGTAGTAGTAGACGAGAAAGACAAAAGTGTTGTTTTGCCCGTGTTGTTGCTGTAGCCCGTAGTGGAGCGAAACAAATATTTGTTGCTTCATGTTGGTGGACGTATTTTGATCGCGTCATGTGTTGTTATGTCTAGAGTAAGCGAGGAAGGTAGGTGCTGTTTGTTGTTGTAGGTCGGAGTAAGCTAGTTGGTGAGGCCATTGTAGTATTGAGTAGCTTTGGTTCGAGATGTTTGGTGTGGCCACAGTAGAGTTGAGGATTTTTTTTTGAGACTGGAGTGTCCCAAAGAAAAGAGTAGCGATTGGGCTATGAATAGCTATAAGCTGTAGAAGCCAAGTATTCATTAGTAGGCTACAATGAGTATGGAATGTTGGCTTGATGAGCAGTTTATTTTTGGTAGAGGTAATAATCAAATTTTGCTGAATGTATTGAGCTGGAATTTTTGAGACCAGCAAATACATAATCATTGTTGGAACTTTATTGATATTTATGTATATAGATGTGAGTTTTGATTTCCTATTAATATTAGTAAGGTTATCGTGTCAAGGGTAGTAGTAGGAAAGTAAATCTTTTTGTTGTTATTTTGCGATAGTTCATGTCAAGCTTTTTGTTTGAATTTCAAGTTATATTTTGAAAAGTAAGTTAGTTTTTTAGTTCCCCGTTTGGTTGCAACTCGAGTGTTAGACTACAATATTTTGACTTTTACCGATTATGACTTTTTACCGATTACGACTTACCTATACTGACTCCTGACGGATGTGTGGTACGCAGAGTTACCTACACACTCATTTAGTTGCACCCCATTTTCTCTTCTTAATTCAAGAGGTCGCTCATAATTCTTTTTCGGTTCAGAGGTCAAAGTGCAAACTTACTTTGCCCTTACTTAAATTAGTTAGGATGCTTCTTTTTTGTATTTATCTTTTGGTTAAGGCGATAGTTTTCGTCTATAAAAAAAATCTTCTCGGTTATGTATATATTAAGATATAATTAACCTCAAAGTTTTTTCTTTTTGATCGGAGGCAGTGTAACAAAATTTTGTTACATTTCATATCTCTGAAGGAAAAACAGTTCTAACTGTTATTATTTTGCGAATCTGTCATTTAGCGTGTAATCGTTAATTAATTTAATGTACTATAAAGAAGAACAACTCTTTCCGTTTATATTATTTTTACCTATAAAGAGTATTTAATGGAGACTCCTATACTCTCGATATTGTGAATACCTTGAACGTAACTTGAGTTACATAAACTACAGGCGTTTTGACGTCCGCTAGAGCAATTGTTAAACATAACGCCTGCGCGAAAATGACGCGAGGACTAAGAGCGTTGGCAAGTAAGGAACACGGCCATCTTGCAAGCAACCGCGGGTACGTAGACTTCGCTTTTGAAAATGGTCAACTCCGCTTGTAAGTGGGAGCTAAGGATAGCTCTAAGAGAGTGGTAGGGCTTCTTGGTTGTCGCGCGGAGGCTTCACGAAGAGCTCTCATGTAAGCCGCCCAGTCAACTTAAGGCAACAGCTACAACACGTTGTGAGGAAATCCATTTGTGGTAAGCACCGTGTAATTAATCAGTCGTGTTTAAAACTAATACTTGGTTCAATCTCTTTAGCAGGTTTGAGGAACACGCTAAACAATGGAATTAGATTTTGGTCGAGTATTGTGAAATTAGTTGTTTTAAAGCTGTCCGAGGAATTATGGTTAATGCCGGCATGTTTTGTATCTTTCGGAATATCAAGCAGATGGAATGCTATGCGTCTTAATTCATCTATTACGTTCGTCAACATCGCCGTTGTAGAACTAAAACACAATCTATCAGGTACTTATAAACTTTTACTGAAAATCAGTTTCGTGTGCTAATTAAGGTTAAAGCTTTAATTTACTCTCTTCTAAATCATGGGAAACTTTCGTTAAATAAAGTAAATTTCAAGTTTGTTTGCAAAATGTGTTTATGCTCATATATTACGTAAAATTTAGTTTGAAAGTATAACCTAAAAATTTAATAAGTCAAATATTTTTCATTCGGAATTAGATTGTTTTATAAGAGAAATTTTTGAACCTTTAGATGATTTAAAAGTTGTTATTCAAAGTGCATTTAAGATGCACATGTTAAGTGATAAAAATATGTATAAAGTCCACCTTTGGATGAAAGATGTTTTCTAGCAATTTGTTGTGATTAGTAGAATACCTAAGCTGCTTTTAACATATGTTGAACTGACTTTTATTAATTTCATGCTTAGACCATATGAACTGTTTATGTAACAAGTTCTTTAGATAAAAATCTTGTAAGCCAGAACAGATCTGTTTTATGGATGTTTAAGAACCTAAACTGTATTAAATAACTTATAAATGTTAATACCTCTCTATGTAGAGAAGCATATTCAGAAACTTCTATAACTTACTTAATGTTGATAATTTTGATTATAGAGGAACACTCTAAGAAAGTTTTAAAGCTTATTATATATTGATTAATAAATTTTAGTTACAAGTAATTTTGCAACAAAGAGAATCATATTTCAATTAAACTTTGAATTGATACCTTTGTCTTTTTATCTCACTTATTGAACTTAACATTGCTCAAATTAGATCAGCAAAATTTTGAATGTGGAAAAAGTTGATACAGTACCAGGTAATAGAAACAGAATAAGTAATTTCCAGTAGAGTATTTTCTCATAGGTAAGGTGTTATTAAGGTTTTAAATTCAGGCCAATCGATCTATAAGGATCGAAATATTTTGTTATTGTGAGGCACAAACAGTGTCTTATATATTATTTTTTTGTGTGACATCTTCTTGCAGGTCCGACATCGCGGAAGCTGGAGCAGAGGTCCAAGAGGTTTCCAGAGGTGTTGTTTATTGTGGTTTGTAAGTTTTTTTGATAATCATTATATCCTATAGGTTTCTGCGTTTTCCTGTAGGATACTTTAGTTTTGCTTATTGTCTATATAGATGCAGTGGCGTCCATTTACCTTTTTTTTTGTTCCGGTTTGTAGTCGAGCCTACCATATACCCACGCCCAAACTCATTGCTCACCCATGGGGTAATTCCCAGACTAGACCGCGAATATAGTAAAGAAGGGCTTTACACCTTATGACAAACCAATTAGAAAAAAAACTAGTAACATTTCACTGGCGTCCAACCAACGTGGAGCGTGCAGTAGAGAAAAGCTCAATTTCCAATTTACATTTCAAGTATGCAAAAGTTTTTGTGATCTATATTATTATTTTTAAAGTGATTAAACAATTTAACCCATCAGTTTTCTACTGGTGGATTAGCACTATTCCATTCTAAAAAATTTTATTCAGTTATATAATTCGTAATAAGAGAAAACTCATTAAATATTTCCGAATCTTTATCGCGTTCTATAAATCCTTTGTTAATCAATAGGTCGATTACAGGTTCAATGTCGTTCCATTCTGGTATTTTCGTCAAACAAGCTCAATCGAAAATGTCCAAATCTTGATAATGAGATGTCCATTGTTCTAGGTAATCAAGACAAGTTTGATAAAAATCAGAAGCAATTTTCCTTACATATTCTTTGTCAGCTTCACCTTTTTCTTGTAACTCAGCCACTAAATTTCTAACAGCGTGTGGAAAAAATTGAGTCTTTTGTTTTAAAATTAAATTTTCTTTCAATTGATGTATTTGTTTTGCAACTTCAGGAGCGGAAATATTCTCAGCCTCAATTTTAAGAATAGCCTGATTAAATGTAGCCGCTTGTGCGTGGATAAAGAACAGAAATAGTTCAGACTTTGGGTCTTTGAAATACGTTTGCTAAATATTGGGACACTTATCAACACCCAAAAAATAACCCTGAAGAGGTTTAAACATTTTTAGAAACCGTTCCAGTGCAGGCATAAGCGCAAGCCATCTTGTTATACTATATCCTAATAACTTTTTATATTCAGTACCTACATCATCACAAAACTCTTTTAAACTTTGCACCCTAACGGCATAAATATAAAAAAAAGAATATATTTTTACAATAATACATTCGACGTCAAATGGAAGGCAATCAAAAAATTGTGAAGTATATGCGCACCACATCCAATGCCGATCAATTTACGATTAAGAATCGAATTTAGTTTACTAAAAACATTATTCACATTATGTCTTTGAGAACTACCGAAGTTACAGTTTGTCTTGTCCCCACAAAAAGCTGCTAATTTTTCAGATATCTTATATTCCTGTATAACATTTACTAAATATTGCACAATAATATCCGATGTTTCACAGTGCTGTTCTTGAAGGTCTAATATTTTAACTTGTACACCTGTATACGACTGAAAATAGCGGACCAAAATAGGAAATATTTTGATAGACCCATGATTTGATGCGTCAGTCGAAAAGGAAATACACTTAGTTTCAGTTAAATTCACTTTTATATCTTCAGTTGCTATGTGCATAAAAATGTTAGTGATAATTGCTTCCGTTTTTGTACGGGCACATCGGTATTTCGGTTCAAAACATAACTGAATCAATTTAGATGTAGAATCATTTGAACGGAAGCTGTGATTCTCTGCAATGGTGTGATAAACTCATAAACCTGCTGCTGCGGCAACTTCCATATCTTTCGTGGTTGGCTGATTGCTATTCTTAACAAAGTTGAATACCGTTGAATTTGACGTTGTCTTACGGTCCGAATTTTTATGTTTTTCCGATCTCAAATGTTGCTCAATATCACTGGCGCCACCATGAGACACATTAAATTCTGTTCTGCATTTTTCACATTTTACATCTGATAGTGTATTTTGTTGTTTTATAAATGGATATTTTGTTTGTAGGTTAATATTGAATGTACATTTGCGTTTGGGCATTTTAAAATAGAATCTGCAGCCTACTATACAATATGCAATTCACACCCGCTAACACAACCACCGGACACGAGTTACTAAAAACAACTACTGCATAAAATACCCTGAACTGCTGTTTGATCACCCTCTAGTCAGTACTCATAACAAGTTTTAACTTGTAGGCATTGACAATGCCGCATTGTATGCAGAAAACCATAATAGTACTGATGGTTTCTCTATTGAAAACGAAAGTATTCATTTATTTACGGCTAGGATCTTTAAAACGGGACATTTTTGCGCCCCGCGCGATATGTCGGGGACAACGGGATATCATATTAAAAAGGGGACTGTCCCGTTGAAAACGGGGCGTATGGTCAGTACAGGTATGACCCTCATAAAGCTTCACCGACGCGTTGGACACTTTGATTTTGGTATATGTAATGGAGATGTTGGTGGTCTCTTACTTTATCCAATTTCAGTAAGTTCAAGAACGTAACAGTTCCCTGACCAAATATCGTGGGGTGTTAGAGGAACTGAAATAACGCGATCTTTATCAGCAAATTCATCGACATTCAACCACTAGATTGATGGGTAGTTAGAAATATCTATATCCCATGAAAATTGTAGGCATAAATCTGTTATAATAGTATTTTCATGTGCTATATTTGTTGCTTGCGCGTAATTGCAACTTCGTGATTTCCGAAGATTGGCATATTTTTAATTTAGTAAGAAAATTTTAAAACAGTCAAAAATTTGAAGTGTGAAAACGGGTTAAGAAATCTTCTTTCGATTTTAGTTCTACTAAAAATTACGTTGGTTGCGAATAGCAGTCAGCAATTAACTTAGCGGAAAATGCACGATAGAACAGTAACCAGTGAATGCGCATGGACTACTACTATCAAATATGTTTCCTTCGTGGTTTATAACTTTTTCTGTACATTTTCAAATCAAGAAAGTTCTCGACTTTACAAATTTAAGCTATTTGCATACTCCTGGTACAAAATTGGTTGAAATATTCTAAGCCAGTTGTTCGTAAACTTATTAATGACTATGGACTCCATATAACAACCCCCCTATGGGATAACTTCTACATAGCTGCATAAATTTCAAATTTAACTTCATCTTAAGTAGTAAACGGTGACCTAAAAATAAAAATTTTAAAATTTAAAGTAGTAGAGCGAGCTTAATATGAGTGGACGTCTCTTTGGAGTTTTAACAAATATCTGTAACTGTATCGTTTTGGTGAACACGATTTCTGTATGGAGTGATCGGTACACCATGATGGAACCTTATCAAGTAGTAAAACCGATTGTAGCTTTCTTTCATCAAAAATACGTGTGTTAATTGAGGTACGAAATTTTTGATAAAGTACAGGTACTGGTATTTGTTGCCCATTTGCAAAAAAATACACTTAATGCTAAAAGGCAACGTTGTTTGAAAATCCAGATAACCTAGAACAGTATTCTAGAAGAATGGCTTTCGTGTGGTAGGTATACCCAAAGACGAAGAAGAAAATACCAAACATATGTTTATGTCTGCGGTTAAAGATAAGATCAACGTTGTGTAAAACAGAACACATCTAAAGATTGGTACCCGTTAAGAAAATAGATTGAGGCTTATTATCATAAAGTCTATAATTGTAAATAGAGAGCAATGGTATTTAAGGAACAACAAAATTTCTTTTAACGCGTTCCGTGCCGTTGTCCGATAGTATGGCGGGTCCGTCACTAGGTATGCGTGCGTCTACTAGGCTCAAAGTCCCACGTTCGAATCCCCATTCGGACCGCTTGAAAAATATTAAGCGAGCATTTCTCACAAAAGCACGCCCTCGTTGAGAAGAAAGGTAAAATGAAGGTCTCGTGTGAGATTATTGGCATGCACGTTACAGAGCTTGGAACAGCAATGGTTCGGCAAAATTCAAAATTTCCAAGTAAAAAATCTAGCCTACTGGCCATTGTAGTATCTTCAGATTGAGGATTCTAAAATCATGTGCAGAGCCCCTATCGGAGTTACTTGGATCTTCGCTGTCCCCGATCGGTGCCGTTAACTTACAGCTACTAAAGCAGTTTATATCTGGCTGGCGTCGAATGAAGGTGCGTTTATTTTGTGCCGGTTTTGTCGAAAAGCATTAAACGGAGACTTTTATCGTGTTGTTTTACAAATGTTATATTTTACTATTTTGTTGCAGGTGCTTTTTGTGCGTGCTTTAGAAGAACCCTATAGCGAACAAAAGTTTTACTGAATAGTTGATAATATATTTCTGTGTGGCAGTTTTCGTGTATATACAGCTTTGCTACATACATTGACGTAACCTATAAAAAAAACCAAGAAACAGGATGACCGGGCTCAATCGGTGAGTGGGCGGGGTTTTATACCTATAGATAAATTAAAAAAACCTGAAATAGAGAAAAAAATTTATATACACTCACTCATTCACACTCAGAACAAAACATACAACGGAAAAAAAGAACTTATAATTAAACAAAATATTTACAGAACACAGTAAAAAAAATTATTCATGAAAATGGCGAGCTGTAGAGGTAATTACCCCCTGACAGTAATTAGTAAAAAAAAAGAAAGAACCAAACGCAACCCTAAAAACCACAGCTCTAGATCATCTTAAGTATAAACTTAACCTATATTTACAAACATAATTGTTAACAACATTTTCAAATGTGCCAGCAAGTCTTTAAACTGTTTTTACATAAATAAGAAGTATATTTTTAGTAATTTATGAATAAATAGCAAGGCAGTAATAAAAGAGCAGTAAATACCAAAATAGTTCAATAATTTTCATATAGAGGAATTAAATTTAGAAATGCCATATTTGAACTGTAAAACCCCAGGCGTTCTGGTTCCAAAGTAAGAAGCGAATACAAGAAAAGACTCACTCTCAAGTTGCTGACGTCGAGGTTGAGTCAATCGCTGGTCCACGTCAGCGAGTAGGTAGGCCTACGCCCAGGAAGAACGCGTTTGGCCTCCCATTACCAGAAGAAACGACAACTCAAGGGAATAACGTGTCCCCCGCAGAAAGCTAGAATAATTACGGGCAATAGATTAATTTATTAAAACCGGAAAAATACCGTTTCATAAACCCTAAATACCCACCACGCTATATAATGCGTGACAGAAATTCGCATAACAAAAAACGTAACGAAGCAAAGCAGGACGGATGTTTTCTTGTTGCTATTCGAAAAGAAAGTGAATATTAAATTTGTTTAGTTAAAGCACCAAAGCTCAACGTAAACTTGTCGTCAAGGAAGTAACACAGGAAAACCATAATTTATTGAAACAATTTTGCCGAATTCTTTAAAAAGCGAAAACACACCAGCATTAATTATTGAATACTTGGAAAGACGCCTATCTAATTATGACGTAAATTCCACGTTAAGGAATTCTTAGAAAGAATATTTATTTTTCTAATGAGCAGAAATATTTATCAAGTAACATATATAGGATGTTTATTATTAATTACAATACAATTTTAAACACGCGAAAGAGTTATTTTAATTTACGGAATTAATTTTCGTGTTTAACCCCAAAGGAATTTAAATTAAAAATTGTTGCATATAAACTAATCAATTATTTACGAAAATGAACGTAAGAGCTTCTTGCGACTTTTAAATAGATACATATGCGAAAGCAAGACCCTCCTTACTCAAAAGCGCACGCACTGACGTGGTAAAAGGATTTGAATGTACAAGAACGCTTACAGTAAAAAAACTTGAATTATAGAACAAATCGTCTAGAACAAATTTACTTCTGTAGCATATTTGACTACATGACCTCGAGTTCTGATTTCGAATTAGAATATGAAAACGAACTAAAAGAATGCATGTGATGGATGTCTGGGAACTTCACAGCAAATCGATACTACTAAATCAATTTCAATTGCGGCAAATTTGAATTAGCAATATAATTTCCAAGCACCGAATAATTAAAAAAAAAATTTGATTTAAAAAAGCGAGATTGATTGGTAGAACATCCATGTGACAGTCATGTAGAATTTTCTTGTTATTGTTTGATGATGATTTTACGACTTTATAGTGAAAAAAACGAACAAAAATAGTGCCAGTGTGTTAAGTACACATGTTGCTCAGAAAACAAAAATTACGTAGTGGAAAAATACAACTGCGGGATGATTCAGGGTGCTTCTCGGTTTGCCATTCAATATGGGTATGATTACAGTATCCAGGAATCAGGACTATTGGGAAACGGGTCGATTATTAAACGTGTTCAGTTTTCGAAAATACATCAGTCGAAATTTATTCTTTTTAATTCTGAAATGTTTGCTTTTTTTTCAGAAGATGAGTAAGCTATAGAGTCTATTCCTGACACCTTACGAGGAATAAGAACGGTCATCAATTATTTTAAAAAGAGATAGCGACCGCATACATACCAGTCAGATAAAGAGCTTTCTCTCGATGAAAGCATGATGCTCTGGCCAGGATAACTAGGTTTTGCCAGTATATTAAAAACAAATGAAACAAATACGGCATACAATTGTATGTGTTTTCATAGCCGGATGGAACTATTCTTTGTTTTCATGTTTATATTGACGCAAATGATGGCGAATTGAGCGGCGTAGATCATGCTTCAAAAGTAGTGGTAAAATCAATGGGGGGGGGGGTGTTAGATCAGGTTCGTGGGTTGTGCATGGACAACTATTAAATAGTTTTGCTCCTTTCTAATCTTTTATTGATAGAACCAATTGTTCTACAAGCTCACTGAGACCAATTCTTCAAACAAATCCTTAGGATCTTATAAAAACAAATTTGAAAAAGACGAAACTATTTCCGCATTCGAAAATGGAATACATGTGGCAAAGTGGAAAGATAAGCGTGATGTTGTACACATAACCAAACAATATAAAAGGGAGTTTGAAATATAAGAAACAAGACCGTATTTCAAACCGATGGCCATAATCTGGCATAATAAGTATATGTCAGGGATACATCCCCAAGATCGACTGCTCTCGTACTACATGTGCAGTTAGAAACCGTAATATGGTATCAGAAATTATCTATTCCATACGACGCAGCTGTTTATGATAAAATTTCTGAAGCTATATAATAAATTTTTGGTAAACCAAAAAACAATCCCATGCACCTTAGAGTATCTACTATAAACGGTTTTTTCGAATAAAACCAGCAGCTTAGATTTATTATAAACAGTTAAAAACAAAGCATACGAATACTCTTGTACGAATTAACGACAAGTGCAAAGACTAAGGAGATACTTAGCGAATCAAAAGAAAAAGATGACGCTTGTGTGGCACTCTAGGATGACCAAAACAATCACTTTATTTCTGTAATGAGTGTAAAGATAAACCAGGTCTCCGTGTTGAGTGCTTCGACAGACATCATTCGTCATTATAATTGTTTTTTATTATTTTATCCATAAATTTTGTATAGATTTATTTATTTTTTATTTTTTCTACTTTATAGTATAACTTTTGTAAATAACTTACTTGGTGTTCACACCAATATATAATGACCGACTTGAGTACTGCTGTTTTGAAAAAGAACAATGTTTGGCCGTTTTCTCTGATATTTTATTTAACTTTACATGTTTACTTACTGCACAATCTTTCCGATAACATGCTATTCTGAACAGCTTAAACATTTTTATTTGCGTTGTTTAGTTATTTGAATTATATTTTGAGGGTTTCCCATAAACCTATGTATTCTGGATGTAACAAATTTTTTAAATTTTGTAACGCTTATAAATTAATGAATTATTTGATGACTAAATTCTAATACCCTAAAGTAAATTTTCTTAACCTGTTACGTTCCAATTTTGTTTTTAAAATTTTTCACTTGTTAATTCAATACTCGTTCGAATAAATTCCGTTTCAATTCTTAAATTCTTTAACAACCCCCAATATAGTTTACTTGTTACATCATATGCCCGTTTTACCATAAATCTGTTAAATCCTTCAACATAATTCATAATCAACACGCTCCCGAATAAACTCCTCAACTCAAACACCGTTTTGCTTTTAAAACGAAAATTTATCCTATAAATTAAACAGTCTAGGCCTTGTGTTAGGTACCCCGTCATTTCCTAAATTCTTCAATAACGTCCTGTTTACAATAATAAATACGCTTTTTACAAATTTTCATTTTGAACCCATTTATTTCGAAACGACAAGTTCATGCTACAAGTAAATAGTTATATCCTGCTTTTAAGGTACCCGCTATCTTGGTATATCTTACGATCGCAGTATAATGGTTTTCTCTATTGTTTCAAGGTAATGACTTGTTGAAATAAAGTCGCGGACTATCCGATATAAACCTGGGTTTTTCAGTTTTAACGCGCTTCGCTAAGCTAGGAATTGGCAGTTCGAATTCGTGTTGTTTGAACCATTGTCGAGTTTGATTTTGAAGCTTGTGCGTCGAAGGGTTCTCTACATTTTATTCGTCACTGTATTTCAAAACGCGATGCACGTCTTTCTGTTCAACAACTAGGAGGTGTCTTGCGTGTATTCGGTGAGTTCTCCCAGCGCATACCCATTCTAATCAGATGCTCTAATTAGTTTTTTTAGCTGGAGGCCAAATGGGTTCCTTCGTTTTGTAAAACAACTTTTTTCTTTATGGAAAACCAGTTCTTTCCTTAGGTAGAGCGACTACTTTTGTCCGTAGACTGCTGCTGCAATTATGGTAGCAGAGTAAATATATGCTGACGACCATGGCGTTTCTATGCTGACTCAACCCCTACGGCTTGCGGGCTAAGTATCAGGATACCTACAGGTATGCAACTTGGTTTCTTTTGTGTGCGTCAATGGCATATTCCGTATCAACGGTTAGTGTAGTTACGAAACAAAAAACGTCACATTGTAGTACTATTAATTGTTGCTGCAATTCGATATTATCACTTTACAGTTGCGATGTACTATTTTTAAAGATGCGTGTCAAAAGAACGCACATGTTTATTTCGCTTTATTAATTAGCTACTTTACAAAAATTATTAGGTAAAAATTTAAAAACACTTAACAAAAGCTCTTACACTTTTTATTCGATACTGATTAATTTTATTTTGTGTAAATACGAGATGCGCACTTCGTAGCTAAATTTCTAAATTGTCCGTAGATTATAATTGTTTGCTTTGAAATAGTAACGCTTAATTTATTTTCTTTTTGTTTGTTTGTACAGAATCTTATATTTATTTTTATGTGTTAATAGAAAATCGTAGGCGATTTTATTTTTTTTGTTTTCTTGGTTTGTTGGCGAATCCCCCCACTCTCCGCATCTGGTAGTTAGCCTGGTATCTACTTTTCTTCCGGCTACGTCTAGGTACGTAGCAAATCTAATGTATTTATTTCTAGCACTAGAATTCGCACGCGTAATGTTGTTTATAAAAGCTTTAAAAACCAAGAATAATAAAATTTTCTACAGTTAAAATATTGTGTCGTTGAGCTACACAAACCGATCGATTGATTCAAGTTTCTACTACTGATATATATATATATATATATATATATATATATATATTATATATATATATATATATTGCTGTGTATTAACTGGAACTCTCGAGCCGCGACTTTGTGCCGTCCAATAAAAATTTTATATGATAACGCTATACTTGGTGTCAATGGCGTTTTCTACTTATAACTCCACCTCACTGTGTTTTCCTAATCAAATTACACTACCACTAATTTTATTATTCCGCCACGGCTAGCTTTTATTATTATACAAAGAGTGCACAACGTTACGATGATCAATTCTTCTTTCTTTTACCCTTTTATGATTACCTCTTTGTTTGAATTATAAAATGATATTAATTAATTCCATATAATGAAAAGAAATATTATGTACAGGTTTTGAAAATTATTTAAAATACACTTTTCAATCAATCGATATTGTAAGTCTTATTTATCTCAAAAATCATATGCTTTGCAATGAATTTAAAGTCACCAAAAACTACTCTTTTTATCAAAGAAGCCTAGAACGTTCAAAACCCCTTTATTATATTACTTACTTTTAACGTTTGCAAAGTTAGTTGCTGACTCTGTTACACAAGTTTATATTAATTAAGCAAATTCAATATTTAAATTCAAATAAAAAATGTCTTTAAACTAATAAGATCTAACCTGCACTGCTTACTTCATGCTTCTTTATTAATTCTCAAAAAATTATCGACTTTTTAAAATATTATACCATTAATTAGAATTTTCCATGCATTATTATACCATCTATTTGGATCATTAATATCGTATTCGAAATTATTCTCCACTCTTCGGAATTATTATACACCCATTTGAAACATTATTTATCCACTCGCTTGAATTATTACATTTGAATCAGGATCATGCGCCCCTTTGGTACATTATCATCAGTCTCGAATTATTATACAACCATGAATTAATTATACGCCCATTTGGATTCTTAATCATTAGACTTAAATTTATTGTCGTCAACCTCCGAAGCCCTATTGTTATTATATTTTAGTTTAAATAAATTACCCCCAAATTCTGCTTACGTTAATCGGCAATAGAAATTTTCATATCCGTAGCACTATCTGTCACTAAACAATTTTACTATTAAAATATTATTACGCGTTACTCTTTGATTCCTAGTAACGCAGCTTGGCCTTGTTGAGTTGAAACTGAGCTCCGTTATCATTGCTCGCTGTTAATATATGGGTTAATCGCCCTTTGTATGTGGGCTTGGCTTACAAGTCCGTTGCTAATCTTAACCAATGCGGTTTTTGTATTTCCTACACTTAAAGTGGTTTTCTGATGTAACATTCTTGGCTTTTTGAGTAATGGTTGTTTGCTACAGATGCTTCGTTATCAGACCATGCGGTGTTTTAAGTAAATAATCGCGTTTCCATATTATACAAAAATACCTGATGCAATTTGAATTTCGATTTTCATGTATGTTTATTTTTTTACGCATCTTTGATTACATTTACTATTAAAAATTGTTGATTGTTTCTACGCACTTACACAAGGCTTCTTTAAGTTTCTCTTATCTCCGAATTATGTTATGATTATTTAGAATTCTTTTGAATGCGTGTTTAATTACATGAGCTATGCTTACTTCTAAATACGCGTTCTTCTACTGAAAAATATCATTGTTTGCATTACTTAAATTACTAAAACTCTATATACCGGGTGTTAAATATTTGTTATTCACCTAATGTATGAATTACCTATTTCCATGCTAAACATGCGTCTTATTGTTGTAAGATGTGTTTATTTGCGTCGCTTAAAACTAATTATACTCTATATACAGGGTGTTAAATGCTTACTATTTACAAACTATCCCAATTACTCAATTTTCTACTAAATAAATGCAATTTTCTGCTTCCTATTATAATTTATGGTTACTAAACGACCATTGCTATAAAATACACCATTAAACAACCCCTATCACAGCAATATATATATATATATATATATACACGCAGACGCACAGACACACGCGCACGCGTCTGTGCACCCGCATGCACACCCACACGCACACACACGCGCACGCTCGCGTTCACACGCTCACACACTCACACAATGTCAAAATTTCGAGTCTCTACATTGTGACTTTGGTTGGTATAAGGTTAAATTAAAAAACATTTTTAGAAATATGTATCAAATTTAAAGCTGTTAACAAAATTGGCATAAGTTGTGTGGTTTTCGAGATATTCGATAAAACCAAATATTTTGAATTTCGTATTTTGATAATAAAAAGTAAACCATAAACGGTACCTTTGCAGTTGTGTATATTATTAGGATACTTTTTAAGGGGAGTATTGTGGAATAAACAGATTTGTTCGATTTTCTTTTATTTTCAAGAAACCGTCCTTAACTTTTGTTTTTGTGGCGCCATTTTGGATTTTAATACTGAATATTATAGGCCTTAAAATTGCCCTTTTCATCTATATGCCAGGTGCCTATAAAAAAGAAAAACGGGTCAGTGTTTAAAAAAAAAATTATTTTTGTAGGTTTGAACGTATGGAACCTTGAAGTAGCAAAAATTCGCTGAGGAAAAGGCACACCATACGCATGATCAAATATAGCTCAAAATGCTGTAAGAAAATCTTAAAATAAACTTAAAGTGCGGAATATCTAATTCGGTTCAGTTAACAAAAAGGAAGATTATGAATAAAATTATCACCTAAAGTGCTACCCTATCCATGTTGAAAGCGTTGTCTGTTTGTATTATGGCACACTTAGCAGTTAATTAAAACTCTGAATAAAATTCCGCTTAATGTGCGTCTATTTATAGAGTTTAATGTGTCCCTGACCCTCTCTTTCAGTTCATTTCTGCTACTTCGTAAGTAAAAATCAAGTGGCGTAGGATCCGGCGATCTCGTGGGTCACATGTGTGATCCATTATTGGATATGATATTGTAGCAGAAAAGTTTAGTTAAAAAGATGCTATCTTTTCGGGTATTGTGAGTTAGGCAACCATATTGCTGGAACAACAATTTTGGAAAATCCTCATTATTGGGCGGATACAAATGTTCTAATAACTAGAATTATGTGGTTTCTTAACAATTCCATATATCCCACACATTAAGTTTATTGTTGAAATAAAAACGTCTAATCAAATATTGCATTGATAATCATATTAGTTAAATTACTAAAATATCCATATCGCAATTCATTACGTAAGATACCACACCAAACGTTAAATCCAAGACGTCTGAAATCTACGTGGCTTCGTCAGATGGGTATTTTCGGTAATCCAACAATGCGTATTACGTTTATTGAATACCCCATAAGGTGTAAAATGCGTTTCGTCTGTGCATATTACTAAATCTTAGAAGTGCGGCTCTTTGTCGCGTTTTTGGATGTACCAGTTGCAAAAATGCATTCATCTGGCGTAAGCTTCTTTTTTGAGGCATTGGACAATGGACGGTTTATAAGGATGATACCTTTCCTTTTTTAAAATTTGCTGGACAGTAGATTTTAAAATATCAAGCTCGTGACGAATGGATCTTGCGGCTGTGAATAGATACGTGTTACCGCCTCAGTAATGTTTTAAACATGTTCATGATTATTTATGCGGTATTGTTCCGTAGTCTGTTTAAAAGCGTCGTAATTTAGTACATTTGTCACAATTTTTAAAACATGTTTTGCGCGGTTGTCGTATTTCAAGATACAATTCTAGATATCTGGAGGATGCTGTGTTAGTACTTGAAGGGGATTATAAAGGAGTTCTTAATATATCAAACTTTTTTCGTTTAAAAAAATATGAAGTTTTAAATTATTTATTTATTTTTATTATTATTATTTATTTTATTTAAAATTACAATACAACAAACACGACAACTTACAGTAAAATCAAATTTATTCGAATTTTAGAATTTGTTTGAGAGATCAGTAATTCAATAGTTTGCTTTATACCATACGACCGCATAGTATTACAAAATAATATTGTTAACCCTGATAGCATAATTAAAAGCTTATGGAAAAGGTTTCTGGACATTATAGAACATATGATGTTCTTTTTCCAAGTTTGAAAACCAATTGTTTTTTGAGGCGTTTAGGTTACCACACGTTAAAAACCCTACGCAAATAAGTATTTTTAAATTCAGAATGGTATTTGCTTTTTATAGTCACGTGGCACATTGTTGAAAAAGTAATTTTATGCGTTTAATATCCAGTTGAAATTCAAAATGGCGCACACAAGATAAACAAAACTTGTGGGAACTTTCTCGAAATCAAAAGAATAACGAATGAATATGTTTAATTTAAAATACTCCTCTTTAAAAAGTATTCTATAGTGCGTTTAACGAACAGATTCAGTAAATGCTCCGCCCATAAATCAGCACCAAGTTTAAATAAAGATTTTGTATTGGTTGGCCGAATTCACACAACCACACATTTCAATTTGTAACATTAACCTACAAATGTCAATTAGTTTTTCGTGTTTGTCTTTGCTTTATTTCTTGTTCACTCGTCTTTCGTAGTTTTTGCTCTTGTACTTTTTTTTTCAAAAACAGTATTTTTCAATACTTATTACATTTGTGTAGGTTATTTACAATTAATTACGTGTAACATGGATCAACAGGGTCACTGTAAATCAAGCTTATGCTCAGTTTGTACTGCGCAACTAAGCCCATCCTATTATTTTAATTACTGAATCTGTTCGTTAAACGCAATATAATTATGCACACATCTGGAAAATGTTAGTTTTATAGTTGGTTTTTATCATTAAAAACTTAATCCAAAATTTTGGGTGTTTTTCCAATATCTCAATAACCAAACAACTTTGGTCAATGTTGTAAACAGCTTTAAACTTGGCAGAAATTTCTTTAAACCTTTTCCATTTAAACCAATTTCTATTTATATAATAACTAAAATCACAATATAGATATAAACTCGGGCACAGTATATGCAAATTTACCGCACTAATAAATTAAATAAGCCCCTTCTACTTCTTTACAACATAACCTGGTTATTTGTAAATTAATTATTCTTGACTACCTAACTAAGTTTCATTTTTATCTCAAGTTCCATAAATTTTCAATTAATGAAATATATTATATACGAAACACTCAAAAGCATAAAAAAAATTAAAAAACATAGAAAATATTCACCACACAATGTTTTTAAACAATGACATACCTGGTAACTATTCTGCAAACGTTATCTGCCAACCAGCCCTTGGAGATGGTGCCGTCTACTATGGCACTAGTCCATAAAACAGCTCCCCAGTTGAATCACCATCCTTCTATGCCTGCAGCTACCCCAAACTATCTTCATTTACAATAAAACCATGAGCATGTACTTTCCAAAGTTCACTCCTCGTATTCCAAAATAAATTAACCAAACATCGTCGTCTTCACCATCAAATATTTCCAAATTACACTCAGTTTCGTGCATTCCAAAACCACAATATTGATTGTTTGTACTTGCACACAAAATTTTACTCTTAGCTTAACTTGCTTTATTAGCTTTTTACTTAACTTGTCATCATACTGCACTAACTTACATGATTTCACTAACAGTAAACGATGAGGCGCGAATGACTGAAAAAAAAATTAAGAGAGCGCTACCCCCTTTGAAAGTAGTTTATAAAGCCATCGCTACAGCTCCCTATTTCCAATCCGCACGTAGAAATGTTAACGTACAAGGATGATTCCGCGTAAAAGCAGCAACCGTTCTACATTTCTGAAAATTGTTCTCCTAACCGTCTTGTCATTCGCCCTAAAAAGCTGTAACGATTCTTCGTTTAGCTAGAATTCTCATCACAAACACGCTAGAATACTCGGTAATACATTTACAACTGCCAACTGTCACTTAAATTCGAGAAACTAGCCTCTACTGTTTATCGATTATGAATACATCCCCGCCTTCAAACACAATCAAACATTTTTTCATTTCTCTCGTTCATATAACCCCATTTCACACATATGTTTCCACCAGCTTAATATTTGCCCCTCCTAATACAACTTGTCGCACGTATACCTGCATCGTCTAATCATCTCGTTCAATTCCTTTCCTTGCTTTCAATCGATGCGCGTCTGCTTCCAAAATTCCTACAAATTATTGATTATTTCCCCGCTAAAATAAGTCTGTTCGTCGTTTCCCTACTATACTATCTCCACGATTAAATCTTTGTTTCTCACTCGTATTCATACGTTTCTGCTCCGTCTTCGTTCCTCAATTACAGTTGTTTCCAGCTTCTCTACAATACTACCTTCCTAATATAAAATCGACATCTTAACAAACATACTGCTTCTTTGTCTTACTTATGTGTTTTCCGTTATGTTCTCGTTGCATATTGACTACGCTAACACGCAACTCTTGTTTATCTTGCAATATCTCCCCCTTTTATTTAGAAACTTTTTCTGGGTTTACCCTTGAAAATAATAATCCTATTTTAACAAACATGCAAAGCTTTTATATTTTCGTATAATACCTAACTAAAATTAGAAGTGGTATTTATACCTCATAGTTTTTAATTCTTTATCGCCCTATCTTACAATAAATACGATGCCACGCCATTTCTAAATATAATTAAAATTAAATTAACCCTACATTATTATATGTTGACTAAGATCTAAATTAATTATTTAAAATATCCTAATTATCCAACTGCCTTCCTGATTTTTTAATGAGTTGTTCCTCTAACCCCTAGGTTAACTTATTTACAACTCTAGCTAACTAATTACACGGTAATATATATATATATATATATATATATATATATATATATATTGCTGTGACACTTCACCAGCCCTTACGATGGTTTTATTTATTTTTAGCCCCAGGGTTGGGCATGTCATAAAATGCTGTGATATACCCCCTATATTAATCAAGCACTTATGATGTGAAATGTTAAGTTATGGATTCTCTTTGCCTCAACTAGCTGATTCGATTAAATAAAGCAATTCTACAATACACAATATAATGATTAAATATTTACAACCTTTTTAAAATCTTCCCCTCTTTCAGAATATTTACATATACCAGATTTAAGAAATTGAAGCCAGCAAAACGAGCCTTTTGTTATATTTAGAGACCTTTTGAAACATGTCAAGATGCCTATTACTTTTCATAAATTGATCAAAGAAACGCCGGTTTTGTTGACTCTTACATTAGCGAAAAATATTGAATTAAAACAGTTTACAGAAATAAATTATATCAATATAGCTAACCTGGAATGGTTCAGTAGTTTCTCTGCATCCCCCAAGAGTTTTTGTGTCCACTCTGAATATTTAGAGTCGAATTTGGAAGTCAACATCAAACCAAAATACTATCCAAATCGTTATTCAAAATCCCATAAGTTAATCCAATTTAAGATTCAAATTGTATATCAATAAATAAAAGGTTTTCCATTTCCGGAATTAACAAAACAGTAATAGAACATTTACCATGTCAGTGATTACCAAAATTAGTTTAACAGGAGGTGATTAACCAGATCAATCTCCAGAGTAATATCCAGAGCCCTGTTTTATTTATGTTAGAAATTGTATATTTTTACTAAATTGTAGATCGGCTCACTTGCACAATTTTTACACTTGAATAAAATTATTTTTATTTATTTTCGTATGACTGGTTACGTAAATAATTTAGCACTCCTGAAACGCGACTTCTGAAACGCGACACGCATGGATAACGCATCATTATTACGCCAAGAATCCCAATTAAAACAAGCAGGTTTAAAAATGCGTAAGATAGCAAACGCACATGATTTAATACATGAATTATATTAAGTTTACATAACTTCGAGCGAAAATCAGCACCTGATATATTGGAAACAAACACGGCATGGTAATATAATCAAAGTTCACTAAGTTTATTTGGACAAGCAATGGTCTACGTGATCTAGAAATATGAAAATCCAAGAGAATGAGAGCAATTAACTCGAAATGCTACGTGCCGAAATCAACGTGTCAACTTTAATATACAATAACGTACGATAGGAATACCCAAAAACCTGGTATGTAAGAATCACAAATAATAGCAAACTCTGCGCTTGTCAATAGATATGCGATTCATTTAAATACGACCGGATTTGTAAACAAATCCGTTCAACATAAATTAAGGCTCAGTTCACATCACTTAAAAGAAAATATTCACGTGAGGTAATATATTGTGAAGTAATAAATAGTACGATGGTAATTGTGAAAAATTAAAAGAGGTTGTTGTTTTAACCCTTTAAAAACGTAAGTAACTAAAAATTGTTTTAATTTAAATTCTAATATTAACATTAATAAAAAGGACTCTGAATAATTACTGGATCCATGGGGAAATGCAACAAGCATTTAATTCAATTATTAATTACTGGGAAATTTAATAAAGGACGCTAAAATAATTTAAAGAGATGCTAAGAAAAATGCAGACCATATCTAAAGCAGATTTGGATTCAAGCTTGTGACTATTGAATCACTAAGCTTAATACGGGAGCAGTTGAAACAACAGGGTAGCCAATCTAAATGTTTTATTATTTTTATTTGTAAATATTTCGTTGTATATTTCTAATCTGAATAATTTAAAAATTAATATTTCGTTGAAAATTTATAATTTGAATAATTTAAAAATTGCTTTCGTGAAAATTGTATGTGAGGGTCAACAAAGATCTTTTTTTAATACACGTTATAAATTACGCAAATTTTTAAAGAAGTTGAATGAAGGTTGATGGGGCTTCAGATAATTATAATAAGGTGGTTTTTTGCTGGATTTCTGATTCACTTTGGTAATGATTATTATGAATTTTTATTCAATTATTAAAAGAAAGTTCTATTTAGAGAATTCTTAAACATTTCATAAATTGTAAATATTTTGGAGAATATTATAATAATTTGTGCTTAATGGTGTTTTGGTTTAAAGAAACAGGAAGTAGAGGTAAAAGGTAAATTTAAAGCCTTTGTTTGCCGTATTGTCGCAAGCTCCGTGCGTAATTAAAAACTGAGCTAGCCGAGGTAACTAAAATTATATATTAAAAATCGAAAATTAACAGAATAAAAGTTTTAACCTTTTTATTTTACAAAAAGGACGGTACCGGGTTATTGCTACAGCATCACAACTATATATATATATATATATATATATATATATATATCTACGTGATAAAAGGTCACGAGAGGTCATCGAAACCGTAATTTAAAAAATTAAACCCCATTAAAATAGAATCCGGAAAAAATGAAACTTTCCGTAAATTCATGGTTAAACCCTGTATAATACAAGCGTACCTTTATTCGTTGATGTACAATGCAAAAACGCAAATTGCGCGTGTACAAGTAATCACCCTGTATGATATAAGCATATTGTAAATAAATAGCAAGTTACATAAATTCGATATGTAAACTGTAAGATACCGAAAAATGCATTGGATTTGCTGTAAATAGCATAAAAGAAAGAGTACAGCTTTACGCATTTAGTTTGGGAAACTAAAATCAACGTGTATTTAAAAACTTCAAAATTAATAAATAATTTATGTACTTAAAGTAAATATTTCCTATAAAGCGCAAACTTTTTGCATTAAAAAGCTATTAAGGTTTGATTTAATTAAATTCTGGATATTGCCATTCATTATAATAAAGAATTTTCTAGAACGATGAATCATCAGGATTTAGAAATACGTCAAATTCGCATAATATCATTAAGAAATAAACGTTTGTTCCCGGAAGCAGCTTAAACATTGAAAATAACTCGTAAAATCCCTAAAAGCGAGCGTCACGAGTAGCTAAAATCAGAAAAAAAGGTAATAAAATGTGGAAATTTTATATGCTTATTGGGTATTCCGAAAAATCTTTCATCATAATGTTGGAGATTATACTAGTAAAATTCTAGAAAAAGACAATTTATATATAAAGTAGCACTTGTCGTTTCGAGGAAAATTCATTCATAAAATTTGATCCGGTAAAGTCGAGGCATAAAGTAGAACAAGAAATGTTATTTTAAAACGCTAGCCGTTTCCTCATAGAAGTATGCAGTAAAACGTGGTTGCGAGTTGCAATGAATATTCAAGTTCTGTTTTAAACCCAAATTACATACAAAAATGTAATTATTAATTACGATGAAAGGCAAAATTCTTCAATATATAGCTATTTTGAAAGATGTATTAAATAATGGAAAAGAAGTTTCAACCCAAAAAGATACTTTGATAATTGCTGTTGGAAATCAGGAATTCTAATTTGGAAAAACTTGTAAGCCGATTTGGAAATCAATTTAAAATAAAAAGATTTTTAATTACTAGAAGTGTTTTGTGGATTCTGTAAGTATTACTATTAGATTTATTTTTCACTGATATTACAGTATTTAGATGTAGTTCACGATGATCTTAATAATTTTTTTCTTATGTGAGGGATTTTTTTACCAGGAGTTTGTGTTCAGAGTTCGATATACTCTGACCTTTAATGATTATATGTCAAGGATTTCTTCTGGCCAAAACAAATCTTACTTGCGTGGAAATAATTTATAACCAGGTGAAAGATTCTCAAAAGAATCAGTTTAATTTTGTAAATATAAAATAAGGTAAGCAACAATATTTTTGTTTGTAACAAATACTTTTTAGAAATTATTTTATGTTTGAAAGAAACTATGTTGTAAATGCTTTTCTATGAAAGAAGATATTTCATATTGTATAAATGCTTTGTGATATTGCTACGTTTTATTTCATTTTGAAGATTTGAGATAAATTAAAAGAATACATTTTGTTCTATAAGTAAAAAAATAAGATCGGGTGGCTTCGTGGCTTACTTGGTACACAGGTGACTACTAACCCCAAGGTTCCGGGTTCGAATCCTGTCATAATCGCTTGAAAAATATTAGGGGAACATTTTTCACAAAATGCACCTTTTTTCGGATGAAAGGTAAGAAAGTAGGTCCCGTTGCAAGTGTTGTCAGGCACGTTAAAGATCTCTACCTTGCTATGAACAGCAAGGTTTCGGCAGAATTCAAAATTTCCAGGTTAATAAAAAAACTCGCTTCCTGGCCAATGTAGCCTCGGATGAAGCTTTAGAAAATTAAATGTATTGTATAACTAAATATCAAAAATGCATTAGAGCGTTGAGCTCATTTCAAATGTCTTAATATAATACAGTTATATTAAAGCGATTTCTTCAGCTTGTACCTTCAAGTAAACAATATTTTCAATAGTATCAAAATGATTGTTACCAAAACTTAATACTCTTTGAAAACTTTTGCTATTTTCTCCACAACCCCATATCGCCTCTGAAAACTAGGTCACTTAGAACTACACGCATTTGTGAGTTTCTACTTCGGTTAAACATACGCCGCTTTTCGTTAAGACCAGCAAGCGTGAATGATTTTAAGCTTATTATTTTCACTATAATGTTACTTCAAACTTTAAATCTCCGCCTTTTTCGAACTGTAAAGCTTTCATACTTTGAAGTACATAACTCCGATAAAATCAAATAGCTGTTCTGTAACTGTTAGTACAGCACAAAGAGTTTGCTTTGGCGTACTCTTCTATTCAAGACATTGATGTTTCTTTTAGCTTGCTTTAGTTGCAATTTTGAAACTTTTTGTTCGGCTGTGTTTTGTTCTCTAAAGAAAACTCTAATATAATTGGATGCTCGGAGTGCAACTCAGACTGCTGCGTTTTATCTAATTGGCACGAACTTTTCCTTCCTTGAAAATTAGATTTGTAGTTGAATGAGAGAAAATTGATAAACTGCTGCTATGCATTAAATTTTTTTTTGGCATTTAAGCGTTTCTTTAACGCTGTATTAGCCACTACAGAGGAACCCGAAAAATAGTTTTAAATAAATAGATACAACTTATAAAACTGTTTTTACCAAAACAAGCTCTTATATTTAGACACCAAGATCACAATTTTGTATGAATATTTAATAACCCTTGCTAAAAGTTAATAACTTTCTGAACGTAAAAATGATAGAGACAGCTAATTGCGCTAGCAATGGTTTATTAATAATGAATTTTAAGAGGTGATATTAATATAACAAATAAAAAGGAAGTATAATACAGTTTATAGAGATTTAACGGAGCTTTGATGTATACTAATTAAAAATAGCAGGTTGAGATGACACTTTCATTAAGGGCGCAATCGGATGTATGGTTGGCTGCCTAAAATCCATCAAAAAACAGGTTATTCTGTTTGGTAAATAACTTTTGTTGGATTGAAAATATGCAAAATGTAACTTCACCATTAAACTCACAAAACTTTGTACTTTCTAACGAAGGTTTGCTTTTTTTTCCTAAAGTGCAGTAATAAGCAAGAAATAGCTGTTAAAAGTAATGTTAAAATTCACTTGCTTTATTTTAGTTACTACATCTAACATAATCAATTTGTATATAAAAAAAGCATTCGTTGGATAGCAGAATACATATATAATCGTTCTGTTAAAAAAAATTTCAAAAATATTGATCATGATAGCCGTAGTGTACTGAACGGATTTTATTGAATTATTACATTAATTGTACGCCATTTTAATAGAAATTGTTCACGACTTCCTCCGAAGATGGCACTGTTAATGATGTGTAGAATAAGGTTTAAAACCAGAATATTTCAAATTGAATTATTTTGGACTTTGTTTTTGTCGCATTGAAATGAAGTAAACTAATAATATATGGTGAATTACCTTTTGATAAGTGTAATATAATAATGATTGGATTAATTGCGAATATTTATGAAGCCAAACATCCATGGTTGTTTGTAAGCTTTCATGTTTATATTCACAAGCGATAAGTAAATTATTAGAGCAGTGTTACTTTGTGAAACTTATACTATGTTATAATAGTTTTTAAAGAAAGGGTAGTGTGCCGTATCCCAAAACGTAACTAAATACTCTACAATATTCAATATAAGCAAAATATTGCATCATGTTAGCAAGATTAATGTTTATTAAAATATCTTAGTGGAACCATTGCAGAGAAATAGGATACATTTTGTTACAAATTAGGTTGCGAGTTTGGTACTCGGCAAAATTATTTTCAAATTTGAACGATCTGGGAAAGGATGTTCTCAAAAAACGATAATTCTTCCTACATCATTTTACACTTCACTTTGGGGACGTTCACTGTCTTGTGTATCTTCACCAGGGGTCTGCAATGGTAATTATATTTTCAATTTAAAAAGTGTCAAAATCAGCTTTAAATATATAGGCAACTTATTAGTGTTCCCATTCTTTACCCCCACGTAGCAGACTTCCGTCATTTTTGGTCATACATAGTTCACATATAACGTCAAATAGATGTGATAATAACATTTTCTCAAATTGTGCTGCCGGCAAAAAATGATTATAATAAACAATAAACTTCAAAACTCCCACTAATTATGAAATATATTTTAGGCTAAATTAAAAATAAAAGTTGAAAAGTTTATTTAGGATTAAACAATTTACGAAACTAGACCTAACTTTAGGCATTAGAAATAACCATAAAAAAATTAATTTTTGGTTTATTCTGTCAAAAAATAGCTATTTTGTTACATTAAATCGACTCTGTCAAAAACGACTAAACGTTTATTTCAATAAATATTTCAAACTAATAGAATATTTGGGGTCTTCGGTTTAATATTTTTCATCAAATGCTAATATCGAAAAATGTATTTCCAATACAAAAAAACTTTGAGTTGTTACCTGTAAAGTGTGCTTTATTAAAACAAAATTATTACAAATGTTTTATTTTTAATGAATAACTCAGAAATTAAAAATAGGTTCAATTGTTGTAACATTTACAATGTGTATATAGGTATTTTTGAACGGTAAGTCATTACCAACCAAAAACTTAAAAGGAACACTGTTTTACACAATACGTAGCAATGTAAATGATATAAAACTATTGGTGAAAAGAAGTGAATAACAGGCATTTGTAAATAATATTTTTTAAACCCCACATTTTAAGGTCAATAGATAAACGTTTAGTAATAAATATACGAACAGTTTTCAAATTGAAATTGACTTTATTGTTGTTAATATTACATTAAATATTAGTATATAAGGCATGTTTGTAGGTCCATACAGGCAAAGTTTAGTCATAGACTATCTTACACTTAACCTGCATAAACCACTACATATCTCTACAAGGAAAATGAGTGAAGCAAATGAATAATTACACAATAATTGAAAAATATACAATTAGGCTGTTACTACTTATCTAAAATATGCGCCCTGATTTGAACCTTGAATGCAGTAAAAGTAAAAAAGATTTTTATATCCATCTGAAATTGCATTATAAGTAGAAACAGCATTATAGATGAATCTTCTTTGAAACATAGCAGTCAGTTGCTTGGAAATTGTTAAAGTTTTAGAGTGTCTAATATTGATGCAATGCACTTTGGAGCGTGTCATTAATATTTTAGCAATATCCTCTGAAGTCATTTATAATTATTTTATGAACAAAACATAACAAATGATGTTTCCTGCAGTTATCCATATTTAACCAGTGCAACTCTTTTATCTTATGCGATACATGATCAAATTTTTTTAGTCCAAAAACTAAACGACAACAAGTATTTTGAATCCTTTGTATTTGTGTCATAGAAGTGCTATCAAGGTTTGGACCATATATAAAATCACAATAGTTAAATAATGACAAAACTAGCTTCCGACAACAGCTTTTTCAGTTGTAAGGTTAGTATAGACCGACAAGCGTATAGTTGTTTAAGTGCTATAGACGACCTTTTTATTAACCTTGCAACATGTGACTTAAAGCGTAGATCATCGTCAAGTATTAATCAGAAATATCTTGAAGAACTAACTAATGGAAGAGGTATTGTTAATTATGACTTTTATCTTATCCTTAACACAATCTCTAATTTTCTCTGTGATCCGAAACAATATCAGCATCAATAGTACCTGCACGAACAAATAATTCATCACTTGATAAATATATGGAATCAATAAAGAGTACTGCTGTTATTTACTATGCGCGTAGGTTCGTTTATTACTTGGATGAATCCATAAGAATCAATGCAGTGTGTGATAATATTACTTAAATTGAAAAGATTCACATTCACATCACCTAAACATATTATATTATCCATCATTGGTGCTAAATAAGATAATATATTATCTATTTCATCAACAAACTAAGCGGATTAGAGTTTGGGGATCTGTATACTGTGCCTACAGTAAAAGTTTTGCGATTTAATTTAAACATTATCCAAAATATGTTCAAGTATACGAGTCAATTGCAAACCAAACAAAAGAACCTAACATTTAAGTTCCTTCCTTACGTACACACCAACCCCACCCCCTGGACCCACTCTATTATTATGAAAAAAATTATACCTATTTATATTGACAGAGGTATTGGGGACGTAGGAAGTAAGCCATGTTTAAGAGACACCAACCAAATCAAAACGGTTTTCATCTATTAAATTGATGAAATCATTGAAACTAGGCAACAAAGAATGCACATTTAAATGAGCAATTTTCATTTATAAAAAACTATACTAGCCTAATAGAACTATTTAATTTACTTTAATTTAATTTAAACAAAACAAATACAAAAAATTAAAGCACTCGTAGCTAAATAAAAATGGAGCAGAAAAGAAAAAATGCAAAAGAGGCTATCTCCAACGTAACAAATTATCGTATTCTAACAATCAGCAACTTAAGTATAATGTGCTGCATGCTTAGTAAACTATAACTACTATATACCTGTTACTTATTACCAACTATGCTACAAGAATTTAAATTACTAGAGGTTACAATGCTGTACGAATGCAAAGTAAAATTTTTTTCAGTAAATAAAGACAATGTGGCATTTACATTTGCACTAACTGTATGGTATCGTTGTTGATGATGTTCTACAAGTTGTATTAATATTCAGCATGTCTCGTACATACATCGTTTCACAGGTTGTAGTATCCAAGTGGATTCATTATATTCCTTAGCGTCTTTCAACGTTTGATCATATTTGGTTTGCTCTTTGTAAAGGGGCCAGTATACCTTCTTTTTTATAGGCGTGATCCAATTTCGAAGTACAATAGACACCCCACCTGATCGCTACTCCACAAGTACCAATTTTCCCAATCTAGAAATATATCATGAAAAAATTATGTTCAGATACAAAATTGTACCAAACCTACTTTGTGATTAAAGTTTCTCTGTATTTAGCACTAATAAGTAACCCAGCGACTTTTTCATCAACAAAAGTCGCCAACCACAATGAATAATTAAGTCATATGTCCGTTTAACATCTATCTATCTATCGCTAACAGAATTTGACAGGATTCCCATTTGCATCGACATCAAGGTTTTGTCTCAACTCTAACTCTACTTTTCCATTTTCTTCCAAATCTTTCATAAGATTGTCCTTCCATACCTAAACAAACTGTCAAGTAAGATATTAAACAATTAGATTTTCTTACAGCGCCTAATTCAGCTTCAATTTTTTTAAATTGGTAGTGTCATGAGAGGTATATCCATAACTGAAAATACTTCCTGGGAATGGCCATGTGTACTGCCAGTTGCCAGAGTACCCCAAACAAATCCATAATTAATTTTTTATTTTTGCGAAATATCTTCAGTGTAATGCTTGTATATCTTATCACACATTGTACATGCAAACATAAGGCAGCTTACTAGACCTAATCCTCTGTTACATTCCTCCTTCAAATATAGTTTTCCATCAGTACAAATTTGGGAATGTCGGTATTGCCGATCTATGGACCAACTTAATACATATTGCAAATTCACAATGCGGTTTCCACTAACAGTTGGTTTTTTATAAGAGTGATTGAATAATTATTGATATATAATAGGCATAAAAGCCTGTATTTACCCAAGGTGAAACGCGTTATAACAAACGGCTAAAAGGAGGGTTAAAATACCATGAAACGAAGCTCGGAGAATTGTATTTAAAACGTTCATTAGGAGCGAACACCTGCAAACTTTAAATGTCACGTTCTTATAATTTGTGGAGATAACAAGCCAAGATTCTACGTATATTGAAAACGGGTGAATGTTTTAAATGGACATACAAAACAGCGTTTATTTAAAAGTCACGTCGCTAGTCCACGTGGTGTTTAGATAGCCGATAGTCAAGAATATCGATTTGTACCACTCAGACCAGATTAGAAAGGGACGGATAAAATAATATAAGGAGGGATTTGTGAAGTGTCACTAGGTCTACGATTGGCTGAAATGTTTAGTCTAGTTTGAAACGAACAAGAGCTTAGTGTAGCGTATTATTCTGGAAAGTTTATAACGAGGTATTAAAATTCGTGTAGTGAAAATGGGGTTGAGTGCAAATTTGCGAGAATATGTGGTGTTAACAAGGAGGATTTTGGATGAAAGGAGGCCAGGAGGTGGCAGCTTAAGAGTATAAATGCTTTTAGAGAACGTAGTAAAAGCCCTTAAGTTTTCGACCGCTCAAAGGAACATATCGCAGTATCACGAGTTGTAAGTATTACAAAATCAATTTAATTTATTACAAGGTGATAGTCTCGTAATTAAATACGCGGTTAAGTGTGCCGAAATTATTTTTAATAGAGATATCATCTTCAATTATAATCAACTCGTGTCGCGCTTTAAATAACGTGGTGCGAAGCTTCAAATTAATAAAGAAATAATTTAAATGGAATTTGGAATTGGTTACACCGAGGAGGCCGCGTTTGCAGTTCAATTGAGATGGAGTTTTTCTAGTAACTGCTAGAAACGACCTGCAGAACGGACAGAAGAAAGAGACGGCATCATCCTCAAAGCAGAGATCTACTATAAAATTTCCAGGTAACGATTTGAATTGTGACTTTTTAAACTGTGAATATGGGGAGAATGCTAGCGTGAAATTTTAAGGTAGTGTTAATTACGTAGTGAACGTAATACGTGTAAAACTTTATTATGGTATTTAACTGAAAAGTTGAAGGTTTCTATAAAGCTTTTAAACGTTCCATCAGAACATAAAATTTTTTGTAAAGAGTACATGGCTTTGTTTTGTTATTTGTTTTAAAAGCATGCAAATGCATAATTACTGGGTATTCTGAGCTCATCCTACCCCAGAGTTTATTTAGAGTAAAATGAATAAATAAAGTATAAAGAAGGAATTTTAGTGAAGGTATTATTCAAGGCCCATTTACTCCGTGTACAATTTCTGTGTTTAATGATTTAAAAATAAAATACTGGGCATTATGATATAAGGTTTTCTGAAGTGTAACGTGATTAATGGAATATGGACATTATTGCATTTCATGTGTAAATAGTTATAAATAAAGCTTGTATGTTGATTGTATTTGAGGTTTTATTGCTAGAGTGTGTGTATGATTGAGAATATGCGAGTGAATTTAGATACCCAAGAGGAGAGCCGAATGAGCTAACCGGAAGCAGTTGAAGAAGGCCGTTCAACCGAGGAGGAAAGGAAAACGGGTAAGGATAATTTTTTTTTGATTAGGTAATTTTTGAAAATTTTTGTTTATTGTCGAATATGAAAATCTTATAAAATTTTCGAATATAATTTTGTATCGCAATTGCTTACCCGAGATCCACGGCATAAATTTGACGCCCAATTCGAAGAGGCTCGATTCGAAGTAAGGATACACAGTAATATATATATATATATATATATATATATATATATATATATAAATATATACATATATTTAAATTCAGGTTAATTTCGACTAGAAAGCTTGATATTGTATAGTAAATATCGGGTCGTAGTCAATCTGGGCAATTAGATAATTCTTTTAATCAGTTCAAGCTTTCGAAAAATTGTATTTTCTTCTTCAGGAAGACTATAATTGGAGGATTACAAAAATGTTAATACGTTAATGCTATTTACGATTATATGAATCTATCTAGTAAATGGTTGGAGCATGATAATAATTAGGATACGACGACAAACTTGGTGAGTACATTCAAAACACATAATACAGTTAACATAATAATTAATTAACTAAAGTGGTTTGTTTCTAAAAAACATTAACGGACAATTTAAAAATTATAAGTTACATAGGATCCAGTCAAGTTATAAAATACTACTAACATATAAACTTTGCAGTGAATAACTATAGATAAAAGTTTGTATTACACTAAAACAAGTATAGATTACGGCCAACAAAGACAACATAAAAGGAGGATCATTGGTTAACTAGATGTACGATACGTAGTGTTTTTTTATTTTAAAACTGAGATCAGATAGGAATATATATTATTTAAGTTTTGAGTGTCAGTTTTTTTATTGATAGGATTGTCTTGTAAAAATATCGCGACCATTTCGAGGAAAATTCGTTTTTTGTAATGACTTTCCCTAAAGACAATTTTAGCGTTGTCGAAATCGATCGTGTGTTGGGTCTCAATAGCATGAGAGACTAATGCGCAGGTTTTGGTGTTCCTATTGGAGTCACTTTTGTGGGAAGTTATCCTAGCTGAGAGCCACCTGGATGTGTGGCCTACATATTGGCCCTGGCAAGTTACTATTTAATACCCTTTCCCTCATCAATCAGCCCACCCCTGGACACAACTCGATTTCCACCGCTAACACAAATCCCAAGATCTTCATTCCTCTCCCGTATGTGGAAAATCTTACAGCTAAATTGTGCCATATTCTAAAGGACATTCAAGGAATAACCCTAACAAAGAAACCTGTTTTAACTCCTAACAAGGCGCTTTTTAGTAAATTAAAAAACCGTACCCCCCTACTGCAACAGTCGGGTGTTGTCTACTGTATATCGTGTAAAAATTGCCACTGCCAATATGTAGACCACACATCCAGGTGGCTCTCAGCTAGGATAACTTCCCACAAAAGTGACTCCAATAGGAACACCAAAACCTGCGCATTAGTTTCTCATGCTATTGTGATCCAACACACGATCGATTTCGACAACGCTAAAATTGTCTTTAGGGAAAGTCATTACAAAAAACGCATTTTCCTCGAAATGGTCGCGATATCTTTACAAGACAATCCTATCAATAAAAAAACTGACACTCAAAACTTAAATAATATATATTCCTATCTGATCTCAGTTTTAAAATAAAAACACTACGTATCGTACATCTAGTTAACCAATGATCCTCCTTTTATGTTGTCCTTGTTGGCCGTAATCCATATTTGTTTTAGTGTAATACAAACTTTTATCTATAGTTATTCACTGCAAAGTTTATATGTTAGTAGTATTTTATAACTTGACTGGATCCTATGTAACTTATAATTTTTAAATTGTCCGTTAATGTTTTTTAGAAACAAACCACCTTAGTTAATTAATTATTATGTTAACTGTATTATGTGTTTTGAATGTACTCACTAAGTTTGTCGTCGTATCCTAACTATTATCATGCTCCAACCATTTACTAGATAGATTCATATAATCGTAAGTAGCATTAACATATTAACATTTTTGTAATCCTCCAATTATAGTCTTCCTGAAGAAGAAAATAAAATTTTTCGAAAGCTTGAACTGATTAAAAGAACTATCTAATTGCCCAGATTGACTACGACCCAATATTTACTATACAATATATATATATATATATATATATATATAT